>JAPDDO010000044.1:0-196865 GCA_027422415.1 Schizothorax lantsangensis | reverse complement strand
TTTCATGAGTGTGTATGTTGTTCTGTAACCTGCCGTTTTCAGTAAAAAACCAAGTGCAGTTTATAGCTTATTTAAACAAGACAACAGAATAAATCCAGCAATGAACAAGACAAACAAATGCAGGAACTGAAACAAATGCACATTATACATTCATATAAGACCAGACAATAAAGAAGAGAAACACTGGAGATATACAGACAAGAAGAAACAGGTGTAGGCAATGAGTAGTCATGGTAACAGAGGAGGGTTACTACGGAAACCAGAGGTAGGCAATGCAACAAAGGAAACAGGAACTGAAAACACAGGAAGTGAACACAGAAACAATGGAGAAAGAAAACACTTCAGCATAAAAGTCTTTAAACACAATACCATAATCATGACAGCATCATGAATAACAACAACGTGTATCATTTATAGATTAACCAAATAGATTTAATTTAGCATCAAAAATGTTGCATAAAACATAATGAACCCAGAAGGTCACACATTTGACCTTCCATGTCGATTAATTTATTACTAATCAATTACATAAAATACTGTATATTATTTAATAAAATTCAGTATTTAAAACATCTTATATGTAGTCAGAATGAAAGCATATTTTTCTAATATAATTCTGTATTTTTATTAGCAGAATCATGAATATTTCTATTCTGGTGTCTCTATTGTGCTCTGCTTGAGGAAGAAGCACCAAACAAAAGCCTTTTCAAGACAATCCTGATGTAACACCAAATTTAGCATTTTAATTAACATTAATTTTTGTTCACTGTTATCATATGCCTGAGATGTATTAATTAAATATGACACTTGCCATTTTAACTCTATTTTTGTTTTGTTTAAAGTATCATGAGTAAAGTATCATGAGATCAGTATCATATCGAACCAAATCATGACGTGAGTGTATAGTTATAGACAATATTATTAACTAATGTTTATTTTAGTTACTGTCACTATGGTTACAGATGATAATCACTATCATAAGTACAGAAATGGTCTTTAGTGACAGAGTTCAATACAGATGAGTTTTGTCCTGAAGTCAGAGAGAATGAAGTGACTTACAGATAATGATGTTAAATGAGTTGATGAAGTCTTCAGATATCTGTTGAAGTTGATTGAGGTTCAGTTGCTCCTCATATGAGGTTGTAGTTGGAGGTCTTCAGCTCTCAGCTTTCTATGACGAGTCAGAGGTGTTTGTCTGAGGACGAGACGGAGACAGAGCCTCCGATAAACACTCAGATCACAAAATAATCACACCACAAAAACAAAACACATGTTATGAAAGATGAGTTAAAAGAATGTATAAACTATAGTTTTGTAAAATATCTACATAATTATTTTCCCTGAAAATTAATTTATTTTAATATTAATTTATTTTATTAATGTATTATTTTTCTTTCTTTCTTTCTTTCTTTCTTTCTTTCTTTCTTTCTTTCTTTCTTTCTTTCTTTCTTTCTTCACAGCTTTACCTACACCTACACTGACTGTGACACCAGACAGTCCTGTATTCACTGGAGAGACAGTCAATCTGAAGTGTGTGATTATATCTGATCATAATAACTGGAGATATGAGTGGTATAAAGACAGAAGTGAAGTGTCTAAGCGTTACACAGTAAAAGAAAACACTCTCACTATTGAAGGATCTACAACATCTGATGCGGGTCAGTACACGTGTAAAGGACACATAGACAGAAGATCAGTCTCATCACACACAAGCTCTGTTTCTCTCTCAGTGATCGGTGAGTTGAATATCATTGTCCTCTTAAATAAGCTTATTTGACTAATCATACTGAAAGTTTATGACACTCTTAAAGTATGTGAACATTGTAAATAAAACATGTAGACTAAGTATAAATTGCTATGTTTTATGTAGTTTTTACCAATAATTGGAAGCTTTTTTTATGTAATCAACACAAACTTACAAGCAAACCAGATCTTTAATTGAATGCAGTATTTTTTCTCATAAGTAGTTTTGATTGGCTGTCAATATTTATGTTTAACATCATTAAAAAAGAGAGAGAGAGAAATATACTGGTAATTTTCTGCCAGGACATTATCCAGTAATTTTACAGCATTTCTGTTAACCCTAGAACACAACACAATACAGTGTAAAATACAAAGTACAAAAACAAATACAGGAAATTCCTTCAAATTAATACAATACATTGTGCCTAATTTTTACCATTTTTGGAGAGCTGTATTCTGCCTGCTGCTTTATAATATGTAAAACAAACCACTTTATGCAACAACAAACAATTCAATCTGCCTCATGATCACGTCACGTTCAGCACTGTTTTTACACTCTTAAATTATGTAAATATTGTACAGTCCATAAGTGTGATATGTGAATACATACAAAAACATCTGTTCTTATAAGAGGACTGAAGCAATTCATATATCATTATTCTGTCATTATTATGTTTAGATACAGTCCTACAGATCTTGTGTGTTTTTGTGGAGGTTCTAGTTTATTATAATGTCATGTAAATTGTGACGAGGCTTTCTATTGTTATGGGCATCGACATCTTTGATATTTACTTTAGCCACTGTCACTGTGTTTACAGATGATATCCACTATAATGAGAATAAGAAAAGACTTGAGCAATAGAGTTCAATACACTGTAAAAAATCAAAAGTTGAGAAAATGTTAAAGTTTAAGACAACCAGCTTCAGGGGATTTTTGAGTTTTCTCAACGTGTTGTATTCAGTTTATACATCAAAAAGTCGAGAAAACTCAAAAAAAAAAATATCCTGAAGCTGATTGCCTTAAACTTTTAAGTTTTCTCAACTTTAGATTTTTTTAAAGTGCAGATGAGTTTTGTCCTGAAGTCCGAGAGAATAAAGTGAGTAATCTTGTATTGTATTCCAGGCTTAACTCTGAAGTGCTTCGAAACACAGCTTATTGTGTTGACATCATTTCACCTGAAACAGGAAGACAGGGCGGGACATATCAAGCAGCTCCGCCCCCTTTTTTAAATAGCCACACAGTTATATCACAGTTTGGACCAGAGCCGTTGAGCTCAGAAAAGCCACATTTGACAGCTTACAGTTTTTTTCTTAACAGTTGTTATCTTAACGTTATATAAAGTGTCCTTGGGCTTTTGAAAGGTGCTATATAAATAAAACATTATTATTGTGGCTGTCTTACAGTTTTTTGTTCAATACTGAAGCCATATTTTCAAAACTGTTCATACAGTCTGCATTACCAACAAATCTTGACCAAACAGTTGATCTCTCCTCCAAAACTCACTCAGACCAACAAAACACTTCATATAGGTCTCAAAATAAGCTTGTTTCACCATAACACTGAGAACAATTCTCATTCAGAAAACATACATTTCATTCATAACACAGGAAGCATTACATAAACTATGAACTTTTATCTTTGAAGTTTGAATGATTTGTCACATAAGTGTTTCATTATTGTATAAGAATAACATCTTTTAATTTTACTATCTGTATTACAGCACAAAGAATGAATGAGAAAAGCAGCATTTACACCCTATATCTTTACATACCAAAAAACAAAAACCATCAACATTTACAAAATGTACTTGTGAAAAATAAAAAGTTGAGAAAAAAAAAAAAAAAAATATATATATATATATATATAAAATAAAAAATAAATAAATTCTGAAGCAATAATTACAAAAAAAAAACATCATCAGTCTAGTATAATGGTGTATGTGCAGTATTGGAGTCCCAGCTGCTCCAGGAGTCTTTCTATGTGGAGTTTGTATGTTTTCTCTGTTGATGTTGGGTTCCTCTGGTTTCTCACAGAATCCAGAGACATACAGGACAGGTGAACTGGAGACTGTAAGTGAGAGTGAATATGAATGTGTGTGATGGACTGGTCATCTGTCCAGGGGGTTTCCTGCCTATGACCCAGGAAAGGCTCCAGCCTCATGACCCTACATAAGACAAGCGCTAGGAAAAATGTATGGAATAGATGGATGGATGTACAGCAGCTACTGTGAGGGTTCTAGTCCTCCCTCTCTCTGACACTCTTTTCCCCACCAATGTGTCGTCCCTGATCCATGTTTCCAAACAAAATCATTCCAAAGCCATCCATTTATCAAAATATAACCAAAAAGGAAGGATAGAAAGAAAGAAAGATAACCAAGAAATAAAGAAAGAAGAAGAAGAAGACTAAAAATAGGACATCTGGCTTGGCTTTCAGCTGATTTAGTTGTGTTTGGAAAAAATATTATTCAATTTCATAATAAATATTCTGCTAAGATTTTATATTTCAATATAATTCCTGCAGAAATGGACAGATTTGATTTGAATGTGCTTTTATCAGTTTTGAAAGCTGTGTGTTAGCATTTGAAAAATGAGTTGAAAATGTTTAGTGTTTTGCAGATTTTAGCAAAATTAATTATTGAGTGAGTTTTGGAGGTGAGATCAACTGTTTGGTCAAGATTTGTTGGTAATGCAGACTGTGTGAACAGTTTTGAAAATGTGGCTTCAGTATTGAACAAAAAACTGTAAGACAGCCACAATAATAATGTTTTATTTATATAGTACCTTTCAAAAGCCCAAGGACACTTTATATAATGTTAAGATAACATGAACACAAATACAAATATACAGTCACATGATCAAACAAATACAGCAGACAGAGATCATCTGTACCAGATGAGTAATGAAAGCAAGCATGGAACTGAAAAATGAGGCAGAAAATCAATTAAAGCATGTTGTAAATAAGTGAGTTTTGAGATCAGTTTTAAAGGTCTGGAGTGAAGAGACAGCAAGAAGGTTTTGAGGAAGTTTGTTCCAGATCTTACGCTCTAGCATCTGTTTATAGTGCAGGGGGCGGGACGCTTCAGATTCTAGAGAGCATTTGATTGGACAGAAAGTTTGACGAGAAGCTGAAGTGCAGGGTGATGTCATTAAAATCACTGATCCATATTGACGGAAGTGAGAGACTTTAAGTTTTGAATGCTTATATCCCGTAAATGCTTTGTTTTGGAGCACACTAGCTTATAGATAACGTTAAGGCTAACGTATTCATACTAAAATCTAAAAAACTCCAATTTTGATTTCATGGGGACTTTAAGATGATAAACACAAAGATCAAGTACAAACTGTAGCTAAATTCAGTTCAGAATGCAGTGGTCAGTTTTGTAAATAACCAAACTTTATGTAAAAACAGTGTTCAGCACTGAATTAGATTGATAGACGTACAGGGATGGTTGTGTAAACTGTTTAAAATCTTCATCTCAACAATGAATGTCACTCTGATGATGGCACTTATTTTGTTTTATCTGTGCCTGAAAAATGCAACTTCATAAGGATACAGATTACTTTCTAAAAAAAATTCTTAAACCATTTCTCAATAGAGTAATATTTTGCCCAAAAACTCATAATTTTGGCTCTTAAAAATGACAAAAATCACCAGTAAATTGTTGATGTCTGTTACACACAAAGTAGTTTAACACATTTATTTCTTTATAACAGCATGAAAATAGGTATTTTTCTGAGAACACATAAGATGTATATAGACAGTTACTGTATTCAGTTAACACTGAATCTACAAGCTCCCAAATGTAAAGATTGAGATTATATCTAAAGATCATAAGGATATAACAATTCAATGTAAGTCTCACTATTGGTTATTTGTGTGCTTTTATCTTGATCAGATTTACCCAGATCTACACTGACTGTGACACCAGACCGTCCTGTATTCACTGGAGAGACCGTCAATCTGACCTGTGTGATAAAGTCTAATCACAGTGACTGGAGATATGAGTGGTATAAAGACAGTGTAATGTTACAGCTGTCTGATCGTTACACTGTAAACAGAGACACTCTCACTATCAGAGGAGCTACTGAGTCTGATCAGGGTCAGTACTGGTGTAGAGGACAGAGAGATGGAAGCCCATCATCTTCACAGGAGAGTAACCGAATAAATCTGTCTGTTAATGGTGAGTAAATACTGTGATAAACACTAATTATCAGACACTACAATATGATGCTGTTGGGGAATAACAGTTAAAACCTAAGGACCAGGTATGATGAACAAAGACCAGGAGTCAGAGATGCGATTAATTAAAGAAATATTTACTGAAGAATATAGTTTGCAGTTTCATCAGCAGAAGTCAGCTTCAACACTCACGATGGAGTTCGTAGGCCGCTCTGCGTACATGTTCTAGACACCAATAGTTATACTCTAACAGAGGTCACTAATTACATCAATACATAGGTAAGCAAGATTCTGGTTGGTAGATAAACTTAGAAAATCTCCACACATGGACGTAAAACTCGAAGCATATCTTCTAGTGATTATTTTGGTGACAATTGATCAGAGGTCAGACGCAATAGGTCTCTCCAGAGACGTATATCTGTTACCCTGGACATCAGGGTGACGGCAAATGATGATTTCCTCCAAGAGCTCTCTCTCTGCATCTAGCTGTAAAGACAGACATTCACACACATACACAGAGAACACTTATCTGTACTTCAAGGTTGCCGGGCTCTGCCCTGAGTATTATCAAATATGGTTAACTACACACACACACAATGAGATCAGCTTCTTAGAGAGTAAAAAGGCAGACTAAAGCCATATTCAACTTATTTTCTAACATGCATAAATGTAACTAAATAATTATTCAAGAAATATTATAATTAACATTATTATGAGGGCCATTGTAGATCTGCAATCCACTAAAAATTAAGTAATTATCAGTTTTGGGGGGTTTAAACACATGTGCTTTTAGGAAAACAAGGTTTATTATAGAATGTGCTGGATGCATTACATAAATGCTATCTTTCTGATGAAATTAATGTTATACCCCGCGGGGCATAGGTGTAAAGTCAGAGGTCTTGAAATAATGAGTGATTTTATGTGCCTTTGTAATTTTATCATACATTATTCATTTAGCAGACACTTATATCCAAAGTGACTTACAATTGAGGAATACAATAAGCGAGTCATTATAAAGAGGCAAAGAGACACAGGAAGTGCTTGCAATACAAAGTTTCAGGTATTGTTCAGAGTAAATACTAGCAGGGCTTAAAGTTCTCCGGAACCGTGCCGGAGCTCCGTCGTGCAGCTTTTGGCTGCGAAAAAAATAATTCCTGCATTTAAAAAAGAAAACTTGTTGATATCACTTTCGAGTCCATGAGTTTGCGTACCAGTGGTATGAGAGGAGCACAGCTTTCACTCTCAACTAAACTAACATTACTAGCCAATCAGATTTTTTTTGCTCTTATAAACACGAGACACACATAATAATATCCAGTAGCAGGGACATTCTACCAGAAACATACATTATCTGTCCTTGACTTGTTACAGTGAATAAAAAGTATTTCATCCAAAAAATTCTAAAACTGACTGATGGTTTATTTCTGAGTTGTTCTGTAAAGGAATATGTCATTCATTAGGTTCTCAGATATTTTTTTCTTTATTAAAAACAATTAAAATTACAAATCCTGTCCTTGCCCTTGTCCTCAGCCAAATTAGACCTACAGCTTTCATAGTTTTGTTATGCTAAAAACTGTTATTTAGAAAAAAAATCTACAAATAAATACTATTTTACAACTGTCCCCATGTTTTCAGTCAGTCCTATCACGTTTACATAAAACTCAACATAAAATGTGTGCCAGAGGCGTCATGCCCACTCAAAGTGAGGAGCATGTGACCCCTCAGATTTTTGAGCCAAGTGGATTTTGAATGCAGCTTCCAAAAGACAAAAAATAGCCGATTAATATTTTCTATATTTAATACAATCACACCGGCGTGATTAGAAAGTTCAGTGCGTCATATCATCAGCTGCTAAATTCAAATCTGCGTTCACTGGCTGGTGCTGAGCCAGAGACAGACACGTAATGAGCTGACAGAATCAGTTCATTCTGATTCTGAATTCTGATTCTGATTCTGGTACAGCACTGCGTATTATAACCAATCACACACGATTCTGTTGAGCTTATGAATGCAATGACCAATCAGAGGTGTTCAGATGAGTCATCGCTAAAATCCCGTTGTTTTCTTCACGCTGGCTGACTGAATACATCTTTCTGGTGAATTATTTAGTTAGAAACAACTAAGTGCAAATGTGTGTATATGAATATGTAGGTAAGATATTCATTTCACAGTGTAAACAGCTTGAGTGATTTTAATGGGTGTTTTTGAGAGTGCTTGAACTCTAGACTGTCAGTAAAAATGTTCTTTGATAATGTAAATGTTATTCACATTAACTTTCAATGTTAAATTCACATTAAATATAAAGTCAGTCGTATTAAAATATGTTATGGCATGACATAGCCTATTTAATAGATTACATTATTAGGTTACTTTGACCATCGCCCACTAGATCGAAGGTCCCACTTTATATTAGGTGGCCTTAACTACTATGTACTTACATTTAAATTAATAATTTGGTACAATGCACTTATTGTGTACATACATGTTTTTACATTGTACTTATATTTTTAAAAATACCTATATGTAATTACATCTGTAATTAATTTCTGTAATTACATTTATAATTACACTGTTGACCCATCCCTTACACCTTAACCCACCCTTAAACCTACCCATACCACCAAACCTGTCCCTAACCTTACCCGTATCCCACCTCAATAGCAGCAATAGTGTTTTGCAATACAGTATGAACACAATAAGTACATTGTACTTATTTTTTGATGTAAGTGCATAGTATTTAAGGCCACCTAATATAAAGTGGGACCAGATCATCTAACATAATCAGAAAATATAAAGGTGAGAATTAACATATTTCATGATATAGTTAATGCGTTTGGGAATGTTTCGAATAAAAAGGAAAAAACAAATAAAACATAAGTGCTGTTGTGGCTGTGGCTGCTGTGTGTCACATGACGAACGCCATTAAGAGCGAAGATACGATTGGTCAGTTTTTCTGTCACGTGAAATTACGCTTCCATTGATTTACTATTGCTTGGCCCTCTGTAATTTCATAGCGGGACCACCAATCACAGAGCTGCAAACGCTAGGCGGAAACATTCAAATATGGAGAAAATGGGCGGCGTTCATTATCCCATTCACTGAATAGGCAGATTTGAAGAGTTTATTTCCACAGAAATTGTATTTATTTTATTTAGATGATGATTGTCAAATTATGAATTGATGAAATAAAATGAGAAATTATGACTTTTTATTAAAATAATATTTAAAAGTTTATCATTTTAAAGAATTTATTTAAAAATTATAAATATTGTTTTTTCAATAGATAGGCCCTCTCTGGGGCTTTTCACACTTGAAATTGTTAACCCTGGGTCATCCTAAACCCCGGATAAAGGAATCCTGGGTTATCTACCTTTCACACTGCTCATGCTAAACCTGGGATTAACTGTTAACCCTGGGTATTCATTAACAGACGTTTCACACTGTACATTCCTAAACCCCGGGTTAACGTTCTTATTTGCATATTTGCGGTGTCACTGTCACTGATTGGACGAACAAGCAGGCAACCTGTTTACACAACTTTTCCCGCGTCTTGCCAGTTATTAAAAACAACGTCGCCGCTTATGTCTTTAGATCAGCGAAGTTTGAGGAACAGCTGATCATAGCTGTACAGGCAGGAATAGCCATTTTTAAATAAATTTAGTAAATTAGCAGAGCTACTGCAAGTGATTTAGTGCTGGAAATCCATTTATCCTTTGCTGAAACTTCTGCGTCTTCATGAAGAGTGCAGGTCATGGTTGCTTAGCAACGGCAGACGCCACGGGAGCGCAAGCTACAGAGCGCTTTGGAAAGAAGGAGAAAGCGCCGCGCTTAGCATTTTAAACGCGTTTTAGGCACGACATGTGAACGGCCTCATGAGACGCATAAAGCCAAGGAAACAAAGACAAAAGTACAAAAGAAATAAAACAAGGAGCAAAGTATGTGAATATTTCTTTGAATTTCTTTTAAGTGTGGAGAGACTAACGTTAGTGTTTACTTGTACAGTAGGGTAAGAATAATACCGTCTCCTATTCACTCTTTCCATCTTTTGATATTTCTTCTCACCGGCTGCAGTTTACACAACGCGCATTTCCTGTTACTGACGTGACATGAGCCTCGCTGCTCAATTTCTGATTGGCTGTCTGTTGCCAAGCGTCCAGCAGCAACAAGCAAACACCGCTCTGTTTCACACTGAACAAACCTAGCACCGCAATGCGGGGATAACACCACAAATGCAGTGCTAACACTGCTCCGGAGCAGGGTTTCATAACCCCGGGTAAAATGCGGTGCTAACACCGCTTTCAAATTACAGGTGTGAAACGTGTCTTTACCCGGGGTTAAAAGCGGTGTTTAGAACGAAGATAACCCGGGGTTAAGTGCAGTGTGAAAAGCCCTTCTGAGGGCCTAGAGGGCCCTGACGGTTCCCCACTGGTAATTGAATACAAAAATGAGCAACCATAAACAAGTTTAAACTAAGTGTCATGTTAGCAGTTTGCATTGTATGCATCAGCAAAATATTAAGCATATTAGCAGCAGCATTATCATCTGTGTTTATACAACTGGAGCAAAGGCAGTTTAGAGCATGTAATCGCTCTGAGGACACGCCGATAGTAACGGACATGAAACAGGTTAAACGAAATAAGCATTCTTGTGTATGCATTTCAACTGGGGTTCAACATATACATTGGCGTAATCTCAATGTTCACGTTCGTTATTTCTAAGGTCAATGTTTTCATCGTGATGAGTGAGTGGTTGATTTCAGCTCCACGCAGCGTCAGAAGCACGCGCTTATCGCAGTCATATCATCAGTGTTGCGGAAAGAAGGGAATTAAGAGTTATCACTTAAAATCGCTATCTATGGTTGATATAGTCCTGAATGAAATGCATTATGGGTAATGTAGTTCAGAGAAATGTGCTCGTGTGACGTGTGCTCTAGCTGTGCTGTGTAGTTCAGGAAACAGAGAAAGAACATTTATATTCTGCTTTATTTCAGTTCATTCAAGTCAGTCCACCCAGGAGTTTTGTGCACTGTAACCCTGATAACTTTTATCTACATAAGAGAGTTAATGGCATGCATTGGCTAACTTTGTCCATCTTCATTGCACGAACATGAATTAACACGCTGTTACGCTGCCGCTGGGACTGATGAAGTGTAGAAAGTAACAGCAGATATCAAATGACTAAATTATGATATTTGCTCAGGTGGATGCTGGGGTCTTATCTATCGGATAGCAACGTATATCAATTTTGTTAATTAACATTACACATAGTGTGCATCTAATTAGAGTTAAGCCAGTCGGTGTAGTAGCCCAGGCACACATAGTCATAGGCCACTATTGTTAAGCCGGTTGGCCTGGTAGCCCAGGCACACATAGTCGTAGGCCACTAGTGTTAAACCGGTCGGCGTGGTAGCCCAGGCACACATAAATAGTATTACATGTGGTTCACATGGCTCGTCGGAGTAGCAGCAGTACATATGTCTTGGCGATAGATCTTCTTTGTCGGGGGTGTCTCGTCTTTCCTTGTCAGTTCATCTTTATGTGTGTAGATACATGCATGTCCACTGATGCAGCAGTTTATCCTTATATTCAGCGGCATGCATATATCGGCTTGTATTTGATTGTGTTCCGTGTCTCCTGCTTTGTGGGGGGTTATTCGTATGTGTTATACGTGCATCAGCAGTATTTCCTACATGCTCACGAGTCACAGCAGCATGTTGTGGATGTATTGGCAGTAGCAAGTCTCGGTACTTGCTCTGCCGCAGCAGCAGTGTAACAGATCTATTCCGCCAAGACCAAGTACATGGTCATGTACATTACCATGCCAATCCATCCGAGAGTTGTCATGACAGAAATATATATAGGAGTAGGCTGAGTACATTTGAGACACCTTAAATAACTTGCGTACACAAGAACCCCGAGCCGTGAGTTTTGCTCCACACATGTATTAGTGTTCTCTTTGATCGTGGGAAATTCTTTCCACTCCGAAGATATCGGCAAAAGTTTTTTTTTCCAAGGTGAGATTTTAATTTCACCATGTCCCTT
Source organism: Schizothorax lantsangensis (assembly GCA_027422415.1). Lineage (NCBI taxonomy): Eukaryota > Metazoa > Chordata > Actinopteri > Cypriniformes > Cyprinidae > Schizothorax > Schizothorax lantsangensis. Next base: position 184,901 of record JAPDDO010000044.1, on the reverse strand, counting down.
CCACAATGAATAGTTTATTATTCTTTTATGATTGTTAAACTTAACATACCCGTATATCATTGCAAACGTTACTCTGTGCTCTAAAAATGGACATATTTTATGACATTGTGCCATGCAAGGTCTTTTCATAATGAAATGTGCGAGCATGTCAGTGGGGGACGGTTGAGACACAGTATATCAACTGTACTCGGATTGGTGTCCTATTGCTTCACATGCTGTTTAGTTGTACAGTGTTATGATAATAGGATAAAAGTCACATTTACACGTATGCTACTTATACTTTGATATTTGTGATATTTCAACTGTCTGTTAATGGACATATTTTCTAACATGAATGTTAAAAGGATTACATAGCATTTTAAGAAATATACAAGGTGGTAAAGTGGGTACAGTTGAGACACCCTTTAGGTTGTTATGTACTGTATACAGTAACAGTTCAATCATAGAAAATAAAATGCATACATGTGTGTTTGTGTACTGCTATTACCTACATTATGGGGACCAAATGTCCCCACAAGTAGTAATACCAGTAAATTCTAACCTTATGGGAATATGTTTTAGGTCCCCATGATGAAACAAGCTTTTAAATCATACAAAATGATTGAAAATGTAAAAATTCAGAAAGTGTCGAGTGATGCGTAGGTTTAGGGGTAGGGTTGTAGAATATACAGCTATATGTATATTGTTATTTTTACTATGTTTACATTTCTACTGTTTGCCATATATTTTCTAGTGTTAAATATTTGTTCCCATTTAACTGAATCTGAATTAAAGCAAATAAATACATTTATTTTTAAACTAATTATTTAAAACTGTAATTTTGTAATTTATTACATTTGCTATAAATAGTTAGCCAGCTTTAGAGCATTAAGAACGGGTGTCTCAACTGTACCATGCTACTGTTTCAACTCTACACCATATGGGTACAGTTGAGACAAAAATGCACCTCATGTTTATGAGCTAATTGTGGAAAATATAAACTACTTATGGCTTTTATCAATTTATGATATTTTAGTACTCAAGCAAAATAAATATCATGCGAAAAATCACTTCATTTCAGCATCTAGTTTTTGTGTAGTGATGAAAAAAGCAGAAAGTGTACAGTGCAGTGTATATATAAGTGCACAGTATATATCCCCAAAAGAAAAGAAGCTAAAAGGTCAAAGTATAATTTCCAATTAATAAAAATAAGTATGCAACTGTGTTCAACATATAAGCTACTATAATTTAAAATGTTGCCAGTAATCTTCACACTAAGGGACAGCAAATACCTCCTCAAAGAATGCAACCTTTATAAGAATAAGAGAGGAAGGTGGAGAACAAGTTAATAAATTATGATTTTTTTTTAAACACAGTGATTACAGTAGTGGTATAATTTAATATTGAAAGTTAAGTATTTGAATATATTGCAAACTCACAAAATAAAAGATGGTGTGTGAATAGCCAATCCCATCTCGTTGTTTTGGATAGGACAAAACGTCAGGTCATTTTTAAATCTAGATTTATTCGCATTAACCCATGGGAACCTCTGTGAACACACTTGACTTGGCCAAAAAACGCACACGCATTAGGACAGGTTAGATTCCTCTGTTTCCCCTTCATGCGAGCCCCTGTTATCAAGCTCCTTACTGATTAAACTCCTCTCCTCTCCTCCTCCTGCCTGTCCCTTTGACCCGCATCACTCACAGCAGAGCAAGCCTGTTCTTGATAACGCTGCTGTATACATTTCAGAATTGCCGCTGACGAGGCACATTTTGCGGCATCCGCCTCTAAATTTTTAAGCTACTTTTCCCTGAGTTTTTCAGCACCACCGTTTCACTTTGGTCTGTCCATTTTGAGAGACTGAGAGGAAGGTGGAAGAGAGGTGAAGCAATTTTTACATAGGCGGAGCAAGATCCCTTATCACTCCGTCTATATGCTTTGTGATGGGCCGCTGTCCCTGCATGATGGGCCGGTCCTTGGTGGGAAAAAATTTTTTTTGTACCAGCCCAAAAGTGCGTCAGCCCACCGGGAAAATGCCGGTATGCCAGATTACCAGTCTAGCACTGGTCGTAGCCTGAGATTCTGTACTCAGTTTACACTATAAACTACAGACACAGTGAGGGTCGTACAGTTGTGTGCTGTGCTGAACCAAACACCTCAATCTGAACAGATCTTTAAAACACTAGGCATCATACACTTACTGACTTTGTAAATAGTGACAGAGGAAAACTGGCCATCATACACTAAAGGACTGAGTGTACACGACTCACACAGAAACATGTGACTTGTTGCCAGGAGACACTTGACAATTAAAAACAACATGTGTTTGCTAAATCTGCTGAAAATATCAAACATGTTTGATATCCTCCGACTGTGTGCAATCAGAGTCTGAAGCTAAAAAACCTGAGTCTGTGATCATCATACACTACGAGATTTTCTGTTGAATCTGTCAACTCAAATCTGCAGACTGGATCTGACTTTCAGCAAACTAGCGTCGACTTATCCAGACTGTAAATCAGAGCAAACATCTTGTAGAGTATTCCAGGCTTAACTCTGAAGTGCTTCGAAACACAGCTTATTGTGTTGACATCATTTCACCTGAAACAGAAAGACAGGGCGGGACATATCAAGCAGCTCCGCCCCCTTTTTTAAATAGCCACACAGTTATGTCACAGTTTGGACCAGAGCCGTTGAGCTCAGAAAGCCACATTTGACAGCCACAATAATAATGGTTTAATTGTAAAGTGTCCTTGAGCTCTGGAAATGCGCTATATAAATAAAACATTATTATTATTATTATTAATGTTTTAACAATAATGTTTGTTATATAGTGCCTCTCAAAAGCACCATAAATAATCTGTTTTAGCTAAATATAATGTGACAGTAAGCCTATATTAAGAATTCAGTTTTGTGTTTAAATACCATAGAAAAACATGAGCTGCTGTAATTCTGAATAGTTGTGGCTTGTCCTGTGATTCTGGAAGGGTATTTTCACTTATTCTGTATACTAATTATCAAGGTATACAATGAATTATAATATACAAATATATTTTTACATGTTTGTTTCTGGTTAAGTACATTCTGCATCACAATCTTCTCACATGCATGTGTCTCTTATTGTTTCTTACTCATCCTAATGAAGAGTGTATTAACTACAGGATTAGAATACTATTTACTCACTCTCATCTTATACCAATCCTGTATTTTATTTTATTTTATGTGGGGTAAACTATTCCCTTAATACAGAGCTAAGGGGACATCATAGATGAGATATTTCAGTGCTTTTGTGTTTACTCACACATTCTGGTTCCCTAAGAAACTGTTTGAAAGCCTTTAGGAGCTCCGTATGTTTCTCAGTAATGTGCTTGTTTCTCTGTTTTTCAGTGTCACGTTCAGGTCAGATTTCTGTCTTCAACATCCTCAGTTTTCTTCTGGCAGCTTGTCCGTATCTGCTGTCGACAGTCGTGCTGCTGTTCAAATGCTACAGAGCGAGAGGTACAACATCTGTCTGATCCGTCTCTCCTCTGAGTGTGTTTTCTCCAAACCATTCACATTCACTGACAGACAGACCTTTACTCTCATAGTGTTATAGATCAATATTTACAACAGATGGTGGTTGTTCATAAGCAACAACAGCAGTGGAAACAAAACAGAAAGTGTTGACTTAAAATAAGTGTGTGTGTGTGTGTGTGTGTTTCACAGTTACATCTACTGAAGATCACAGCCAGTACGCCGTAACAGAGGAAGGAACTTCAACCTGATATTTCATCTATTCTCCAAACACAGGAACAGACACAGTTTACACATACGGATGATTTAGTGTCTCTAATTCACCTGTGCTGTATATTAGACTGTGTAAGAAACCAAACCAACACATGAAGAACAGCAAACTCCACACAGAAAGACCTCCGGACTCATCATCTACTCCTAAACCAGTTTATTAATGTGTGCCAAATTCACTGTAAGATAATGAAAGATGCCCTTTAAAGACACTCAGGGAACAAACTAAACTGTTAAATAAAATAAAAAAAACATATTTTACAGCAGTTTACAACTACTTATACAGGCCCATGAATGAGATGAGAAATGTTCAAACTGATGAAATATCAGGACAGAGATGTTTTTACAGTTTTAACCTCATTGTCATTAAAAGCTAGACAGAGACATCACTAATATCTGATATATTAAAATTGCATTGAATGTCAGGAACAGGTTCATTATGACACTTTAATAAACAGATCTCTATCAACAAGAATGAGAAACTTCTAAGTTTACAACAAACAAACTAACAGCAATTATACTAATAATGTCAAATTACATCTCAACAACATGTATTTTGTTCATGATGCTCTTTTTATGTTAAACAATTTTGCTTAGACTTCTTTTATCTGAGTGATATTTCATTGTGAAATCTTCACTGATTTTAAAATATGTTTTATGTTGTTAGTAATATTTCAAGTCAAACATTTGCCAGACTGAAGCAACTTATGTTTTTCTGATTATCTGAACATAATTTTGTTTATTGGTTCATTTCTCAGTCACTGTTGCATTGCATCATATTACTAAGAGTTTGGGAGACACAACTGAGTGACAACTTATATTCATATCTCAGAATTTTAGAAACATCAGCATCTGCTCCAAAGCCTGTATTTAAGCTTCAAATCCTCATATCACATTACAAGAACCATAAAGCCTGATGTATTAAAAAAAAGAATATATGAAGAGTTCATTTGCAAAAACAGATAAGTTCATTTGCAAAAACAGATAATTTTTTTTTTATTATATCATGTTTTTATTGTATTAAATAAAGTTGTTTCATTGTGCATTCCAATTAATCTCAATCAAACTACAGTTGGGTTATTTTGATTAGGTTAAAAAAAAATTAAAATACAGCTAACTAACACAATAAAAACATGATATAATAAAAAACATGATTTTTGAATATTTACAAAAACGGAGTTATCGGTTTTTGCAAATAAACTCTCTCTCTCTATAGCCTATATATATATATATATATATATATATATATATAAAAATTGGTTTTATATTGTCAAAATGTGTGTCAATAAAGTGTCCTAATCAAATGAAAAAAACAATCTAAGTATAATTTCACAATTTTCAGATGGTTTGCACAAAATATATTGAACAGGGAGGGGAGGGGTACTATTTAGTAGTAATCAATACTAAGTAACTGTTAATGATAATTCTTCACATTTAGGAAAAGGGAAAAGATACAGTTAGCAAGCTCTTTTAAAGACAGTATGGGTGGCTCTTAAAAGAGTCTTTGGGTTCTCTGATCAGATCAGATGAGCTTTACTAGGAGCTGGTGTATTTGGTCACAGCCTTGGTGCCTCAGACACGGCGTGTTTGGTCAGTTCCCCGGGCAGCAGCAGACGCACGGCGGTCTGGATCTCTCTCGATGTGATGCTGGAGCGCTTGTTGTAGTGAGCGAGACGAGACGATTCACCGGAGATGCGCTCGAAGAGGTCGTTGACGCAGAGCCGGCGCCAGCGCAGCACTGATGAGGGGGCGACTGAGGTAACCGAAGCCCAGTTGAAGTTTAATTTAATTGATTTGTTAATATTTCTTTATTGTTATTTTTTTGTATTTACATTTATGTTTATGTGTATTATTTTTCCTAAATATATCTATGTTTCATTTTGATTGAAAAAGGGAAATAATGTGTGTGAATTTAAGTTAAAAGTACTTACCGGTTGTTATGGGATGGGATTGGTGTAACGCTGCAGGGGGCGGGAAAAAAAAGGGGACGAGAAGGAAGAGGTGATGGTGGTAAGGGGAAACATGTCCGAGTTATCTGTAACGTAAAGATACCATCCTATGACGGTTGTCAAACAGAGGACTGATTTAGAGCTGGTATACAGTTATTTGAGCATGAGGGGATAGACAGTTTCCCTCGGATCATCGGATAACCGAGCTGCACGACTGATTCTCACGAATCAGCGCTAAACTTACACGTGAGAGACGAGACAAGCGTGGTCGCGAGACAGGTCAGTGGAAATTATTATTTTTCTTTTCAGTGCCATGTTTTAGAATGATGTATTATGCGTGGAGAAGATGCTATAAAAGACGAGAGCACAGCATTCAAATTAAAAGACATCCGTGGTGCATTTAAATTGCATTGAAATACAATGGAAAAGTACCGCAGTGGAATGAAAAATGCGTTCTGAGTGAATGACCCTACTAAAAGGTAGCCTACTTAGCAAATACAAATAGCAGAGTATAATAAAACAACATCGCATCAAATTAGAAGATCTGACATCCAGGAAATCTTAGGGCAGCAGTTTTACCACAAATACAGTCAAATATCACCACAACCACCAGAAATACTCAATTGTGTCTATTTAAAATGAAACACAAGCTTATTGCGACCGATTCCCTGACATAACACATTCATTGCGGCCCATTTAACAGATGCATCATTTTAAGTTTAACAAATTGAACAGCATCAAACAATACTGCAAAATAATCAACTAACTACGATAATCTAGCCCTCTATTAAACTTTAAAAAATATTTCATCATACCTTTAGCTTAGTCAGTAGTGCTGCATAATGCCTGCATTTAGTTGAACCGCTTGCGCGGGAATTTTGTGTGTCAGATGTAACAGTTAAAATGCGACTTTGTGAAACAGACTGTCCTAATTTTTTTCTATAGTAGCATCATATTAATGCTAGAAAGCCTATTCATTTGGCAACTGTGTTTTTTAAATAAACCATTATATTTCATAAAATCTATTTTCACACTCCTCTTTAGTGAGGGGGCGACGCCCTTCTTGGGAATGGACGCGGGTTCAGGCATGATATTCACTTTAGAATAATTCAAAAGTTGAATGAAATAATTTCTTCTTCTTTGGTGTTTATTGGCGGTTGGCAACCTAACTTATAGTTGCATTACCGCCACCAACTGGAATGGAGTATGGATCAGGATATTTGTATACAGAATAGAAATAAACATAAAAACGAAGCAAAACAAATAAACAAACTGGAAAATATAACAAAAAAAAAAAAATCAAAATGCTATATTCTTTTATATAATTTACTTTCACAAATTTAATAATATCATCATACAACTTACTAGCTGTTTTCCCTAATAGACCTGATAAAGTAAAGTCATGATGTTTTACTTTCTTCAATGATTGAATAAGGTGACGTCTCTCATTGTTGTAGGACCTGTGTGGAGGAAAGAACACACACACACACACACACACACTAAGTGCAACCACAAAATTCCTCAGGCTTAAAGAAACGTTCGTCTCTATCTGCAAGTCATAAAATTGACAGAGGAAGAGCACCTCACCCAACTGGCTGGCCAATTTCCTGCCATGCCTTTCGGGTTATCATCGTAAAGAAACCTCTCAAAATAGGAGAGCTTTGAGGTAAACATCTGGCAATGGTCAAAACGACAAACATTATGGATCCTCTGATCGTTAACGCATAATTCAATGATTTTTATCAACAAGAAAAGACGTTTAACGACAGACGTTCAAGCTAAGGAAGACCAGATCCCCGCAAACGTGACATTCTCATGACCCGGACAGTGACTTTCCTGACCTCCCGTCCTCCCAGGACATGGCAAGGATATGTGCCTTTCATTTCTTTAACCGAACAAAGACTCAAACTTTTATAAAGTGTTCCAAAAGACAATTAATACCTGTTGCTGTTATCAAAAGCAATATATACAATATATTTTACAAAATATATCAATGTGTATTTTATGTCATTTATAAGCTTGCTGTGTCATTGTAATCAATGGTATGTTTTTATAATCTTTTGAGGTATAATTTTCTCCTGTAGCAAGAACTACTAGACCTGCTAGTAGTATATGCATGATGTGTTATTTCTAATCTTTAAATAGAACCCTTTTTGAGTTAGTTTTAGCATGAAAGCTGTTAATGTATGTCAAATACCTTATATTTGGTTTCATATTAACGGTCAGGACAAATGCAAGAATTTGGTGTGCCTGGGAAGTTAATATTGAGTATAATAATGTGTGATTAGAACGTGTTAAAAGATATTTTCTTCATGTGACAAAATAACTAAGCAGATAAATTTACTGCATGGAAATTGAGCCGTGTAGGTGGACCTCCGTCTAAAAGGACAACCTGGTTGGTGGAAGCCTCTGGGGGTTGAACGGAAGTCCTCTGGTTAATACCCTCTGACACAGACTGCTCTCTCTCTGCTCTGCTTAAAAAAATCGCGCGCTTCGTTGAAACTTGGAGCTACTCCAAAAGAACTCGCAGCCTTAACATCTGGCCGAGTTTGAACATTGAGCCAACACTCAGTCAAATCTCTGAAGAAACCCTTGAAAGTCCGAAGCTACGCGAAAGCAACTTCAAGCCATCAAACAACACCGAGCAGTCAAACCAACAGAAGGGCATCCCCAGAGTGACGCCACGCGACAACGACACGCGGGTTTCCAACATCCGGGAAACGAAAGACAGATCAGCGTCATTTCAACTTAAAAGCAAGGTATCAAACAACCTTTATTCTGCTGAACTGGTCGTATCTATCTCTAAAGTAAAATTAAGAGAGTTCTCCATTTGATGATCGACACGAGTAAAATCGTGTAAAACAGTGCTATATTTTTAATCATTCTCAATTGCAACAAGTCATTGCCTGTGTGTATGTATTTTGTGTTTGTGTTATTTAGCTTAGTTCATGTATGTTAGTAAGATAGTAAATAAACTCTTGTTTGATTCATAGAGAAGTGTTCTGTGTTTTGGTGTGTAATTTTCAAATCAAGCTTTGCCTAAAAGATAACGTTACCTATGCTCATAACTGTCATACAGTTATTTAAATAATTCTGTATTATTATAGCGTGGCAACGAAAATAATACAGAATTTCTCAGAATATACTGAAACTTAACGACTCGCGGGACGAGTGTTAAACAAGGTATAAATTGGACGTTTTGATTAATATCAATTGATCATACTAATCTAGAATGTTAAGATTCCCTAAAGCTGAAATTCAAAATAAAGCTTAAAACAAAAGAGCTAAAATTAAATCAATGTAAAAGATTAAATTCTTTACATATAATGGTGGAGGAAGAAAGCTGGCAAAAATATTGATATGAAAATTCATAACCAGAAATACAGATTATGTATTTTGCACTATTTTCTCATAACCGGAAGGAGAAATAGTGTAGATACAGAGAAACAGAGTTGTTTGTGTGTTTATGGTACTGTATAAATGTGGCAATGCGTTTTGAATGAATGAAAAAGCTTTAGTTGCTTAGAAGAAAAATACTGCAGTATATAAATTGTCTTGTAAGACAAAAGTCGCTCAAAAGCGCAAAAGAGACACGAATGAGCGGATTCCTCATTCACGTCTTTTAAAAGGCCTTCCATGGTTTTAATCTGCTAAAGTGCGTGTCCCACTTCAGATTGAACTATGCTATGTATCTCCCGGTTTGAAAACATTAACTTAGCTACTTAATGATTTTTCTGCCATCTTTGAATCACTAAAAGAGTGAAATCGGACGCGGCGCTCGGAAGGAGTGGCCAAAACGCGTTCTGGGGAGAACAGATATTTATCTTGATCAAGGAAATTGTGTGATGAAAAATCCACTGTGCGTTTCTGCCTGTCAGATAGACTGACAAATGTTAGGTCCGCCGAGGCCTCAATAACGCTGTTGTATTAATTAATCTGTAGATTAATTTATCTCTCTCTGAACGAGTTGAGATTGTTAGTGCTATAAAGATAAGAATCTAAATAGTGCTTTTGTGGTTGTTAGATGCACATCTAGATGCACATCGAGATCTGAGGTATTGAGACTGTGTATAACGTTAGCTAACATCCGGGTGTGTCGTCACCATAGTGACAGGGCAACCCAAGGAAGTCAAGTGCGCAAGCGCAGCCTGCGAGCGCCATCTTAAGGCTGGTGTATCAGCATAGCAAGCTAAGCTAACTGAAGCCAAAGAATAGCATATTGGAGCTGAGGCAAGCATTGGAAGCATAGCGATTAGCACATAGCATTTTGTAGCCTGTGGTTCAAATGCGGTGTATGTTGCAGTGTGTTTTTGAAGCGTTTATGTGACTAACCTTTCATCTGAACTTAGCTCATGCTAAGAGTGTTCACGTCATTTCCTTCTCTCTTTTGCATTTAATTATGCATTTTCCCTCTCTTCCCTTTTAAAAGAACTTTGACAAATGCAGATTTAAATAAACCGTTAATGTGCAGGCCAGCTGATTTTCATAGGAAGTGAGATCAGCGATTTCACAGGTGGTTTTAATAAGCATTTGCGTTCAGGTTGTTTTGTTTTATTTTATATTTAGCAGGTATTAGTTGCTTTGATAGGAAGATAATTAATTTAATTATAACTGCGCTCATGATTTTCAAAATCTAATCGGATGAATGGCTATGAAATATTTGAAATTGATACTTTAATTCCATAACTAATCCTAGATGTGAAATTAAATTCATTTCATTAAAATAATTTCAGTTCCTGATTCCACATAGACTGATTGAGATAATTATGTGTGCTCTGATAATTTAACAATAACATTAAGATCTTAATTATTAACTATCGATGTGTTTGATCGTCTGGCCTGGGGAACATTTAAAAATTTCCTTTATAATTGAGCCGACACGGATTAATTTGTTCTAATGATTTGAATAACACAAGGAATTAGTAATTGGTCAGGCTTAGGGATACGAAATTAGGGATGTGGAATTTGTAATTTAATTTCATAATTAATTACGAATTTGAAAATTCTGATTCAATTTAATAATTAATTACAGTTCCTGTTTCCCTATGTCAACACTATTGGCTGATCAATGAAATGTAATCGCCTGTAATGTTAATGAAAATATCATTAAGATTTTAATCCATGACTGCCAATAATGCTCTGAAATTTTAATTTCATCTGCAACTCATTAGAGCTTGTATTACCCTGCTTCAATACCACGGATTATTATAATCACAGGTGTCTTCTAATATTAATGACAAACATCGTTAAGTTAGATTTTTAACTATCAATCATTGCTCTGAAATTTTAATTCCAGCATTGGCTAATAAGGATCCTACCTCAAGGATACCCTATTGATTAATTTAATCCTAATCAAGCCTATCAAATTTAAATGATAACATCATAAAATTTGAATTAGAAACTACCATTTCTAATTTGAAATTCTAATTTCAGTTGCAATTGAGTTTTGGTTCCAACCTGTTTGATCTTTCTCCGTTCTGTTATTAAATTAACTTTTATAGGTTTCTCTTTTGTTAGGCGTGATAGGAGATAGGGCTCCCCCTAGTGCTTGGTTAGTGAAGTGAAATTGCCTTCAGTGTGAGTTACAGCAAGCGGAGTCACCCGTTCCGACTGTACCTGGTGCAGGCTGGAGGGGAAACCCGAATATTTCTGTCCTAGTGTTGCAAAGTGACGGCCCGCAGCAGGCTAGCAATCGGGTATCGGAGGAGGAGTCAACGGCTGACTGGGCGAAGGTGCGGATATACCATTCCGGCTAATCTATTGACGAAGTACGTCGAACTTCGGGTTCGCACTGACGGATAGACACCGGGACCTAGCCCCGCCCCTCTTCAGGCCAGCAGTCGTTCGACATACCTCACCCGAGTCCCAGCCCGGTTGTGCCAAAAGCCACAGCTGTCTGAGAGGCTCACAGCAGTACGGTGGGGGCGGAGTGTTCGGCAAAACCCTTACAGGAGCTCACCTGGTGCGCTCGGGCGGTGGGCCTTGCTGCTGAACACCACTGGAGCAATTTACATTCATCACAAAGCCTAGAGTATAATAACTTTCTAATTAGGAAAACCCTTCTAAGTAAGCAAACCTCCAAAAGAAAGAAAAAATGAAGGTTTCCTTAACACTTAGGCCAGTGTGTTTATCCTACTAAAATTAGCAAAGCAAAACCCCTAGGTGCATCGACTCAACAGCGCCTCCGCGCTGCCACCTTTGTTACTAATCCTAAATCCTACTCTCACCTTTCTCTCAGTTCTTCCTGCTGCTATCCTCTAATTTGACTACTGCTGCTGTTGCTGAGATTTTTGCCTGTGTGAAGATCACAAGTGGAGAACTTTAGCAATCGAAACAGGTATTTGTGGAACTTGAGAACATGTCAAAATTGTTTTCCATTTACCTTCCTCTTTTGTGAAATCCTACCCCGCCAGGTTAAAGCAGGTCCACAGAAGAAAGGCGCCGGAAAACTTCAAGCACGCGAACACTCTAATTAGCTTGTGGTGTCAATTTTGTCATTAACGGGACCAGTGCTGTCATTGTTATTGTTTTCCTTCACCCCGGAGAAAACCAATTGCAATCACAGACTTACTAAAAAAAATTGTCATTTACAAATCCTCTGATTAGAAGCAATCTTCTTCTTCTCTTTACCTGTTCTCTAGCTGTGCTACCTGTGTGTGTGCGCTCAATTTTTCCCCCCACAGAGGCTACAAATTAGAAGCACGCCCCAGAGGATCACAGTCACAGAGAACCACACCCACCTGTTTTACACAGTCAACACTAGTACACATTCTATATTGCACATCCACACCCCTTGTTTGTTGATTTGTTCTGTTTTGGTTTGTTTGTTTTGTTTTTCTTTTCAAGGTCTGTGTCAGTCGCGGTTCGAGATCTCACTCACCACGCCCAAACATGTCTCACACAACAGGACATGTCGGTCACTGGGAGGATTTGGAAACATGGCTAAGCATTGCAACAAACAGCCTCCTCCCTAAGGCTGCTGAAACACTAAAACATCAGACACAAGACCAGCTGGATGACAACATAACAAGCCTCATGATACAAGACCCAAGTCACAGCTACAATCACAAAGAATTAGCCAAGATTACCGGCTCCTTAAGCCACACACTCATCGCCACCCTCAAGTTGAGCGACAAGCACGCTGCACAACGCCAGCAGGAGCTGACACGCGCACAACGACGCATAGAGCAGCTGGAACTTGAAGCTCAGGAACGACGGGAAGGGTCGGATGAGGCGGAACAAGGCACTGAGGAGGAGATCAACCAGCTAAAAGAAACCCTAGCAGCTACTAGCCAAGAATTGGAACAAGTCAAGGCAGACTACGATGATCGGTCCGAAAAGCTACAGTATGCGGAACAGCTTCTGGAGAAAGCAAAGGCCGACTTCAGAGATAAAAACGGCAGAATCAAAGCCCTTGAAGCTCACCTGGACGAGTCACGAAACGAGGTTAGTCGTCTAACACAACAGCTTGACTATGTCAAAGAGGAATCTGACAGTTTCCAAGAGGAACTCAAGCACGCTTACGAACTGCGCCGTGAGCCATCAAGGACACGATGCGCACCGACCTCACCCCTGCCAAACAGGACCGGGTCACCTGTTCCTGGACTGACACGTGAGAAAAAGATGGAGGGGGTGGTGTTGAAACATTCACCAACTCACTCTGGAGAACTTTACCTCACTTTACCTCAGCCAAAAGAATCTGCTGCAACCAGTCACAGATCATCACACGGCTTGGACCTAAAAGACCTCGACAAGCTCGCCAGGAACATTGGCAAATTCACCCCGAGCGTGCCAAATAGCCCAAATGTCCAAGCGTATCTCCAAGATATCGATTTCCATCTGGAAATGCGACCTAACGTTACGGACAAAGATAGACTATATTTACTTCGAACGACATCCAGTTCTGAAGTTCGCAGCTTCCTGGACAGGCAGCCTGCTCACACAAAGAATGATTACCAACTGCTCCGAGAAGCCCTCATTAAAGAGTTCTCTGACCCTGAGTCCGAACAAGGCCTCGTGGCTGCTCTGGAGACGAGACAAGGACGTCACGAACCTCCTCAAGCCTACTACAGCCGACTCAGACGGGCATACTTTGGAACTCGCAACGAACCTGACATGGAGGATGAACTGAACTTCAAAACTCTCTTCCTACGGAACCTTCATCCCGGCGTAAGCCATCATCTTGGCGTTCTCGCATGTCCACGGACAATGAATGCTCAGCATTTGCGAGACTTGGCGCAGAAAGCCTACGGCAAACAAAAGATGGCCTCAGAAAAAGGTGCCAAAACCCCAGCCGTTCTTGACTTCAACATTCAAAGTCAAGGGCTGGCGCTAGAGGGCGCCCAACGCCAAGACAATGCCAAGCCGCCACCCAGAGAGTGGAATGCATCCTCGTCCAACAAAGAACGAGACTCCCATGCTGGTACCCGATCTAACCAGAGGTACGAACGCTGGGATGGACCTCGTGGACGTCAACGCTCACCTGGATGGCACTGGGAAAAGACATGGGACCAGTCAAGGCCTCACGAAAGTCATTGGGAGAGATCGTGGAACCACCCAAGCTCATTTGGAAACTCAAGAGAGAAAAACTCATGGGAATCCAACGGAAACTCCAAGGGAAGACGACAAACTCACCCTGGAGCAACCAGCCCAAGGAATCGACGAAAGAATTCGCAAAGATTCCAAGCTGACCGAGCTCAAACTGAACCCACACAGGAACAAAAGACACTACCGTGTTTCGACTCACAAGAACTGATGAAAATGATGATGAAAGAATTCTTCCAACGGAAAGAGGAAGATCGGAAATGGGAAAAGAAAGAAAAACCAGATTCAGCCTGACTAGCGGCCGGACGAGATGGCAGCGACCAGTTGACACAACCAGCCACGGAGAACAGCACTCCTTCACCTCACTCTCAGAGAACCGTACTCACACTAACTTCAGATGGACACGAAACCCCACCTGAAAACCCAGCAATAGAGTTAGACACTAACTCAACACCTAATGCTCCGAATTACAGCAGCGTCCAACAAACACCTGCTGATGAAACCCTCAAGTTCCTGAAAGTGCTGTCTTGGTCATCTGCCACTCCTCCGAAGAACGCCACATCAGCCCTGATATCCTAACTGTTTCCTCCCAAACTCCAGTCCCTCAACTCCTAGGCGATCTCATTGAGAAAGGTATAGCCAGAAAATTCTACCTCTCCATCATCATCGAACGACACATCAGAGTCGAAGCCCTCCTCGATACGGGAGCCGACATTACTCTAATGTCTACCGAACTCCTGGAGGAAATCCAAGAAAGATCAAAGAGGACTAACAGAACTCTCAAACTCCAAAAGTGTGAACTAAACCTTCAAGCATACTCCCACACGGGCCTACAACTAAAACATGTGGCCCCAATTCACCTAACGGTGGGATCGATGGACCTCGTCCATCCCGTATACGTTTCACCACTTAAGACGTATCCACTCCTCATTGGGAAAGATCTGCTTAATCGCTTCGAACCTCTAATAGACTTCAAGCACCTAAAGATGTGGACACAAGTCCGTGAACCTCTGCCTTGCCAGGCATTAGACTCCAACGAGTCGCAGTGTCAAGTCACAGACACCTTCCCTAAGTCACTGATCGATGATGCAGTAGCAAAGCCAGGATCTGGACCAAGCACAAACAGCAAGGACAAGGACTCTCTCCTCTGCTCACTGCAGGAGCCTGAATCAAACGCAGGCCCCCTTCGAATCATGACTGCAATAGATGTCCAAGGCACATCAGTGTCCGACACGGCACTAGCCCTGTGGGCAGAGAACTCAGCCATCAGCCTGAAGCTATTCAAAACATTGAAGCAAAGACATCAGTGTCTACCACATGTCGCTAAGCACAGCCGCTTCCCTCTCAGTCCCTGGTCGACAACCATGGCCACCTCCAAGATCATCTGCGCTCTGGACATACGATGGAACAACAGACAGCTAACTCACTACTTCCTCGTTGTCTCAGACCTGCCGCATGACATCTACATTGGAGCGGATATCCTGGTCCGGCTCAATGCTTGCATTGATACCGTAAACAACGTCATATGGGCTCCCCTGTCACACCAACTGGCAACGTCAGTCAACCTCAAGAACCTCCAATCTGGTCAAACCATGCCAGACGCATGCGCTATGATCACGGAGCAAGAAGCCACAATACCTGCCTACAGCAAGAGTGTCAGTGTCCGCCTCAACATGCGACCTGGCCAAACTCTAAACAGTAAGCTAGGCTTCTTCCAACCTTCCAGGACCTGCCTAAAACTCGGACTGACTCTGGAAGCCACACCTCTCATGGAAGTGTCATCTCGTGCTGTGTATGTGTTGTTCAACAACTGTACGGCCCAAGACATCCACGTTCCCAAAGCCAATCACCTGGGATGGCTCATCAGCCAGGCGTTCCACGACTTTGAACTGATGGTACCTGTCATAGGCCCTATACCCACACAGCTAATGTCAGACGAATACGACGACACTGTAACGTTTACAAAACCTCATGAAGTCATTGCCATCACATCCATTCTGCCGGTGTCCAGAGAAAGCGTCTGCCGTTCAGAACTAACAGATGACACTCATCTCGCTGTCTATGCTGTCTCAACACAGCCTGCGACAGAATCACCTACACAGGTGACCATCGGGGCCCAAAGCCCCTCAAATGACCTCACTGCAGAAGAACCCTACGCCGGGTTCAACGCACAAGTTCAACAGATCCTGAGTGAGGCAGACGCCCTCCACAATGAAGCGGATCGCCAAGGACTCAAAGAGGTTCTGCACAAATACAAGGACTCTTTCGCAAAGGATTCCCTGGATTGTGGACTGACAAACATCCACACGGTGCGCATCCCGACAAACCCAAATGCGCCACCCACATTTGTGCGACAGTACAAGATTCCAATAGCGTCATACGAGCCAGTGCAAGAGATTGTTGACTCCATGCTGGAAAAGGGGGTCATCCGGCCCTGTAACAGCACATACTCTGCCCCGATATGGCCAGTCTTAAAGCCAAATGGCAAATGGCGGCCCACCATCGACTATCGCAAATTGAATCAGCAAGTACCATTGTCACGATGGCCTATGACCCAGTTGGATCAAGAAATTCCAAAAATCAAAGGCTCGACGATCCTTTCCACACTGGACGTCGCCTCCGGGTTCTGGACAATCCCTGTCCATCCCGATGACCAACACAAGCTGGCATTTACCTTTGGCAATCGACAGTACACCTTCACACGGTGTCCCTTCGGCTATGCCAACTCACCAGCAGAATTCAACATCTTCCTGAACAAAGCATGCCCTGACGCCAGAGCCAGAGGCAACCTTGTCTATGTAGATGACGTTTTGATGAAAAGCTCAAGTGTGGAAGACCACCTCAAAGAGATCAGTCACGTCCTAAACCAGCTGACAATGGCAGGAGCCAAGATCGCCCTTCACAAAGGACAGTGGTGCAAAACCAAGGTGAACTATGTCGGATTGCTTGTCGGAAGAAACGGCATCGAGCCACAGTCTAACCGCACCCAAGCAATCCAAAGCATAAAGACGCCGACTAACATCTCTGAGCTGCGAAGCTTTCTGGGAGTGTGCAATTATTCACGACAGTTCATCGAAAACTACGCTGACATTGCACGACCACTAACTTCCCTCCTGAAAAAGGATGAACCCTTCGTTTGGACGGAAACACAGGACACAGCAATGGGCCAGCTCAAACAGCACCTGTGCTCTGCTCCGTGCCTTGCCTACCCAGACCCGGAAAAAGAATTCTATCTGGACGCTGGATTCTCTAATCAGTGCCTCAGCGCAGGCCTATACCAGCTCCATGACAAAGACAAACGAGTGGTCGCTTATGCCAGCAAAACGCTGCTTCCCCCAGAATGCAAGTACTCAAACTGCGAAAAGGCGTTGCTTTGCACTGTGTGGGCTATCCAGCGTTTCTCTAATTACATCGGTGCACAGAAAGTCATCATCGAGACTTGTCATCAGCCGGTCACCTTCCTAAACAGTCAACGCATCAGAGATGGCGTGGTGACCAACGCACGCATAGCTACCTGGCTAATGACACTCCAAGGACGAGACGTCGAGGCAAGATATGCCCAAAACTACAAATCCTCACTTGGAAACGGGCTAGCGGCCTGCCAAAACTGTTCAACGGACACGCTGCATACTCCATCAGAACCTAAAGAACCGCCACAACCTCAACTAACGAATCACAGGTACTTCGAAGAGAATGTGTGTGAAGGAATGCCCACAGCATATGTCGATGGCTGCTCCTACAACCACAAGGGCAACTTACAAGCTGGAGCGGGAGTGGTCTGGCTCAACAACGACCCTTGTCCACCCCGACAATTCAACTTAGGCCTTCGCTCATCGCAATATGCTGAAATAGCAGCCATCCTCATCACACTTCAGATGGCGGCATCCCACAACATCAAAGAACTCCTCATCTGTACCGATTCGAACTACGCCCGTCTAAGCTTCACATGCCATTTAGCTGGATGGAAACAGAATGGATTCAAGACAGCTAACAACAAGCCTGTCAAACACCAGGAACTCTTCCAAGCAGGCGATGCCATTGTCACTGAACATGACATTATCGTTTATTGGAAAAAGGTTCGAGGTCATTCACGTCAACCAGGACAAGACAAAGACTTTAATGACCAAACCGATGCCCTCGCCAAAGCAGGTGCATTACACGGAGAGTCCTGGACATTTCAAGCCCTCCCTCCCTCCCAACCCTTCAGTAGCGGCCATAACCCGCCGCCAACACGCCACTGGCGTACAAAACACCACCTCCTCCCACATTGCCATTTCACCTCAGTTCACTGCTAACGATCTCCTCACACTCCAACAGGCAGATCAAACACTGCGAACTATGGCAGCTCACATTTCCGACCCCTTAACTCATCCTATTTCCACCTCCGACCTAGCTGCTTCCTCCGAGCTCCGCACGCTCCACTCAATCAAGCACATGCTGCATCTCAGAGACGGTGTGCTCACGAATGTCCCTGAGCCCCTAACTACGCCAAAGCTCGTAGTCCCTCACGGCCAAAGGGGGATGATGCTGACACACGCCCACGATGCACCATGCGCAGGACACCACGGTGCCAAGGCCACCTACGAAACACTCAAGCAAGTAGCATACTGGCCTGGCATGCAGCAAGACGTAACGGAATACGTGAAAGGATGCCTGGTGTGTTGCCAGTTTCAACCGGCAAACCCAAACCACCGAGCCCCACTGCAAAGGAAAGGAATGACTTTCCCCTGGTCGGACCTCCAAATAGACTGGGTAGGACCCCTGCCACGGTCAACGCGAGGTAACAAATACTTCCTCACCGTGGTCTGCGAATTCACAAAGTGGATAGAGTGCCTCCCAGCTCCCAATGATACAGCAGAAACAACAGCCTGCCTGTTAATGAACCACATCTTCTCAAGATTTGGACTGCCTTTAAGGGTCAACTCTGACCGCGGAACCCACTTCACCGCCGACATCATGCAGGAAGTGTGGAAACTCCTCGGTGTACAGGCCAAGCTCCATATAAGCCATCACCCAATTTCCTCGGGTCAAGTTGAACGGGCCAATAAAACAGTGGTCAGCATGTTGAAGAAGTATGTGTCCACCAATCAAAAGGATTGGGATATTAAACTTCCGCTGGTACTGATGGCTGCTCGAGCCACCCCTCACCAGTCTACCGGCGTACCCCCATTCACATTGATGACAGGGAGAAACATGACACTACCGCTACACCTGCTGTACCAACCTGGTGACCTGAACCTCGTCACCGCCTATACCACTCACCAATACCTGGAAGAGTTGCATCAGCACCTGAGAACGACTTTCGCCTTCGCTCAACAGCAACTACAACGAAGTGCGGAAGGTCGTAAAGCCTACTACGACCAAAAGGCCTCTCACCATGAGTTCAATGTCGGAGACAAAGTGTGGTACTACAGCTTCGCCCGACCAAGGCAGAACGCTCCCCATCGCCTGTCAAAGAAGTTCCTACCTCACTGGACAGGACCCCACGCGATTGTAGACAAGCTCTCACCTGTCGCCTACCGAATCAAAATCGGACAAGGGCACAGCGAGCCAGTCCTTCGATGGGTCCATAGAAACCAGATAAAGAGGCACCAGAGCTCCAGCCGACCGGAAAAGGGGGAAGATCAAACCCACTGACACAGACCGACAATCATATGCTCTACACCACACTAACCTAATTTCTGTTGTTAGGAAAACATATAGCGACCTTGTTGAGAAGCAACACTTACACTCTCTCCTCAGCTGCACTGCTAGAGTCAACCTCTAGTAGAGAGGAGTTACTTCACACATGTGACACTCGTTTGCTGCCTAACCTCATTCGTTGTCCTTGTGCCGCCGTTTCTCGTTTTGTTGTTTCCTTTCACCTGTGTCTCTCTTTGTTTTGTTTTTTTGTTTTTTGTTTTTTTTTTCTCCTTCTTTCACTATAATTTCCTCTCCCCTCTAGTCCCCTCATCAGGGAACTCCCTTTACCAATTATTTAAATCCAGGTCCCAAAATTAAGATTGACTCCCTTCAATAAAGTCGTTGTAACTCGTTGTGAGAACCGTTATCAACCGATCGAGGCGACCCGCCAAATCATGACTGACATGCTACGTGAAGTAAGTCCTCGATTGATAACTTAGCCATGTGTAGGATTCCACACTACTTGATACCTCTTAAACCTTGTCCAAAACATCCTAACTTCGGCCACCGCGGGCCCTGCTAGTCCCATCCAAACCCATCTCGCCTTTTCCCTGGGTAGCGCTATTCCCTTGTACGTAGACCCGGAAGCAGGCGACTTGGCCTTTCTCCTCAGTTTGCCCATTAGCGACTCGAATAACATTTACCTGCTCAAAGACGTTGTGAATGTGGGATTTTGGCAAGGGAACACCTATGTCAAAATCCACACTCCTGAAGTCGTTGCGTATCACGATAACAACGAGCAGTTGTACTTGGCCCCAAACCTAAAGATGTGTACGCGCACGAAGGACATTCACTTCCTTTGCCCGAGTAAACATTTCGTACGCGATAATACTGAGGGCATCTGCGGCCTAGAATACATTAGACCCGATATTAGCTGCCCCGCCGAAGCTACACCACGTTCTCAAGTCGAGGTAACGCAAGCCGAAATCATCGGAAACCGATGGCTGGTCAACACCCCGGCACGAACAGCTACCCTCACATACGATCAACACGACACAGCCACACGCATTACCTTGCCCAACCAAACTTTATGGATCACTGTCTCTAAGGGCTCGATCCTCCATATCGACGAGTTAGCATCGTATCACCTTACCGACGACGAGTATCAGGCTGAAATCGAAATCTCGCCCTTCTTCAAACAGCACTCCTTCGTCCTTGATCCAGAATTGGAAGAAAGGATCAAGGAGGATGGAACGCAACTTATTGACTTGACTCCTGTTGATACAGCTTTAGAAGCTATCGCTCGCCTTCCGCCCGCTGACGCGCCTATTATTCAGTCTTGGTCTGCCGCTGACACAGCGCTTTGCATCTCTACTATTGTAGGGTACATTGTGACATTGACACTGGCCTTCCTCCTACACAAGTGAGTGAACGCCATTCAAGAGTCTTTCAACAAATGCATGTCAGGCGTCCCACGCATTTTCCGACGTGATAAAACCGACCAAGAACCTGAACCTGAGAACTCAACCAACCTGCTTGAGATCACGCCTATACCGCCTCGTCGAACCCTAACAATTAAACCAATCGGAATGACTCAATTGCCAGTAATCCTAAAGAATGCACCCCTACATCTTCTCAAGTTCCTAACCTGTTCTTTCCCAAATTACCCTACACCAGGATTCAGTCAGTGATGGAGATGTTGTTTGTGTCTTGTGTGTGCCTGTTCTCCCTGCTTCTTGTTCCAGTGCCCGCCGACGTTCGCAATGGGAACCTCACCGAGCAAAAGGGGGATGTGTAGGACCTGTGTGGAGGAAAGAACATACACACACACACACACACACTAAGTGCAACCACAAAATTCCTCAGGCTTAAAGAAACGTTCGTCTCTATCTGCAAGTCATAAAATTGACAGAGGAAGAGCACCTCACCCAACTGGCTGGCCAATTTCCTGCCATGCCTTTCGGGTTATCATCGTAAAGAAACCTCTCAAAATAGGAGAGCTTTGAGGTAAACATCTGGCAATGGTCAAAACGACAAACATTATGGATCCTCTGATCGTTAACGCATAATTCAATGATTTTTATCAACAAGAAAAGACGTTTTACGACAGACGTTCAAGCTAAGGAAGACCAGATCCCCGCAAACGTGACATTCTCATGACCCGGACAGTGACTTTCCTGACCTCCCGTCCTCCCAGGACATGGCAAGGATATGTGCCTTTCATTTCTTTAACCGAACAAAGACTCAAACTTTTATAAAGTGTTCCAAAAGACAATTAATACCTGTTGCTGTTATCAAAAGCAATATATACAATATATTTTACAAAATATATCAATGTGTATTTTATGTCATTTATAAGCTTGCTGTGTCATTGTAATCAATGGTATGTTTTTATAATCTTTTGAGGTATAATTTTCTCCTGTAGCAAGAACTACTAGACCTGCTAGTAGTATATGCATGATGTGTTATTTCTAATCTTTAAATAGAACCCTTTTTGAGTTAGTTTTAGCATGAAAGCTGTTAATGTATGTCAAATACCTTATATTTGGTTTCATATTAACGGTCAGGACAAATGCAAGAATTTGGTGTGCCTGGGAAGTTAATATTGAGTATAATAATGTGTGATTAGAACGTGTTAAAAGATATTTTCTTCATGTGACAAAATAACTAAGCAGATAAATTTACTGCATGGAAATTGAGCCGTGTAGGTGGACCTCCGTCTAAAAGGACAACCTGGTTGGTGGAAGCCTCTGGGGGTTGAACGGAAGTCCTCTGGTTAATACCCTCTGACACAGACTGCTCTCTCTCTGCTCTGCTTAAAAAAATCGCGCGCTTCGTTGAAACTTGGAGCTACTCCAAAAGAACTCGCAGCCTTAACATCTGGCCGAGTTTGAACATTGAACCAACACTCAGTCAAATCTCTGAAGAAACCCTTGAAAGTCCGAAGCTACGCGAAAGCAACTTCAAGCCATCAAACAACACCGAGCAGTCAAACCAACAGAAGGGCATCCCCAGAGTGACGCCACGCGACAACGACACGCGGGTTTCCAACATCCGGGAAACGAAAGACAGATCAGCGTCATTTCAACTTAAAAGCAAGTATCAAACAACCTTTATTCTGCTGAACTGGTCGTATCTATCTCTAAAGTAAAATTAAGAGAGTTCTCCATTTGATGATCGACACGAGTAAAATCGTGTAAAACAGTGCTATATTTTAATCATTCTCAATTGCAACAAGTCATTGCCTGTGTGTATGTATTTTGTGTTTGTGTTATTTAGCTTAGTTCATGTATGTTAGTAAGATAGTAAATAAACTCTTGTTTGATTCATAGAGAAGTGTTCTGTGTTTTGGTGTGTAATTTTCAAATCAAGCTTTGCCTAAAAGATAACGTTACCTATGCTCATAACTGTCATACAGTTATTTAAATAATTCTGTATTATTATAGCGTGGCAACGAAAATAATACAGAATTTCTCAGAATATACTGAAACTTAACGACTCGCGGGACGAGTGTTAAACAAGGTATAAATTGGACGTTTTGATTAATATCAATTGATCATACTAATCTAGAATGTTAAGATTCCCTAAAGCTGAAATTCAAAATAAAGCTTAAAACAAAAGAGCTAAAATTAAATCAATGTAAAAGATTAAATTCTTTACATTGTTATATTTCCTACAGTGGAGAAGTACATGTTCAACTGTTTCTTGTTGGCTACAGTGTATGCATTCCCCAGTTGGGTGTTTCCCAATTTTATATAGTGTACTGTTAAGTCCAGTATGATCTATTCTCATCTGAGTTAGGATACTTCCTTCTCTTCGATTCCTGCTCTCCCTCCTCCCAGCACCAACTTGTTTTTGTGTATTGTATAAATGTCTATCCGTTTCATTATCATCCCAATATACCTGCCATACTGATTGTGCATATGTTCTCATGAGTACTTTAGCTTCTGCTTTATTTAATGGGACCTGAAAATCTACTTGCTTTATTCTTAGAGTTTGTTTAACCAGAATATCTGAGCAGGAACCCAATTGAAAGGAGAAATAGGCTACCCATAACTATTATATTATACATCTTTCGGAATATCTCATTGACAATATCCATCCTAACTAATGACCTGCCAGATCTTATACTTTCAAGTGATGAGTAGCTATCTGATGCAATGACAGTGTTTTTTATTTTCTTCTCCTCTGTCCACTGCAGGGCCAGTAATATTGCCAATAATTCTGTTGCATACACTGACAAATGATTGGTTACTCTTTTCTTAATACAACAATCACTCATTGGAATATATACTGCTGCACCTGCAAATCCTGTTTCAGGATATTTGGATCCATCTGTAAATAAAAACACTGATTCTGTATAATGTTTCTTGAAATAATTCTGGACTATAAACCATGTTGGAAGTTGTACCGAATTATCTTTCAATTCCAGCCGTATATTGAGGTCAACAGTTGGCAAAGGGAATAACCAAGGAGGAATGGAAGAAATTGAAACTGTATTACTGTACTGTAATTGGTGCAATCCTATATTTCTTGCCTTTGCATTACCTATCCATCCAAATCTAGTATCATTTGTTTCATTATGTTCCCAACATTCTGTTAATACACTTTTGACAGGACGTAACTCATTTTGTCCCTGGAGATTAACCCAGTATATGCCATCATTAATTTCACTCTTCTGATTCTTAAAGGCATTTCTCCCATTTCCACCTGCATCGATGATACCGGAGATGATTTAAATGATCCACTGCAGATTCACAGAGCATGAGCTTGCAAAACATCTAATCTCTTGAGGTTTGATTCTGTTGCTGACATGTTAGCTATACTTTCATAATCAAAAACAGATCTCATGAGTGCCCAGTATATATTTTGCAGAGATGATCTACTTGTTCCCCATTCCCGTCCTGATAAACAACGAAGTATGTTGATGACCTTTTTACTGTTGTCGTTAATTTTATCCAGATGAACTTTCCATGTCAGTTTTCCATCAAACCAAACCCCAAGAAACCTAACAGCTTTTACCTGCTCCAGAGGTTGCATAAAGTTTTAAAGAGAGGGGTATGATTGTATGCCGCCTTGAGAAGCAAATGACCTGTGTTTTTGTTACAGAGCATTTAAATCCCCATTTATTTGTCCATTTTTCCACCTCTAATATTGCAGCTTGTATTTTTTTTATTCACATATGATATATTGCGGCCTCTAATCCACAAAGCCCCGTCATCTGCATACAAAGATTTCCCTACATTTTGTTCAACCTGAGTGAAAATGTCATTAATCATAATGTTGAATAATAGCGGACTACACACACTACCTTGTGGAGTTCCATTCTCTGCTGAATATACTTTGGAATATTCTTTACGTACCCTTACTTGTATTTTCCTGTCAAATAAAAAGTCCTGAATCCAATTATATGTTCTACCGTCAATTCCTAATGGTTTTAGCTTTATCAATAATCCTTCTTTCCAGAGCATATCATATGTCTTTTCCACATCAAAGAAGACAGCTATAACTACTTCTTTATTGGTCTGTGCTTTTCTGATGTCTGACTCTAGACATAATACAGAGTCCATTGTGTTACGACCCCTACGAAACCCACTCTGGTATGGAGATAAAAGAGCTTTACTTTCTAGGAAATACGTTATTCTCTCTGTGATCATTCGCTCCATGATTTTACATAAATGGGAGTTCAAGGCAATGGGTCTGTAACTAGAAGGATCTGATGGGTCTTTCCCTGGTTTAAGAACTGGAACTATTATTGCTCGTTTCCATACCAAAGGGAGTTGTCCAGTATCCCAAATTTGGTTAAACAGTTTTAACACTTGTTTCCAGTGTTTTATCTGTCACGTGTGCCAACATTTTATAAAGAAGATTGTCTCTCTTCATTGAGGATGTCTCTAACTGTTTCCCAGAGCAGCCCTTTCACATCTAGACACTTCTCTGCTGATTTAACAATTATTTTGATCCTTTCATTCCGGCTTTTTGCTTGTGCTGAACAATTTATTATCTCTGCCATAAACAATACAAAATAATTTGTACTCACTACCAAAGTTTCCTCTTTTAATTTATCACATTTCTGACACTTATCTATGTTTTTGTTCTTAATTTCAGTTTGTTTAGTCATGGTCCCAATTCCTGACACCGTCTTTGCGGCCTCTGCATAACTGATTCCCTGAACAACCTTGACTCGTTGCATTTCAGCCTGCCTCCTGCTAACCTCACACCCTCGGCAAACTGAACTATGTTCGAATGAAATTTCATGAAACCACATGAGCTTTTATACACTGTCCTATGCTAATTTCAAAAAGGAAAACGGCGATCTGTGATTGGGTATCTCCATGGACCAATCCACAGAATGATTTTCATTGGCCACATTAAAGCCAATCAGAGGCTTTAAAATGTAAATCCCTTCCGTCGCCTCAGGCTTGACATCGACAATCCCCCCATTCCTTTCCGTTAGGGGTGTGCGATACTGCAAATTTTGGTATCGATCCGATACCGAGTAAATACAGGGCCAGTATCGCCGATACCGATTCCGATACTTGTCATTTAAAAAAAACATACATTTAAATGACCAACAACAATTAAAAAAAATTAACAATAACTAATGTTGATATGGCTAATATTATATTCACCTTAAAGCTACATGGATATTATTTGCCTTTCTAAGGACTTTGCAGGCAGAGGAGCCCAGAACATGAAAGCAATGCGCAGTTTCATGTAAAGTATTTTCCTCCCGTAGAAGATAGTTATTAAAAAAATAACGTGGCTTAATAAATTAAGAACGTAATATTAAAAGACAAAACTCAGTATACATCTTATTAATGTTGCAAATTAGATATACGAGTTAGAATATGCATTTTCCTGCCATAGAAAACCATTATAAAGAAAAGTTTAACGTAAGTGGCTTATTGAATGAAGAAAGTGATATGAAAAAGAACTATTAAACCATAACTTGTTTATTATTGAAAGGATTTTCGTATGTACTGTATTTTCTGTTTATTTTATACATACTGTAATAGTTGTTTGTTATTATTGCAATAAAAAACTGTGATATGAAAAGGCCAAATTTGGTATAGTTTATAAAAATATATACTATGAATGTACAGGTAAGCAGATGAACCCAGAACATGAATGCAACATGCTGAATTTCATTTCCTCTCACTGATAACCAATATAAAAACATTTAATATGGTGTAATAGAGGAAGACAGTGATAAATACCAAATAAATAAAGACTAAATTCAGTATACAATTTGTTAATAGAATATAATATGTGGCAAGCAGCAGAGCCCAGAATATATATGAAAACATGCTAAATTACATGTTAAGCATTTTACTCCCTTGGAAAACTGTTATAATGAAAACATTTAAAGTGGCTTAATGCATGAATAAATAATATTCAAAGGTCAAACTCAGTATACACCTTAGAGTGATACTGCATAAAAATGACAAATTCGGTATACGGTTATATACAATGTGCACTGTGAAGGATTTCCTTCCTCCCCTTTTCATTTCTTTTGTAGCTTGGAGTTCTACCGTTCCGTCACTGTATCCGCTCATGTGAAGGATTTCCTTCCTCCCCTTTTCATTTCTTTTGTAGCTCGGAGTTCTACCGTTCCGTCACTGTATCCGCTCGCGCTTGGAGCTGCTGAGTCACGTGATGCATGACAACAAACCAGCGTAGCAGGGAGGAGCAGCGATGTTTGCATACGAGATGTGAAAAGAGCGGAATATAAAACCACAGACATGTCTACACTTTGTTAAATGTATTAAGCAATGTATTAAGTGTATATGATAAAAAATTAACCGAAAGTATCAATCTTATCAGGCTAGTATCAATCCGATACCAATACCAACGTTGGTATCGATACTATCGATATTAGGATCGATCCGCCCACCCCTACTTTCCGTTTCTTTGTTTGATTTTCCTGCATTTTTCGGAACGACGTAATGAGTGAAATATTGTGAACGAGATTTAATAAACGCCATCACTGTATAATAATAATACGAATCGTTTGGAAACTTGTTCTTTGAGTGAAAAGGTGGGTGGCTCTTAAAAGAGCCATTGGGGTTTAGTTTTGTTCAGGAATCTCTTAACCTCTGAATCCGTACAGAGTGCGTCCCTGTAGTTTCAGAGCATACACAACATCCATCGCGGTAACGGTCTTTCTTTTAGCTGCTCAGTGTAGGTCACAGCATCACGAATAACGTTCTCCAGAAACACCTTCAACACACCACGCGTCTCCTCATAGATCAGCCCAGAAATACGCTTGACGCCGCCACGGCGAACAAGACGACGAATAGCGGGTTTAGTGATTCCCTGGATATTATCCCGAAGAACCTTTCGGTGATGCTTAGCGCCTCCTTTTTCCGAGTCCTTTACCGCCTTTGCCTCTTCCAGACATATCGACACTTGCTATATAACTCAGACCAGTGAAGATAATCTGAATAAATATAGAAGGAGGGCAGGTTATACTTCGCTAAAGGACCTAGGTGAAACCATGATTATGGGCGGTTCTACTGAACGTCACTCATTAAATCTAATCTGAGTCCAGTTCTGTCTTGGAATCAGTGTTGCCAATTTGGGGATTTTGTTGCCAAATTTAGCTACTTTCTCATTGTTGCTGCGACTTTTATTGTTTTTTTGCGACAAGGAGCTATTTTAGCTATATTTAAATAAAAATAGCGATTTTTTTTCTTTTCTTTTTTACTTGGCCACACGCCCGTGACCTCTCACGTTTGCTCTCAATCATTAGGTGCGTTCGACTTTAAGCGCCAGAATGATCAGTGTATGACATCAAAGTACCGCGAGAACCATTCGAAAGCATAGGATCCGTCTGCTCTCTTATCGCTCTCATGGTACTTTGATCTGATCATTCTGCCGCTTAAAGTCGAACGCACCTAATGAGTCTGCGCAGTGAACACACATCAGTACATCTGCCATTCAGATATGATGACACACACCACCATTTCATTATAAGCATCAAGATGGTGGAGAAAAAATATGATTACATCAGGGCACCAACTACTAGTGCATGAACATCTTGTTTTAACCACAGACACAAAAGTTATACCACAATTCATGCACAATCGTGTCAACCAGATACTGAGAGACACAGTGTATCATCCTGTCATGTGTGCTGGGATGCAGTATTTTGCACTTACTTTGTAGTAATAGAGTGTGTTGACTGAAATAATTTGTATGAATAAAGGTTTTGTTTTTGGAGAATCATAATATTTCTTATCTGTTGTATTTGAGCAGGACAGGGATGCACTTTGGTGACACATGAAACAAATGCCCAACATTGTGTCTTTTGTGTCTTTACATAATTTCCATCATATTTGATGTGCTTGCAGATCACAGGAAGAATTTACTGATCCAGATGTGTCATGTAGAGTTACAAGTAGGCCTAAGCATTTCCTAATTTCACTTCAGACTTTTTTGTTATAGGCCTACTTCATCTTTTGTTATATTTTTTATACTGTCATTTGTAAAGTGTATATATATATATATATATTTACTTTCCTTCACCTTTACCAAATTTACCTGTATTTACTTTCTTTTCATATTTGGCAATATATTCATATAAATATTGAGGTGGCTCTTAAAAGAGCCTTTGGGGTTTGTATGGATGGCGCACAAGTTGGTGTCCTCAAACAGACCGACCAAATAAGCCTCGCTAGCCTCCTGCAGGGCCATGACAGCAGAACTCTGGAAACACAGATCCGTCTTGAAGTCTTGAGCGATTTCTCTCACCAGATGCTGGAAGGGCAGTTTGCGAATCAGCAGGTCAGTGGACTTCTGATAACAGTGAATCTCTCTCAAAGCCACGGTACCAGGCCTGTAACGATGATGTTTCTTAACGCCACCGGTGGCGTGTGCGCTCTTACGAGCGGCTTTTGTAGCCAGCTGCTTCAATTTCTTTCTCGGGGCTTTACCTCCGGTGCAGGTGCGTAGCCAGAACTTTTTTTCAGGGGTGGCCAAGTAAGACCCAGTGATTTTATTGGGGTGGCCACAAAAATAAAAAAATAAAATAAAAAAATATATATTTTTTACAGACAGAAATTCTACTGAATTTATAGATTACAAATGTACACAGTGAATTTAAAGTTAGCAATTTATTTCCAAAGCATACAGAAAAAGCAATATATATGCTAATAATTTCAAGAATAAAATGACAAAAAGCTTAAAATCAGTAAACAAAAATCTTATTGACTCTAATTAGTCAAGTAACATTACAAAAAAAGAAAAATGTTGGAAAATTATAGAAACATTAGGAAAGATATCTCAAACTACATGAAGCATGTAAAATAAGAAACTATAGCCATTTTCTGTGTCCAAATGCTAAATTAATAATTGTTCATGAATTCTTACTATCCCATGTCTTAAGAAAAATCTAAATGTTAGTACTAAATTTCTGAACTCTGACAGGTGAAAATGCACTTTATTTACCAAGAAAAAGCAAGTGCCTTGAGTCTTTGCATTACTTTACAGACAAATTGCAAACCCATTGCATTTCTAAACAAAGGACAGCACATTTTACTTGTCTCTAAATTAGAGTAGTAGCTGAATCCTACGGTTCTTGTGATTTCTGACCAAGAAATCCACAAACTCATTAAGATTTAGTGATTTTGCTCTTCTACATTCTATGCTTAGCATCCCCAGATCACTCAACCTGTCTTCTGTCATGCTACATCTGAGATGAGTTTTAGTAAGCTTTAGGCAGGAGAAGTTGCGCTCACATGCAGCATACTGACTGGAATTATAACTGCAATTTTACACAGCCTAAAGAATTCCTGGAAAACATCCTTAAAAGGCTCAACAAAAACAGCAAGGTCTAATATACTGATGGTTTCTGTATCCCCTGTTTTAACTTTCAATCCAAAATTCTCTTTACTTGGTATAGGCTAGCTCATGTACAAGGTCTTCAAGATCAGACCCATAGCAAATGGAAACAGAACATCCTTTTCACAGAATGTTTCACCAGAAGGATTCAGAGCTTGGATACCCTTCATTATGGCACAATTTTGTTCTGAAAATCTAGTCCTCAGCTCACTTAGCGTCATGTCCAAAACCTGGTAAAATATCCCTGCTCTGAAAAACTCTTTGCTGTTCAGAGCTGCTTGACTTCCTTCTGTTGACATGACACAGGTTACTTCTAGCTTAGAGCTTAGCTTCCTCTTTCGTTTGGGAATGCTTTCTGTACAGATAATACTCTGCTCAGCAATACTCAAAACTGTTGTCCAGACATCATCAAATACCTTCTCATTTCTATAATTTTCAAATGTGCAAATGAGTGCCTCCACTAGGTCTATGCTTTTGCTAAATCAAGACATGAAGACTGGAGCATGTCAGAAAGGAATTTTACATCTCCAAGAAGTTTTGTAAATGTTGCTAGAAATGCAATAAACTCCAGGTCAATTTGGAACAGAAGGCCTTGGGCATCTACTGACCGTTCCCCAGTTTCTTATTTCTTCTAGGACTCGTACCACTGCTGGAAACCTGTCCATTAAACTGCGGCAGGCCAATACCTGCATGACCACCATGTGTCACTCAACCGTAGAAGTTCTCTGGGAGCACCTGGATACATTTCACCTTGAATTTGCAGCTACATTTGGTGCACCACTGATCCAGACATGAATACACATAGTTTTTGTAACAAGGAAAATTAGCTTCTGGGATGGCTTTTACTGTGTCAGCCAGCACAAGGTTGAGGCAGTGAGCATTACAGTGCACATAAAAGGCTTGCTTTGCCAATTGCTTTATACGTGTCTGTACACCACGATGCTTGCCAATCATGACTACAGCCCCATCATAAGACTGACCTACAAGATTACTCTTGTATTCCAGACCATGTCTTTCCAGAGTATCAATAATCTGTTGTGTCAGTGCTTCAGCATCTAAGTGTTCAGCATGTTCAAACTGTAAAAAACTTTCATTCATTGCACCATTGCAGTAGTACCTTACTACAAATGAAATCTGCTCTTTTTTGCTAAGGTCTTTAGTTTTATCTGCTATATGCTGAAAACTTACATTTTTTTCTTTTATTATTGAGGTGCGCACCATCTCTGCTAAGCAAGACAGGATCTCATTCTGGATATCAGCACTTGTATATTTTGCATTGCCAGCTGCGTTCATCTTCTTCATAATGTTAAGATTATGTTTCACAATCAGCTCCAATATACCTAAAAAGTTCCCTTTCCTGTCTGATTCCATTGTTTCATTGTGCCCACTTTGGCCAGTATTTTGTGTTGCAGTGTAAAGCAAGACCTCAGTTAATGTTTTAATATAATTCCGGTTCTCTTTAACCATTTTATTGTACTCTTTGTTTAGATTTCCAATTAGAGATTCCTGCTTTTTTTTTCCAGACATCTCAAATTCTTTCCATGCCATCATTGCATCCTTGTGATGCTCAGTTGTACTGTGTGCAGTGAATCCTCCATTTTTGATTGTTTCCTTTTTCCAGTTTTTAAATCCTAAGCTTGAAGTGAAGCTTGATTCTGTGTGGCTGGGAAGGCTAATGTCTACAAGCATAACTGAAGGCTGAGTCTGCGCTTATGGAGTATTCTAAGCAGGGATGACTTGTGTACCACATTCACTTTTAAAACTACTTCTTCTGTCTCCCTGAAGAGTCCTTGGAAACACCTTCAATTGTGGCTGTACTGGAGCTTCACATCTGGACTTAGAAATGTCTATAAAACGACAATATAATTCAATACAAATCCTATTAATTTGTATATTTAGATGCTAATAATACAAGTAGGTTATTAGAATTTTTTTTTTTTATGTTTGCAGGCACAACTTACGTAACCTAAATAGATAAACCTGGTGGGCAATGACTGACTACATGAGTGTTTTTGCGCATCTCTGATTCTGGTCTGATCGGAGTCGTCTCTATCGGCACATGCTCCATCTCTGACTGTACCTCTGTTTCCTCCTCGTCTCTCTTCGAGGCAGATATGTCCACTGCTTCTTTCCTTTCTGCATCATTCATTTCCCCAGCCTCATTTCCATGTTCAGTTTTGCTGTTACTAGTCATTGTAAAAAAAAGAATGTATTTTCCTATCTTCCTCTGCTTTCCTTTTCATATTCTGTACAGTTCAGACAAACATACAGTATTACAGTAAGAAACACTTATATTATTATTCTTATATTACATTTACAGTTTTTTCTCAGTCACTTTGATGCATTTCTCAAATCATCCTTAATATTTGCAAAGAAGTATGTACATTTCTGAAAACAATTCGTACAAACAGCACCGCACAATGGATTTCCTGCAAAAGCCTGTAACTTACTCAAAATCTTTAGTTCATCTCTCAAAAGTAAGTATTTATCTCAATGAACATATCAATGCCATCAGAATGAAAAGTCCTTGTGTCAGTGTTCACAAACAAGATAGTCAAAATGCTTAGTCATGTTGTCAATATAACAGTGCACTCTGTTAGTTTTACATGCTGTAAACTATGGTAACAGTTTGGATGACAGTTACTGAAATGCGGAAGGCTGCTCTTCTTATGTATGACATATATCCATTTCAACAGTACAAAGTTACACATTACTGTATGTGGGATATTGATTGAAAGAGACTGTTTCGAAATGTTTGAATTATTGAGGAGATGGTCGATCTCCCAATATTTAGCTGCACTCTTCAGCCATTGTAAGGCCATGATTGACAACACGGTCCACAATAGTGGCCCTTATTTCATCTGATATGCGCCTCTGTTCTTGGCCTCTTCTTCCTCTAACTCTGTGTACCCTTCCACCATGAATCCTTACTCCTCTTCTTCCTCTAACTCTGTGTACCCTTCCACCATGAATCCTTGCTCCTCTTCTTCCTCTAACTCTGTGTACCCTTCCACCATGAATCCTTACTCCTCTTCTTCGTCTCGGCTGTTGACCATGATCGTTTTCTGGAGGTTCATCCATCGTCAGAATTTGTTACTCTTGTGTTGTCCTCTGTCTATATATGCTTTTCAATTGAAGGTTGATGAGATGCACCTTTGAGCTATTTCAGATAACTGGTATATAATTGATCTAATTAGTGAAAGTCAAGATTCACTTGCACAATTCATGGCAAATTTACAAAAAGTCTAATAGAAATGTGTAGAAAATATGTTTGACAGTTTATGACAACTAGATCAACCATTTTGCATCTAATGACTTATACGATGAACTAATGACTAGATGTTTTGAGGGGAAAGACCATAGCACAGAAATACATTTTGAGCAACATAATATTAGCAACTGAAATGTAGGAAACCGCAGACAAATGTACATAATCAGTTGCATGAATGTACCAAACCAATCGCAATTTGTTCAAAAGAATGGCAAACTGCTTTTATGACAAGTGACTAGATGATGTGGAGGTTGAAAAAGTAGTTTTGAGAATTTCATTTCTGATCTGAGAAATGCACCAAAGCGACTGAGAAAAACTATAACAGCTAGAGTACTTACACAAAGCAGCGACAGACCCATAATACAAGATTGTGTAATGTTTATTTATTTATTTTTTTTATTAAAAAAATATATATATTTTTCAGGTTTACAGTTTGAAGTAAAGTTTAAAGTTGGAAGGCTTTAAAGGCCATACAGTAGGATATATCAGAAAGACAGATTCACAAATGGATGGATGGACATAAGGACAGACAGACAAGTAGACATGTAGACAGATAGACAGACAGACAGATAGATAGATAGATAGATAGATAGATGCTTATAAAAGCAAACCAAAGTCATTAATTTTGTCTGTTGAGATTTGAATTTCTTGACAGTTGGAATTTTAACCATACACTCTAAAAACTGCTGGGTTAAAAACAACCCAATTTGGGTTATTTTGGCAACCCAGTGCTGGGTCAAAAAGGGACGAACCCAGCGCTGGGTTATTTTGGGTTATTATGTTTAACCCAGCATGCTGGGTTGCTTTTTTATGGTTTAAAATGACTACATTGCTAGGCTAAAATGAACCCAAATCAAACTAGGCATTAAACCTACAAATCTTGTTCATTTTAAAATCACTTTTACACACAAAGAATGAGTATCAAAAGATAAATATTTATTAAAAACAACAAGAGAAAACAGTCAAAAAGTAACATGTAAGAAGAAATGCAGAAAAGTATGGCATTAACAGCTACAGAGTTTATAAACGAAGCATTGAACATTTGTTGAATATAACTTAAGATCAAATTTGACTTTTTTTGGTAAATTTTATATATTGTATAAAAATATACAAAAAAACACTATTATACAATAATTGTACAATTAGTTAATAGTTAAATTCTTTACAAACTATTCTGGCATGAGAGTACACAAATAAACCACAACATTAACACTGATATTATAACATTTAACAGAAGCATGTGTGTGAAAGAATGTGGGCATGTGTATGAATGACAGTGTAAACTCCATTTCTACTAAACAACACAGAACGAGCATTTAACAATTGTTTTTTACATGACATTTGTACTGAAAATGAAAATAGTCATAATTTACTTTCCAACATGTTGTTCCAAACTCTGCTAATTTTTGGAACACAAATAAATATATTTAATATTCTCTTAATTTTTGTCCTCCATTGCAAGTCTGGGAGACCAATATTTTCTTCTGAAGAGACATGTTCGCTATCATATAAATTTAAGATTTATTCATATATAAATATTGGCATGGATTACTTCTACAATAACTCTGTATTTTTGAAGCTTGAAAAATACTGATTATCTAGACTCTCAATGGATTAACCAAAAATGATGAGAAAAAAATTAAAAATATATTCATTTGTGTTCTAAAGACAGACAAAAGTCTTATAGGTTTAGAATGACATGAGGGCAAGTAAATTACTTTTTTTGTGTGAACTATTCCTTTAAGAAAGGAAGACCAAGAATGATGACTCTCCAAATCAGACAACTCCAAAGTTGGTTTGTGTTCTGCAATGAAAAAAACACCGACATCAATGGTTTACATAACTTAGTAAAAAAAAATTGATAACATGGAATTATGAAGTTTACTTGCCTTAAGCTGTCTATCCCTCTCTTCCGAAGAAGCTGAGAAAATCGCCTCCTCCTCACACAAGCAGGCTGCTGTGTCCTTAACTCCAAAGTTAGTTTGAGTTCTGCAATGAAAAAAAGGGACATCAATGGTTTAAATAAAATATGAACACGTAATCATACTGTTGTTGCATCAAAATGTGAAGTAAACAGGCAGGAGACAACAGAAACATTTATTTTCTAAAAATAACTTACATCAATCTAAAAAGAATGATGCTCTCTTATGTCTCTGGCTTTCAACATCTACAAAAACAAACATTCTTTTAGTCTTAGTAAAAAAATAAAATGATAACATGATGGAATTATGAAGTTTACTTGCCTTAAAACCGTCTTTCCCTCTCTTCTGAAGAAGCTGAGAAAATCGCCTCCTCACACACGCAGGCTGCTGTGTCCTTAACTCCCGGCACGAGCACAATGAAGACACAAGCTCAACAAGTCTGAAATATTACATACAAAACATTACTTTTAACAATCATCACTTCATCAGCCTCAAAATAATTATGCTAACGTTAGTCTTTATTACAAAACGCCATTTCCTTTAGGAAACTACATTGTGTTTAACCGCGAAAAATAAGATGACGAATTAACATAATAACCGTCTATTAACACCTCAAAAAGTGCAGATATTGTAAAATCTTATGTAAATATGACATAAGACACTCACGGACGTTATATTAAAAGGATCTCTTCCGTTCAGTAAAAGAGGCCGTTAAGACCTCCGTTTCTGAGGCGAAAACCGCGTCCGTGTATTTTTCAATATAAGCTCTTTTCGGACTATGTCCGCCTTCCATAAAACCTCAAAATACTCCCGGACACAAACATTGAATGATGACTTTACATTTTTAATCTTTACTTACCGTAACGTCTTTCACTCGCTTCTCGCTTCTTTCAGGCTGAGAAAATGGCGGCTTCTCGCACTGGTGTCGTCCGATGTTGACG
The DNA here is from genome assembly GCA_027422415.1 of Schizothorax lantsangensis. Lineage (NCBI taxonomy): Eukaryota > Metazoa > Chordata > Actinopteri > Cypriniformes > Cyprinidae > Schizothorax > Schizothorax lantsangensis. The sequence goes on along the minus strand of JAPDDO010000044.1, from coordinate 148,045 downwards.
TGACGTGCGTGCTCTCCTTCAGGTCCGCGTTCCCAACCCAGCACCGCTGGGTTATGATGAAGACTAATTTTCAACCCAAAATTGGATTAAAACAACCCAACGTCCTTACTCAGCGGTGTCAACCCAGCATTTGGGTTGAAAAAATAACCCAGCGTTTTTTAGAGTGTAGATATGGTTTTAACAGCTTTGGCTCATTGGGGGTGTTTAGTTGGGTTATTTCACCCAAAAAATATTAGGCTAATTATGTCATAATTTAGGCTACTCAAACCTGAACGACTTACTTTCTTTTGTGGAACATAAAAGGTGTTTTGAAGACTGTTGGTAACAAAGCTGTTTTACCAATGACTTCAATTAATTGATCGACACATCTTGTAATTAATTAGTTTAAAAAAATGTAATCTACTGACAGCTCTAAGTAGCCTAGTAAAACAACACAAACGCAAACGGGGCAAAAATGCATTGTAAGTTTAGAAACATTGAGTGTCCCCCTCCCTTACCTCACAGTGCTTTGGTCCAAATGCCTGCTTACATTTACATTTACATTTAGTCATTTGGCAGATGCTTTTATCCAAAGCCACTGACAATTGGGGAATACATAAAGCTCTTGAAGAGGCAATCAGACAGAGGAAGTGCTCGTAACACCAAGTCTCAGTCATTGTTCAAATAAGTACAAGCTAGCAAGGGAAGGAGAGAAAGATAAAGGGAAAGTTTTTTTTTTTTTTTTTTAAGAACAAGTTTAGGATGAAGTCAAGTAGTGCCGAAAGAGATGAGTTTTCAGTTGTTTCTTGAAGATTGACAGGGATCCAGCATTCCGGATAGGGGTGGGAAGATTATTCCACCATCCAGGAATGGTGAATGAGAATGTTCTGGAGAGTGATTTTGAGCCTCTCTGTGATGGTACCACAAGGCGTCGCTCACAAGCAGATCTCAGACTTCTGGAGGGGATGTAGATTCGTAATAGTGAGTGGAAGTAGGAGGGTGCTGAGCCTGTGGTCGTTCTGTATGCAAGCATCAGTGTCTTGAACTTGATGCGAGCTGCCACTGGTAGCCAGTGCAATGAGATGAAGAGAGGTGTAACATGGGTTCTTTTGGGCTCATTGAAGACCAGTCGTGCCGCTGCATTCTGAATCATTTGTAGAGGTTTGATTGTGTTTGATGGAAGACCAGCCAGAAGAGCATTGCAGTAGTCCAGCCTAGAAACGACAAGGGCCTGGACAAGAAGTTGTGCAGCATGCTCTGTCAGGAAGGGCCTGATTTTTCTGATGTTGTGTAGCGCAAACCTGCAAGATCGAGCAGTCTTTGCAATGTGCTCTTTGAAGGTCAGCTGGTCATCAAAGATTACACCAAGATTTCTGACCGAAGTTGATGGGGTAATTATTGATGTGCCTAACTGAATCGAGAAGTCATGCTGTAGAGTTGGAGTGGCAGGGACGACAAGAAGCTCAGTCTTTGCCAGGTTGAGCTGTAGGTGATGTTCTTTCATCCATGCCGAGATGTCCGCCAGGCAGCCTGAGATCCGTGCAGCTACCGTTGGATCATCTGGTTGAAAAGAGAGATAGAGCTGTGTGTCATCGGCGTAGCAATGGTAGGAGAAGCCATGTGCCTGTATGATGGGTCCCAGTGATGTAGTGTATGTGGCGAAGAGGAGGGGTCCAAGAACCGATCCCTGAGGAACCCCAGTGACCAGTTGATGTGCTTTGGATACCTCCCCTCCCCAGGCCACCCTGAAAGACCTACCGGTGAGATAGGATTCAAACCAGCGAAGTGGAATCCCAGTGATGCCCAGTGATGAGAGGGTGGACAGGAGGATCTGATGATTGACAGTGTCAAAAGCAGCAGAAAGATCCAGCAGAATGAGGACTGATGATTTGGAATCGGCCTTTGCGACTCGCAGGGCTTCAGTGACAGAGTAGCGCAGTCTCTGTTGAATGGCCACTCCTGAAACCTGACTGTTTAGCATCCAGTTTGTTGTACTGTGAAAGAAACAGTGAGAGCTGGTTGAAGACAACTCGTTCGAGTGTTTTCGCTACGAATGGAAGGAGAGAGACAGGTCTGTAGTTTTCTAAAAGAGAAGTGTTTAATGTAGGTTTTTTGAGCAGTGGGGTTACCCGGGCCTGCTTGAACGCTGTGGGGAAGATGCCAGTGTGGAGAGATGTGTTGATAATGTGTGTGAGTGCCGGTAAGAGTGTGGGAGAGATTGCTTGGAGAAGGTGAGAGGGGATTGGGTCAAGAGGACATGTTGTAGGATGGCTGGAGAGGAGAAGTTTGGATACTTCCGCCTCGGTGAGGGGACAGAAGGAGAAGATGGGAGTTTGAGCAGTGGATGTGATTGGTTGGAGGTCCTGTGTGTGTGGAGGTGAGAACTGGTTACTGATTTTTTCTAGTTTTGTCTGTGAAAAAAGTGGCAAAGTCGTCAGCTGTTATAGAAGTGGTGGGCGGTGGTGCTTTCCTCTTTTACATGCTTTCCTCTTTTACATCAGCTACACACACACACACACTCACACTCTTCTTGGTTGTCCATCGAAATCCGATGATGATGTCCACGCCTTTAACAGTGAGACATTTGATGACTAAACAGTCCTATCCTGGACCCACAAACTCTATTGCAGGTGGGGCATATGTATGCAATGGTAGTAGCAGTAGCAGTGGTGGCAGCCATGGCTGTATTTCTCCTGGCTCGCTTCTGCTGTCAAGGGTTCAAGGTTCAAGGTTCTTGTTTATTTGTCACATACACAATCATACAGGGTATAATCAGTAGTGAAATGTAGGTCAGGACAGGTCCGCTCAATGGACAGTGCAAGAAAATAAAAATAAAAGATGATACATAACACAGGAGCATATATTTAAATATAGGTAGGAATAAGATAAAAAAAATAATAAGTAAAAACAATAAAATAAAATGAGTAAAATGTGCAATGAACTAAAATGTGCAATACAGTCTACTGTGGATTTAATAAATATTAATATAACCAGGGATGTGCAAGAGGAATGGGATGTGCAAGGAATGTGCAAACAGGTTGTACCAGGTATGTACACATAGCAGCAATGCGGAAGATGGAGAAAGATGGGTGTTACAGTTAATTAAATGAGTCCTGTAGATGTTAGGAGACTGAGTTCAGGAGCCTGATGGCCTGTGGATAGAAGGTCCTCCTCAGTCTCTCAGTTTTTGCCATCACGCTTCTGAAGCGCTTGCCAGATGGCAGTGAGATGAAAAGATGGTTACCGGGGTGATTTGAGTCCTTGATTATTTTTGCAGCTCTGCTTTTGCAGCGTTTGAGGTAGATGTCCTGCAGAGAGGGGAGGGCAGACCCAGAGATGCGCTCAGCTAAGCGCACGACTCTCTGCAGAGCTTTGCAGTCCTGTTTTGTGGCGTTACTGTACCACACTGAGATGCACTGAGTCAATACACTTTCTATGGCCCCTGAATAGAAAGTTTTCAGGATTGCTGGTGAGACCCTGAATTTCCTCAGCTGTCGCAGATGGTACAGTCTTTGCCTGGCTTTCTTGACCTGTATTTGAATGTGTGCAGTCCAAGTCAGGTCCTCGGAGATGTTTACACCGAGGCACTTGAAGCTGCTCACCCTTTCCACAGGGGTCCCGCTGATCATAAGAGGAGTGTAGGGCCGCTGCTCTCTCTTCCTGAAGTCTACAATCAGCTCTTTAGTTTTGCTCACGTTCAGAGAGAGACAGTTGTCCTGGCACCATGATGTTAGTCTCTCTACCTCACCCAAGTATGCGGTCTCATCATTGTTGGAAATGAGGCCCAGAACCACAGTATCGTCAGCAAATTTAACAATAGAAGTGGAGCTGTGAGAGGACACACAGTCGTGTGTGTAGAGAGAGCAGAGCAGGGGACTCAGAACGCAGCCCTGCGGGGCTCCTACGTTCAGGGTGATGGAGTTGGAGGTGAACTGGCCCATTTTCACTGGTCTGCCGGTGAGGAAGTCCTGGATCCAGTCACAGAGTGTAGTGTTTAGGCCGAGGTCTGAGAGTTTGACAGCTAGCTTGGAGGGGACTATAGTATTGAAAGCTGAGCTATAGTCAATGAATAGAAGTCTGACATAGTTGCCATTTTTGCTGTCAATATGAGTGAGGGAGGAGTGCAGTACCTGAGAGATGGCATCATCAGTAGACCTATTTGGGCGATGAGGGTCCAAGGTAGCAGGGATGGAGGAGCATATGTGTTTCTTTAAAAGTCTCTCAAAAACCTTCATGACTGTTGATGTGAGGGCAACTGGACGATAGTCATTCAGGCAAGAGGGTTTACTGTTCTTAGGTACAGGGATGATGACAGATTTCTTAAATGAGGTGGGAATCACAGAGGTAGCAAGGGACTCATTAAAGATGGAAGTAAACAAACCAGCAAGCTGATCGGCGCACAATCTCAGAGTGCGGCCGGTAATCCCATCAGGTCCGGCGGCTTTCCTGATGTTTACTCTCCTTAATTCTCTCCGAACCTCGTCCTCCGATACGGTGATAACATGATCAACATCGCTGCTCTGTCTGCTGCTTCCTGACGCGCTGATCGGCACAGTCGCGCCGCCGTTGCGTTCGAAGCGGCCGTAGAAGGTGTTTAGCTCTTTGGCCAGCGATGGGTCTGCACTCACCTCGGCGGAGGGGTTATTTCCAGAGGAACAGATGGTCTTCAGTCCCTGCCACATGCGTCAGGAGTCATTGAGTTGAAAATGTGACTTAATTCTCTCTCTGTATCGGAGTTTAGCAGCTCTAACTGCCCGTCGGAGAGCATAACATGATGCTTTGTAATCGCTTATGTTTCCTGACAGAAGACCAGCGTTGTATGCGGCAGTGCGTTGGTTAACCGCAGCCGCGGATTGTTCTGTCCACCCACGGTTTCTGATTAGAGAATGTCCTTATTGTTACCGTTTCAGTGGCTTGGTCAGTTAGCATGTAAACAAAGCTTAATGCTACATCCGTGAACTCGCTGACGTCAGCTGAACTCGCCCGGAACATGTCCCAGTCGACGTCATCAAGAGACGCCTGTAGCATAGCTTCAGAATGGGAGGACCAGCGCGTCACTTCCCTCACCCCCGGGGATTCCTGAACGATCCTTTGTTTATATTCCGGTGTGAGGAAAATGGCCGCGTGGTCCGATTTACCAAAGGCTGGCAGGGAACGAGCTTTATAGGCATTCTTGAACTGAGTGTAGCAATGATCCAGTGTATTCGGTCCTCTAGTTGGACAGGATACATGCTGATGGAAGTTCGGCATGACCTTCCTGAGGTTGGCTTTGTTAAAGTCCCCTGCGATGATAGAGGCAGCGTCAGGGTGTTTGTTGATGTAGCCGCTGAGCTCTTCGTGGAGTTTGGACAAAGCCAAGCTCGTGTCTGCCTGAGGTGGAATGTAAACGGCAGTAGCGATGACCGGGGAGAACTCGCGGGGTAAATAGAATGGGCGGCAGATAATGGAGAGATGTTCCAGATGAGGCGAGCAGGAACGCGACAGAATGGAGATATTCCTGGGGTCGCACCATTTCTTGTTAATCATGAAACACACTCCACCACCCTTGATTTTTCCGGCCTCGGCTGTTCTGTCCATCCGTAAAACAGAAAAGTTATCAGACGGTGTTACAGCGGTGTCCGGGACCGAGGGAGAGAGCCATGTTTCAGACAAACAAAGGATGTTACAGTCCCTAATGTCCCGTTGGAAACTTATCCTGGCTCTAAGATCGTCCATCTTATTTTCCAAGGATTGGACATTTGCGAGCAGAATACTGGGGAGAGGGGGGCTGTGAGCTTTGTTTCTCAGTCTGTCACGAATTCCAGCGCGTCGCCCGCGGTGTTTCTTTCGCCTCCTGGGATTATTCGGGTGGCCTTTGTTAACCTCGGCGTTCCGAAGAATCTCCAATGGCCACGCTGGATCTGTGGATAAAGTGTCCAGAAGCAGGTTAGTGCAGCGGTGTCCAATGTCCAAAAGTGTTCTTTTGTCATAAATAAATAGTGCAGACGTTAAGCGTGTAAAAAGAGAAAGTAAAAATACGTAAAAGAGTATATAAAAACACAAATTGAGTGGAGCCATCCTTTAACGTCGACTGAACACAGCAGCGCCGGAAGCGGAAGCCTGTCTTATGGTTGTCCTCTCCATCTCGAGCGTATGAACCCCATCTCTACACAGCTTTTGCCAGATGGTACGATCAGCAGCAACCTCCTCCAGATCCTCGGGTCTGATCTTACACTTCTTCAAGGCGTTCTTCATCTGATCCTTATATCGCTTCTTCGGCCCCCCCGCTGAACGTCTACCATGATGTAGCTGGCCGTAGAGCACTCTGTGGGGCAGTCGACATGGGGGCATCCTCATCACGTGCCCCAACCACTGCAGCTGGCGCTGGGTGATCATGGCCTCAATACTTCTACAGTTGGTCTTTTTAAGTATTTCTGTGTGAGGCACACGATCCCGCCAGGTAACACCCAGAATGCGCTGAAGGCAGCTTATATGGAAGCGCTCTAGGGACCTGATGTGATGGCTGTAGGTTACCCAAGCTTCACAGCTATAAAGGAGGGTGGTGACACAGACCGCTTGGTATACGGCAATTTTTGTGGAAGGATGAAGATTCTTGTTGTGAAAGACTCTACGCCAAAGTCTCCCAAAGGCAACTGATGCCTGTTTAATGCGGCTCTGAACTTTGTTGTCGATGCCACAGTCCTCAGCAAGAATACTCCCCAGATATTTAAAAGATGGCACTACTGAAAGCTGTTCATCCCCAACAGTGAAGGCAGGTAGTGTGTGTGGGACATTGGTACTCCATTGGCAAACCACTTCTGTCTTGGTGGTGTTGACAGTCAGCCCCATCATGTATGCCCTAACCGCCACAGCAAGAACAGTTTGAAGATCCTCTGGAGTATGGGCCACAAAAGCACAGTCACAGTCAAAACCACATACTGCAGCTCCAGGACCTGCACTCTACAGAGTTTTCTACACACACACACACACACACACACACAAGTCCAGTGAGAGAGAACAAAGTCAATAGTTGTGGAACTCCAAGACTGTCAAGGCTATTTTATTCACTTAAACATCGGATGAAGTGATTCCTTACATTAACCTTAATTCCACCGGCGCTGTTCGGCGCATAGGGTGACAAGCGTTCTCCAACGGCATCTTCCATAAAAGTTATTCACCAGGTAATTTTTGGGTGTCCTTGTTTTCGTTTGCCTTGTGCAGGCTGCCAGGATATTGCCATTTTGAGTATCCGATGATCAGGAAGGCGTAAGATGTGTCCGGCGAAACGAAAACGGCGTTCAGTGACTGTCACAGAGAGGGGCTGTGTATAGGCGCGACGGTATACTTCCATGTTTGTAATATGGTCCCGGTAAGTGATCTTAAGGATGCGTCGCAAACAACGAAGGTGGAAAACATCCAGCTTCCAAGCAATGGTTTCAATCATCTTCCAGTTCTCGCATGCGTAGGTCGCCGCTGGTACAACAATCGTAGCCAGGAGTCGCAGTTTAATCTGCAGAGAGAGGGAAGGCGAGTTCCAGATTGGACGGAGTCGCTGGAACACAGCAGATGCTTTGCCGATGCAGCAGAAGACATCTCGTTCTGCATCCCCATTTGAGGAGACGACACTGCCAAGATAAGTGAAGTTTGCAACTTCCTCCACTTTTTTTCCGTCGATTATAAAAGGTACTCTCGAGTTTACATAGCCGATGCGAACGACTTTGGTCTTCTGTCCGTTAATTCTGAGTCCTGCGCTGGCCGCTTGATTTTCTAGGGCCATAGTGAGGTCTCACAGGGCAGTTTGGGTCGGGCCGAGAATGATAATATCATCGGCAAAGTTGAGATCGGCAAGGAAAAGACTACCAACTGTCCAAGGTATGCCGATGTGCAGGTGGTCGATGGAGTGGCGGGCGACAAAGTCCATGACAAGGAGGAATAACATCAGTGAAAGCACACACCCTTGTCGTACACCAGTTTCAATCGTGAAGAAATCAGTTATTCCTTCTTCCATCCGTACACAGCATCAAGAGCCTTGGTAAAGATTGCAAAAGATGTCTACAAATCGAGATGGAATTCCGTAAGCCCGGGCTATCTTCCATAGCATTTCTCGGTGCACTGAGTCAAAGGCCTTTACAAAGTCGATAAAGTTCAGTGAGATCCGTTGTTGGTATTCCAGCGATTGTTCAATCACTTGTCGCAGAACAAAAATCTGCTCAATGCAGGATCGGCCACTTCGGAAGTCCGCCTGTTGAGCTCTAAGGCAGGCATTGACAGCTCGTCGGAGGTGGTTTAGAAGGACAATAGAAAATACCTTTCCAGGTACCAATAGAAGCGTAATACCCCGCCAGTTATCACACTTGGAGAGATCGCCTTTTTTTGGAAGCGTGATGATCATACCTCGTTTCCATTCCTCAGGGACTGCTGAGGTTGCCCAGCAAGCATTAAGCAAATCTGTTAGGGCATCGACAATGCACTGGTCACCAGATTTAAGTAGTTCAGGCGGGATCTCGTTCAGGCCTGCAGCCTTGCCATTCTTGAGTGCCCGGATCACATTTTTTGTTTCCACTGCTGTGATCGTTTCAAGGTTTACTGGCAGATCGAGTATAGGGTTTAGGAGGCTGGGATCGAATGCTATGGTTGGCACTGGCTGGTTTAGGACTTCCTTGAAATGCTCAACCCACTGACGCTAGCATTCTTCTTGAGTAGGAAGGGCCCTGCTGTCCTGATCTTTAATCGGTGTGCCGATTCATTAATATTAATAAAAAATAATAACGTTAGCTTGACGGATAGTAATGTCTATAACGGACACAAGCGCTGTTGCGGCTTCAAAAATTGCTCTTGAGAAATTTGATGTTTATTGTCCCCCCAAATTTACGCCCCTGAATACGCTTCACATTTTCACGTGTTTCACCAGCTTCTTTAGCTCATCATTGAAGACACATTGTTATTTGTGCATTGCTAACTTTAGAAGCTGCTTGCAGTGAGAAAGAGACCTAATAAAAGAGTCGAGCTGATGGTTGTGGTTTGACGTTTGCTCTGTTTCTGCTCTATGGTTTTAACCAGTGGGGAAGATAGTTATTCTTATTCTGCATCTTTAGTTTCATAAACCTCAAAATACTACCACAAGAGCAAACAATTCCAGCAACGTGTGCATGGAATTTTCATTTACTTCCCCTTTTTTATTTGTCTCTGTTTTCTTATATTTTATTTGACAGTAAAGCTGCAATAATACCAGCTGGTGAAGCAAAATTTCTAGTGGGAGTTTCTGCCAGTTCTTGTTCTCTATATTGATAGTTAAACCTGAGACGATCATCTTTTGTCTGTGATGGCTTTTGGTGGTCCTGCTCCAGTCTTTGAAGTTGTGGCAAGTGTGCCATTGCTGCTTTGCATGCTTTAAAGTCGCTTTTGTCTTGACTGTAACAACTGCTCTCCAAAATTGATGTTAAACTACAGTGTTTCACTGCATTAGACTGAATGACTGCAGCGTCAAACAGCATGTTCTCAATAAAGAATCCTGCTGAAGATACACAAGAGTCTCCTGGACTCTTAACTGCTGTCTTGTAACTACTCCTTTTAGAGAAGGAAAAAACAAAACAAAAAAAAGTTCAAATATTGTTGTGGCGGCTCGTCACTCCATCCAGTCTGAATCAATATCATTTTATAGGCTTGATGTGTCACTTGTGTGTGACAGTATATTCACTTTAAGTCATTTATACATGTGTTGATGTTTATATTTTGTCTCTGATAGTGTGACCATACCAAAAGTGAAGTGAAATATCTTAAAGGGGTGGTTGACTTTTTTTTAGGCTTGATTGTGTTTATGGGGTGCAGTCTAACATGTGTTAATTCTTCATTAAATATATATATTTGTTTTTTATTTTATTTATTTATTCATTTTTTGTTCTCACATAATTTACCTTTATTCTACACTGGTCTGTCCCTTCTCTTATGAACACTCTGATGATTTCCTGTTTTTATGAAGCCCCTCCCTCAGAAATACACAATGGGCTCTGATTGGTTAGCTGGCTCAGTGTGTTGTGATTCGCTAAACCAGCTCTAGTGCAGTCCAGAAACGTCCCGCCCCTCAGCTCAGCGGCATGTGCTCCGGTTGTATTGTAAATCAATATTGCTTATCATTTTGAGCCCGATTGTGACCCAGAGAATATTAGTGAAGAGGATTGTGCAGAACCTGTGCAAGCATGGCTCTTAAAGGTATGTTTTTTTCAGAATGGTGTTTTTTTTTTATTTGTTTGTTTGTTGTTGTCTCATACTTTTAGATACGCTGTTATTTGTAATGCTACTGCTTATGTTAGATTTTAATATACGGTTTTATCCTGATTAAAGCTTTAATACAGCAGAATACATGATTGCGTTGTAGCATTTTTGTGAAGTAATGTTTAATTTGTAACAGTCCCCCCTCCCCCCTCAAGCCAACACAGAACAGGCACTCAAGGAACTGTATGGGAATATAAGCGAGCAGGAAACCGCGTACCCAGAGGCAGCGTTTATTGTTACGGGGTAACAATAAATAAAATTATTACGGGGTAACAATTTTGTTGACTTTAACAAAGCCAACTTCAGAACAATAGCTCCAAAATACTTTCAGCACATCACCATCAACACGCGTGGTGATCGTGTACTGGACCACTGCTACTCTCCTTTCCGGGACGCCTACAAATCGCTCCCCCGCCCACCTTTCGGCAAATCAGATCATTCTTCCGTTCTGCTCCTGCCTGCTTATAGGCAGAGACTGAAACGAGAAGCACCCGCCCTCAGGACAATTCAATGCTAGTCGGACCAATCGGACGCTATACTGCGTTTTGATCAAGTGGACTGGGACATGTTCCGGGCAGCGTCTGATGACGACATAGAGGCATACTCAGATTCTGTAACGTGTTTCATACGGAAGTGCGTAGAGGACGTGGTTCTGACCAAAACAATCCGTGTCTACCCCAACCAAAAACCGTGGATTAACAGCGATGTTCGAGCAGCCTTGTCAGCGCGGACATCTGCCTTTAAATCCGGGAACTTTGACGATCGAAAACAAGCCAGTTACGATCTCAGGAAATCCATCAAAGCCGCCAAACGACAGTATAAAAACAAAGTTGAAGAACAATTCAACACCAACAACGCAAGAAGCATGTGGCAGGGCATCAATAACATCACGGATTGTAAAGGGAATAAACCAGCTACAGTGAACATTGCCGCCTCTCTACCGGACAAGCTTAATCTCTTCTATGCTCGTTTTGAGGCTCACAACCCCGCCCACACAGAGAGTGCTCCCGCGGCTTTTGCAGAAGAGGCAAGTGCATTTTCCATTTCTGTCGCTGATGTAACCCGATCCTTCAAACGGGTGAATATCCATAAGGCTGTGGGTCCTGATGGCATCCCAGGCCGTGTGCTCCGAGTATGTGCATTCCAGCTAGCCGGAGTTTTCACAGACATTTTCAACCTCTCCCTCTCTCTGTCTGTGGTTCCCTCATGCTTCAAAAAATCCACCATTGTGCCCATACCAAAGAAAAATAAAATCACATGCTTGAATGACTGGAGGCCCGTTGCTCTAACACCCATCTTCAGCAAGTGTTTTGAGAAACTCATCAGAGACTACATCTGCTCTGTGCTGCCTGCCTCACTGGATCCGCTGCAATTTGCATATCGCAGCAACCGTTCCACAGACGATGCTATTGCCTTCACCCTGCACACTGCTCTCTCCCACCTGGAAAACAAGAATGCCTATGTGAGGATGCTTTTTGTGGACTACAGCTCCGCATTCAATACCATAGTGCCTGCCACACTGGTTGCGAAACTCCAGAATCTAGGACTAAACAGATCTCTGTGCAGCTGGATCCTGGACTTTCTGACAGGCAGAAGTCAGGTGGTCAGAATGGGCAACAACACTTCATCTCCACTGACCCTCAACGCCTCTTCTTCCTGAGATGGCTGAGGAAGTTTGGAATGAGCCCCAGCATCCTCAGATCGTTCTACACCTGCACTGTGGAGAGCATCCTGACCGGCTGCATCACTGCCTGGTTTGGAAACAGCACCGCTAGCAACCGCAAAGCTCTGCAAAGGGTTGTGCGAACTGCCCGCCACATTGTTGGAGGTGAGCTTCCCTCCCTGCAGGACATCTACACCAGGAGGTGTATAAGGAAAGCCCAGAGGATCACCAATGACTCCGGCCACCCGTCCCACAGACTGTTCTCTCTGCTGCCCTCAGGAAGACGTAGACGCAGCATCCGATCCTGCACTAGCCGACTGAGGGATAGCTTTTTCCCTCAGGCTATCAGGCTAATGAACAGTCAGAACTAATACACCCTACAGCACACTCCCACTTTACGATATGCCATGCACTGCACTTTAACTCCAACACAATTCAAACTGGACTACACGCACACACTGCACTAATACAACAATCTATCTGCTACCACTGGATACCATCCAATGCACATACATGACATTTGCGTATCCAGCTTATGTACAATCTACTGCACCGTTGCACATTACTGTGTATGTATATATGTGTACATAATGTAGAATATGTACATACGGTGTATAATGTGTATTGATAACTGTAAGTATGTCTAACAGTACACTGTGTGTACTGAGTATATGTATGTGTATATTGCACATTGTCATCTGTATAAGTCTGTAAGTAAGTAATGGTACTGTCTATATTTTAATTGTTTCTGCACTGTCTGGAGCACGCTCTCAAGAATTTCACTCATCAAGGCACATGTGCTGTGATGATGTGACAATAAAAGTGATTTGATTTGATTTGATTTGATAAAGTGTTTGCCAGCAAGTATTGCTTGTTACCGTGGCAACTGTGTGCGTGTCCGACTGGCACACGGTTCATTGATGGATCTGATGAGCTGGTGTTCTGAGAGAGAGAGAGAGAGAGAGAGAGAGAGAGGGGCAGAGGCAGAGCAGGGGACGCGAGGAACAGGATTAATAACCGCTGCTTTAGAACAATGATTTTGAAACTTGTGAATCCATTAGAATCGTTAGAAGGCAGAATCACGATTCATATATGAATAGATTTTTTCGTGCACCCCTAGTTTTGACGGCATGACAACAACTCTTCCTCTTCTCTAAAGCAGAGCAACATGGTCCCGCCCCCTTTGTTCCCGAGGAAGGGGTTTATGTAAATTTCTGGGTTTGTGATGTCACCAACCCAGGAAGAAGCTCGTTGTAGTCCCTACCAGCAACATAAAGTTGGTAAACACAAACTAAAGTTAAAAAACTGAAATCACAATCAATCACTCCTTTAAACTTAATCTCTTTGTTTACTTTGTTCATATATTTTCATGGCAAAAATTAGACTGCGTTTTGATTCTGGATTATTGTTGCTGCAAAGTCTTTATATTTGAAATCTGGTGATGTATGCAATAATACTTTCATGACAGTATTACAGGAATCATGTTTTAATAAACTAAAAATAGAAGGAAAATATGCAGATATTGCCAGAATTTAATAACAGATACATTGGATTACTTGTTGATTATCTCAATCATTGTGTAAAAGCAGATTAGTTGTCATTAACAGAGCCGCTGCAATTGTTGACATGAGAATAACTCAAATAAGAGCAGGTCTTACATGAACAGGCCTACATTATTCACCTCATGATTTGACTTTATTCACTGGTCTGTCTGTAATGTGTGCGGCTCTGGCTGTGAACAACAAAATAATGCAGTGTGAGAACAATTACCTGGAGACATTCTCTGTGAAACAGTCTTTTCAGCAGAAAAACAGCTTCAACAACTTACACGCACTGAAAGAGCAGCTAAATATCTTAGAATGGATGTCTTTTTCTTCCTGTTTTGTGTTTCTGTGTAGAGTTTTGTCTCCTCCCTCATCTCTTCTTGAAGTGTGAAACGCAGGAAGTGTCTGATTTAGCGCACGCATCTCTGTTAAAACAGTCTATTAATGTGTCAGTATGGGGTCCAGTGCACTGCCTCTCATACTCTGTGAGTATTTCATTATATTCTACTCTATCGTCAGTTTTTTTTCTTTTTTCTGTTATTAACTGTATTCGGTTACACTTTATTTTGATAGTCCACTTTAGACATTCTACTAACTCAGTAACTTTGTAACTACATGTCAACTACATACGTAATAACTACTTCTCATTCATTTGCAACTACATGTCTACTAACTCTCAGAGTGGACTGTTAGGGTAGGTTTAGGGTTAGAGGAATAAGTTGTAATATACTTGCAAAGTTTTTTTATAGTCAATAAGTTGTATGTTGTGGACCCATCAAAATATAGTGTTAGAAGATATTAAGCAGACAGTCTACTAATACTCTAATGACTGCTAGTTGACATGTAGTTGCAAAGTTACTTACTGTTAGTAGAATGTCTAAAGTGGACTATCGAAATAAAAAGTTACCCCGTATTCAACTGAAGATAAAATAATGATTGTGTGTAGGAGGGTCTAAGAATCCACAGTCTTGCTGTTTATCATATTATTTATTGTTCAGATTCAATGTGATGATATGTTACGTGTGGATCAGATACAGAGTTTCAGAGAACATGCATTTATCTGTGCTGCACGTGAAAGATGGAGACCCTGTGGACATGTGCTTTTGCTGTTTATGTATACTATGTTATATATACTCTTCTTATTTTCAGCAGTTCAGTTCAATCAGATGTATTTGTGTTAATATGAGTTTGGTGTTGTATGGTACTGTATTTTTAAATAGTCTCTCCATTAGAGATTCAGAGAGTTTGAGAAGTTTATCTGTCATTTTTCATTCTTTCTGCCCCTCTTATTAAAAAATTAATTATCCATTTAGTGGTCCAAAAATCACACTTAAAAATGACTGAATTTCATTGCAGCAAAGACAATATATCAAACAAGTGACATCTGCCAAAAAAAGAAAAAAAGAAAAAAAGATGTTCATGCTTTTCTCAGAATTAACGTCAGTTTTTCAATTATTTTTAATCAGTTTGTCTAAGTGTCATTTTTAGCAGATGTGTGTCAGTTCTTCTCACATTCTCAGCAGAAAAACCACAGCAGTAGTTCTTTACATTAATATATTAACATGTTCCACTAATGCTGGACAATCTTGATCTTCATTTTGAACAACATATTTATTGTTTCATAACTTTATTTTGTGAGATGTTTTGAGTGAAAACAGTGCTTGTGCTACATTTCTACCAATTGTTTTGTCTTGGTTTAATGGTTTAATGGTGTTTTCACACCTAGTTTATTTGAGTAACACCTCAATTGATCTCAGACCTGCTAAAAGGACCTACAAATAAAACTTACTCAGACCACATCATTTCAGGTGTTTTTTAGTTTGATTGTGAACAGCAAAATCATTGATGTCACTTGCTGCTGGTTCTCTTTCTGATTCACTTTAACTGAACTGGGTTTGGTTCATTTAAAATATACTTTATGTGAAAACACCTAAGTGTTCAAATTTCTTTGGCTATATGTCACAATTATGTTTGATGGCAACATCAACATCAAACAGGAAGTGAAGCGGTGTGTTTCTCAAACACTTTGACCTGATGTGGTTTGTAGTCTGTAGTTTGCTTTGTTCCAGTGAAGCATCAGTAGTGTGAATTAAGTTAATATTTGCTTGTATTCTTAATATTTGCTTCTTTCTGCTCTATGGTTTTAACCAGTGCTCTATGGTTTTAACCAAAATAGTTTTAACTATTTTTAGTTTCATAAACCTCAAAATACTATCAGAAGAGCAAAAGCTTCACAGCAACATGTGCCTGTCATTTTCATTTACTTCCACTTCTTAGAGATCCATCTGTCTAATATCACATTTAAGAGTCTCTGTTTTCTCATATTTAATAGTCAAGCAATAATAGTATCTACTGGTGAAGCATCATGTCTAGTGAGAGGCTTCTGTCAGTTCTTGTTCTCCAGATTGACAGTTGAACACGCGCAGTACCTGAGACGATCACCTTTTGATGGACCCCCATCTGATGGTTGTCCCCCCTAAAAATATGATTTAACACCGTGCTGAGGATTGTAAATAACAATGTTTTATAGTTTAAATAATTGTGTAAATAGTTGGGCTGTCAGTTTAACATGTTAACTTAATTAATTAGTTATGAAAAAATAATGCGATTAAAATATTTTAATGCAGTAATGCACTGGCCCCGCCCCCAGACCTGTACGTCATCTTACAATTCATACAGTTGACTGTTGACAAATATGATGCTGGGCAACAACTCCATACATGCAGCTATGCCCTAAAATTCAAGATATTGGAGCAAAAATGCTCCTGTATGAGTTTTTGTCACATATTTATATCACATGATAAGCAATATCACACAAGCAGCGAGAGCAATCACACGAGTGCTGTTTGTCCCGAATAGCACGAGTGCAAATTTTGATTTTATACAACAGTTCAGTAAAAAATAAGCTAATATTTTGTGATATTTTAAACACAATATTGTCTGTTTTTGCTCAGTTTTGCCAACAATTATGTAATTACTTTGTGTTTTATTATATTGGTTTTATATTGTTTGATTGTTTTTTACTGCCTGTACTTGTGTATGTATCTTTTTACTTCATTTACATTTACATTTACATTTAATCATTTAGCAGACGCTTTTATCCAAAGCAACGTACAAATGAGGAGAACAATAGAAGCAATCAGACCATCGAGAGAGCAACAGTATACAAGTGTCATGACAAGTCTCGGTTAGACTAGCACAGTACACGTAGCTAGGAATTTTTTTTTTTTTTTTTTTTTTAAATAGAATAGGTAAGTGTTAGTATTAGTTAGTCAGGTGCTGGCGAAAAAGATGTGTCTTTAGATGTTTTTTGAAAATGGCTAAAGACTCAGCTGTTCGAATTGAGATCGGGAGGTCATTCCACCAGCTGGGCACAGTCCAGGAAAAGGTCCGTGAGAGTGATTTGGTACCTCTTTGGGATGGCACCACAAGACGTCGTTCACTTGCAGAATGCAAGCTTCTGGTGGGCGCATAAGTTTGAACTAGCAAGTTTAGGTATATTGGTGCAGTGCCAGTTGTGGTCTTGTAGGCAAACATCAGTACCTTGAATTTGATGCGAGCGGCTATTGGTAGCCAGTGTAACCTGATGAAGAGAGGGGTAACGTGAGCTTTTTTCGGCTCATTAAAGACCACTCTGGCTGCTACATTCTGGATCAGTTGCAGAGGCTTGATAGTACATGCGGGAAGGCCCGCCAAGAGAGCATTACAATAGTCCAGTCTGGAGAGAACAAGAACTTGGACAAGGAGTTGTGCGGCTAGCTCTGACAGGAAGGGCCTAATCTTCCTAATGTTGTATAAGGCAAATCTGCAGGACCAGGCCGTTGTAGCAATATGGTCTGTGAAGCTTAACTGATAATCGATCACAACTCCAAGGTTCCTGGCTGTCCTGGAAGGAGTTATGGTTGACGAACCCAGCTGTATAGAGAAGTTGTGGTGAAGTGATGGATTGGCGGAGAACACGAGCAGTTCTGTCTTAGCAAGATTGAGCTGAAGGTGATGGTCCATCATCCAGCTAGAAATGTCACTCAGACAAGAAAAAGCCATGCTTCTGAATAACCGATCCTAATGATGACATGTAGATGGAGAAGAGAAGTGGTCCAAGCACTGAGCCTTGAGGAACTCCAGTAGCAAGAAGTTGTGACTTTGAAACCTCACCCCTCCAAGACACCCTGAAGGACCTATCTGAGAGGTAAGGCTCGAACCACAGGAGGGCGGTTCCTGAGATGCCCATCTTTCTGAGGATGGACATGAGGATCTGGTGGTTAACTGTGTCAAAGGCAGCAGACAGATCCAACAAGATGAGTACAGAGGATTTGGAAGCTGCTCTTGCCAGTCTCAGGGCCTCTGTAACCGAGAGTAGGGCAGTCTCAGTTGAGTGGCCACTTCTGAAGCCAGATTGGTTGTTGTCCAGAATGTTGTTCTGTGCAAGAAACGGAGAGAGTTGGTTGAACACAACTCGCTCAAGTGACTTTGCAATGAATGGAAGAAGGGATACTGGTCTGTAGTTTTCTAAAAGTGCTGGATTTAGAGCAGGTTTTTTAAGCAGTGGGCTTACCCGAGCCTGCTTAAATGCTGTGGGAAATGTACCAGTGTGAAGCGAGGTGTTGATAATGTGAGTAAGCGCAGGTATGACCGAAGAAGAAATGGCTTGAAGGAGGTGAGTGGGGATAGGATCTAGCGGACAAGTAGTGGGATGATTGGAAAGGATGAGTTTGGAAACCTCCGTCTCCGAGAGAGGAGAAAAGGTGAGAGATTGTGTATTTGTCGTTATTAAGTTATTATTAGTTTGTGGTGTGAGGAATTGGTCACTGATGGTTTTTGTTTTATTTGTGAAGAAAGTTGCAAAGTCATCAGCTGTAAGAGTTGATGAAGGAGGAGGGGGAGGAGGACAGAGAAGAGAAGAGAACGTTTTGAAGAGTGCGCGAGAGTCGGAACAGTTGTTAATTTTGTTGTGGTAGTATGTCATTTTAGCAGTGGAGACATTTGCAGAGAAGGAAGAGAGGTGTGATTGATACACACTAAGGTCGGTAGAGTTTTTGGATTTGTGCCATTTCCTCTCTGCAGCCCTTAGTTTAGCACGATGTTCACGGAGAACATCGGACAACCAGGGGGCAGAGGGGGTAGCGCGTGCTGGTCTGGATGAAAGGGGGCAAAAGTTGTCTAAGCAAGATGTTAGAGTGAAGCAAAGAGTGTCAGTAGCACTGTTTGTGTCGAGTGCTGAAAACTGAGAGGGTGAAGGTAGTGCGGATGAAACCATTGAGGATAGGCGAGAGGGAGAGAGCGAGCGTAGGTTACGTCGAAAGGTGACCTGCGAAGGAGCGTGTGCTATGTCAGGAGTTAGTGTGAGGTTAGAAGTGATGAGGAAGTGGTCTGAGGTGTGCAGTGGAGTTACTAATGTGTTGTCAGTGGAGCAGTAGCGTGTGTAGATGAGGTCCAGTCGGTTACCTGATTTGTGAGTAGCCGTAGTAGACACTCGTTTGAGGTCAAATGAAGTGAGAAGAGTGTTGAAGTCAGTAGCCTGGGGTTTTTCTAGGTGGATGTTGAAGTCACCGAGCAGTACCAGAGGAGTACCATCTTCAGGAAAGTTTGACAGGAACACATCCAACTCCTCCAAGAAGTCACCCAGTTGACCTGGGGGACGATACACAACTACAACGTGGATTTTAGCAGGGTGGGTAATAGTAATTGCATGAGATTCAAATGAACTGTTGCCTGTAGGAGATGGTAGAAGATCAAATTTCCATTCAGTTGAAATAAGGAGACCAGTGCCTCCACCCCTCCCAATCGTGCGAGGGGTGTGGGAAAAAGTGAAATTAGTGGAGAGAGCTGCAGGAGTGGCAGTGTCCTCAGGTTTGATCCAAGTCTCAGTTAGGGCCATGAGGTTGAGACCGGAATGGGTAGCAATAGAAGGAATAAAATCTGCTTTGTTTACAGCAGACTGGCAGTTCCAAAGACCAATTGGAACAGAGAGTAAAGTAGTAGAGGACAGAGGGACCTTTCGTAGATTATTAGGATTGGCCTGCCTCCAACGTACAGCGCGTGCTCTCCGAGTGTTAGTAGTAATAGTACAGATTTGAAAGCACATAGTGAGTACAATTGACTAAACAAGTAGATGAGAGCAAGTTAGACAAAAAGTAAAGAAAGGGGAGAAAGCAATACTCAAGTGCCTTGTCGGTGTCCTTGCTCGGTGGAGTCGTGCAAGGTAGAGTCGATCGTCTTTACACTCGTCGGTCTTCACACGAGGAGGGCTTCACACGAGGGCTGCCGCTGCCGCGGTGTACAAACCAGTTTTATACTTGCCTAATTACTAGTCCCTGAAGTCAGCTGACCACGCCTTCCTACTTAGCAAACCGAAACTGGGAACTCCCGCGATAAGCACGAGAACAAACGCGACTTCATATTTGTATATGTATGTAAAGCACTTTGAGATGCTACTTTTAAAAGCACTATATAAAATAAGGTTTATTATTATTATTAACAAAACTATTACCTATAAAGCCACAGCAGAATTGTTGTGCATCTCCGAGGAACATCTCCGTGTTTAGTTTCTGAATGAATCTGTGTTTTGAACGAATCGTGTGAACCAATGATTCAAAGAACCATTCATAAACAGAGCCATTTACTTCGTTCCTGAATGAATCAGCCGTTTGAACAAATCGAACAAAGACATTTACCGCCACCTGATGACAGATTTAGTTTCTTATTTAGAGGATCATTTCATTAAAAAAAAGGGGGGGGGGGGGTTATTTCACCCAAAAAATATTAGGCTAATTATGTCATCTTTTAGGCTACTCAAACCTGAATGACTTAATTTCTTTTGTGGAACATAAAAGAAGGTATTTTGAAGACTGTTGGTAACAATAGTAACAAGCTGTTTTACCAATGACTTCCATTGCATGAACGAAAAAACAGGGATGTTTCTCAAATTCTTTTCTTTTATGTTCCATAGTTTATGTTAGGCCGTTGTAGCCTAAACGTTTATGTGTAATAATCAAATAAAATATTTATTTCTAAAGCTACTATTTGTAATGTCTGCTTAATACTTTCTCATTTAACACAAAAATAGCATTAAATAATCTTTTGGGGGTATTTTCACAGCCAAAAGTCCAGTGAGAGAGAACAAAGTCAATAGTTGTGGAACTCCAAGACTGTCAAGGCTATTTTATTCACTTAAACATCGGATGAAGTGATTATTTTATCTTTAATACAGATGATGCAAGTGTATTTTTCAATGAGTCCGCTACGTTAGCAATAATAACATTAGCTTGATGGATAGTAATGTCTACAACAGATACGAGCGCTATCGCGGCCCCTTCACAAATTGCTCTTGAGAAATTTTGTTTGTTGTCCCACTGTTAACATACTTAACACCCACCAAATTTACGCCCCTGAATACGCCTCACATTTTCACGTGTTGCACCGGCTTCTTTAGCTCATCATTGAAGACACATTGTTATTTGTGCATTGCTAGCTTTAGAAGCTGCTTGCAGTGAGAAAATGACAGAAGTGTTAAGAGACCTAATAAAAGAGTCGAGCTGATGGTTGTGGTTTGATGTTTGCTCTGTTTCTGCTCTATGGTTTTAACCAGTGGGGAAGATAGTTATTCTTATTCTGCATTTTTAGTTTCATAAACCTCAAAATACTACCACAAGAGCAAAAGATTCACAGCAACATGTGCCTGTCATTTTCATTTACTTCCACTTCTTAGAGATCCATCTGTCTAATATCACATTTAAGAGTCTCTGTTTTCTCATATTTAATAGTCAAGCAATAATAGTATCTACTGGTGAAGCATCATGTCTAGTGAGAGGCTTCTGTCAGTTCTTGTTCTCCAGATTGATAGTTGAACATGCGCAGTACCTGAGACGATCATCTTTTGGTGGCCCTGCTCCAGGCTTTGAAGTTGTGGCAAGTGTTTATGACCATAACTACTTATGGTATTACTTTTTAACTCTATAAGTATCTGCATGGTACAATTATGCTGATTAGATTGGGGCACGTAAAACCGGTCAGGCTCCTAATAACTCTTTATATTGAAAATGAATTGTCCATAGTAGCCCCCAAACATGTGGATGCTTAAATCACACTTAAAAATTACTTAATTTAATTGCATTAAACACAAAATATGCTCGAACTTTTCTCAGAACTAACTTCTGTTTTCTGAGACACTTTTTCATGCATTTCTAACCAGGTTGTCTCAGAGTCATTTTTAGAGGATGTGTGAAGTCAGTTCTCACGTTCTTTACAGAAAAACCACAGCTGTAGTTCAGTACATTAATAACATATGAGCATATTACCAGGGATGGGCAGTATTTCAAATACATGTATTTAAAATACGTATTTGAAATACAAAATACTATTTTGTATTTAAATACCTTTGAAAAAAAATCAAATGTATTTTGTATTTAAATACATTTAATCTTAGTATTTTTGTATTTTCAAAATACATAAAATACTTTTTGCCCATCAACCTCTTTATTAGACTGCTGGTGTCCTGTATCAGCTAGTTCAGACCTCAAACATGCCACTTTCATGCATGTGAGCTGCAGCTGTACTCCATCTAGAATTGGGTAATGACATTTTCTGGATTACTGTAAGGAAATAAGGAATAATACTGCCTTCGTATGCTATCAAAATTTCAGAAGTCCTGATTACAAGCATGTCTCATTCAAGTGCTTTGCTGTTGGAAAGAATAGGAAACGTGTAGGACACCAGGTTTCCTGGGAAAATCTTATTAAAGCCAAAATCGTAGATATTTAAGATATTTAATTTTGAATAAAATGTAGTATCCCATTTGTTGACAACTATATCATCATTCACAGTGCTATCTTTACAGTTAGCTTGTTGATGATTCTGGATTTTCAGTCAAATACATGTTGTTTTGCTGTGTATAAAACATACAAAATGCTTGAAATGGTTACTGCACTACTCTGTGTATGACTTTAACATTGAAACAAGGTGATCTTGCTTTTGTGGGAAAAAAGCATACCTGTCCCAGCAGGTAAAAAAAAAAAAAAAAACCTAGCAAGGTGAACATAGCATTAGCACTAGTCAGTCTTGTTAGATTTTTTCAGGTTTTAGTTTTATCAACTAGCTAGTCAAATGTGTTCATTAAACTTTAATCATTACTGCTTGCTATGGCGATATGACAATATATATGTTGGAGATGATATAAAGTGTAAATCGATTAAACTTTTCTATATCATTTATATATCATCGTGGTATGCAAATATATATGTGGAGCTTTTAGTGGGCAGGAGCTATTGACACGTTAGAGTGATAAAGAAACATGGATAAATGAGTAATAAGCAGCTTTCTGTGTGTGTGTAGACAAAGATAACTATAATGCTAATAATAAATATATAAATTAAAAAAAAAAATTTCTAAGGGTATACTCAAACTAGGCACAGTTGCCTTGTACTAAAGCCCAAGCGCGATTGTCCTTTCTCTAACAGACAGATATCACAGGATTATTACAGACTCAGAGGCAGCTGAAGATAATGGTGGAATTTGCAGCTTTACTCACAAACTACAATAACGTTACCTGTTCATCAATAAGATGAGGACCAGACCCATTATACAGTGTCCTCCACTAATATTGGCACCCTTGGTAAATATGACCAAAGGCGGCTGTGAAAATAAATCTGCATTGTTTATCCTTTTTATCTTTCATTCAAAAAATTCACAAAATTCCAACCTATCATTGAAGTAAAACAATTGAAAGTGGGGAGAAAATCTCATTGTGAAATAAATGTTTTCACTATTTCATGTTGGCCACAATTATTGGCACCCAATTATTGCAACGTCCTTTTCCCAGCACAACAGCTCTGAGTTTTCTCATATAATTCCTGAAGAGTTTGGAGAACACCTGATAAGAGATCAGAGACCATTTTCTTCATACAGAATCTCTCCAGATCCTTCAGATTCACAGCTCCATGACGGTGCTTCTTCTCTTCAGTTCACCTCACTCATTTTCTGTAGGGTTCAGGTCAGAGGACAGAGACAGCAATGGTAAAATATTCATTTTGTGCTCAGTGACCCATTTTTGTGTTTATTTTGATGTTTGTTTAGGATTGTTGTCCTGGTGGAAGATCCAAACACGGCCCATTATAAGATTTCTAACAGAGGCAGTCAGATTTTGATTTTTTATCTGTTGGTATTTGATAGAATCCATGATGCCATGTATCTGAACAAGATGTTCAGGACCTCTGGCAGAAAAACAGGCCCACAACATTAAAGATCCAGCAGTATATTTAACCGTGGACATGGGGTACTTTTTTATCCCTGTTTGTACTAAACTCATCTGGTGGGTTTGCTGCCAAAAAGCTATTTTTTCAGTTTCATCTGACAATAGAAGCCAGTGCCATTTGAAGTTCAAGTCATGTCTGACAACTGAATTTGCTGGAGTTTGTTTTTGGATGAGTGAGGACAATTTTTCTTGAAACCCTCCCGAACAACATGTGGTGATTTAGGGGATGTTTGATATATATTTTTTAGGTTTCTGACCCCAAGACTCAACTAATCTCTACAATTCTCCAGCTGTGATCCTTGGAGAGTCTTTGGCCACTCAAACTCTCCTCCTCACCGTGCATTAGGACGATGTAGACACACGTCCTCTTTCAGGCAGATTTTTAACATCTTTAGTTGATTGGAACCTCTTAATTATTACCCTGATGGTGGAAATGGGGATGTTCAATGTTTTAACTCTTTTCTTACAGCCACTTTCTATTTTGTGATGCTCAACAATCTTGTTCTTCACATCAGAAATATATTTTTTGTTTTTTCTCATTGTGATGGATGATTAAGGGAATTTGACCTTTGTGTTCCTCATATTTATAATCCTGTGGAACAGAAAGCCATGGCTGGACAATTTCATGCTCCTAGTCACCCTGGTGTGCTAAAAAATGTAAATATGAATGGGAATATACTTCAGAGATATTTTACTCATAAGAATTTCTAGGGGTGCCAATAATTGTGGCCAACATTCATTGGCGAAAAACATTTATTTCATCATGAGATTTTCTCCCCACTCTCAATTGTTTTACTTCAATGATAGGTTAGAATTTTGTGAATTTATTGAGTGAAAGATCAAAAGGATAAACAATGCAGATTTATTTTCACAGCTGCCTTTGCTCATATTTATCAAGGGTGCCAATATTAGTGGAGGGCACTGTAAATCTAAATGTACTCGAAATTAAATTAATTGAAAAGTGTGATATCCAAGTAATAAAGATTTTTGCTGTCATAATGATAACAATAGCGCATACAAAAATAGGAAATGAAGTGTTCCATGCTCCGCGTGGTTAGCGATCACACTACATGTGTACCTGAGCCACCTCTTCAAGCGGGCCAGGGCATGGATAAAAGAACCGCACTGGACACAGAGCAGTCACACTTGTGAAATGAACTGGACTTTGGGGGTCAATCGCAGTCAAGCACGGATCAGATCCTCTAGTGTGAGTACATCCTAAATCTAAGTGAATAGCAGATAGCACACCACAATAAACATAACAGCACAAAAAATTATGAATGATAAAAACATTGACAGCCAATCAGAATCATTTCTGCTTTAAAGAGCTTGAGCATTTAAAGTGACAGATGACACAACTGCACTGTATACTTAGAATACACTAATATAGTTATCTTTATAAGGATCGTTCTCGTGTAAACAGGCCTTAATAGTGTTACTTCACTGGATGGCCAATTTCAAATGTATTTTGTGTATTTTCAAAATACAAAATACTGTATTTGTATTTAAATACATTTTTCCACACAGCATTTTGTATTTTTATTTTAAATACATTTTGATGTATTTGTGCCCATCTCTGCATGTTACACTAATGCTCGACAATCAGAAAGTGTCTTTTGTCTTCATTTTAAACAACATATTGTTTCATAAAATACTTAATATACATACTCAGACTACATCACTTTGGGCCCTTTTGTGATTCTATGAAGTTCTTTTACATTGTGAACACTAAATGTACTGAGGTCACTCGCCGCTGGGTCACTTTCTGGTTTTCAAGAGTTCAAGAAGTCCTGTGACGTCATTCTGTTGATGTTCAATGATGAGAATCTCCAGCATCGCTTCTCATGGAAACACAGAAAAACTCTTTCAGTTGAAACTCTAGACATGTTTCAGTGATCTACATTGTGTTGAATGAATGGAAATGTTTCATATGTGTTTCTTCTGCTTTTAGTGCTGATGTCCTTCATCCACGCTGGACTCACTCAAGGTACTGTGCTGTACTGCAGTATATTTGATTTATTAAACAAATGTGAATTGTGTTGTAGTAGTTTATTTGTCTACATGGATCATATGAGGATCCCACATTTGTCTCTTTGCTGATGATTTATGTCTATATTTTGCTGTCATTCACCTTTACCCAGAATCATTTGTCTGTGTAGTTCCTCATGATGCTAAAACACTGATCAATTATATAAAAAAGAAGGCTAAAATGGTAGTTTGTTGCAAAACTTTACACTGTAATTAATGACCATTGATCATTGTTTTTTTCCCTCTGTTCAATTTGTCAAAAGTTGTCAAATAAAGTCACAAATTAACCACAAAGCAGAAAGCAAATACAGAGAAATTAAGTATCAAAACTATAAAACACCCACAAACACCGGCGATCTGAGGGGCAGCTACAATGAAGAACACAGACATTTAGGAGTGACACCATAACACATCCATGATAGAGAACAAATACACACACACACACACACGCACACCACACACACACCACACACACACACACACACACACACACATATAACACACGCACACATATAACACGCACGCACACGCACGCACACGCACACGCACACACACACACACACACACACATACACATACACATACACATACACACACACACACACACACACAAATGACACACATTACCAACATAACACCATGCTCAAGTTTTACTGTAACATAATTGCAAAAGTGGTACTTTAGTACAATTTAAAAATAAATTAATTAATTACCTGACAAAGATTCATTTCTTTTTATTGTTATAATAATGGTGTTATAATAATGTCTCAACACAAATCTAAATGAGTCATTGAGTGATTATTGCAGTCATCTAGTGGCTGTAGTCGACATTACATGTTATTTTATTTTATGGCAGCAATCTACCAATAAACATGTCACATTGTCCATGTTATCTCCATGAATGAAAGATAGAATTTACATCAAAAGTTATTTTATTAAATAAATATATTTGAATAAACTTTTACTATTTTTTTAGTGCAGGACAACAATTTATCGGCACGATTAATCATTGCACAGCACTACTATTTTTTTATTTAATTAAATTTTAGTTTTATTTTATTATGAATGTTATATTCAGAAAAGCAAGCTAATGCAACACTTGTCACTGTAATTAATGACTGTGTGCCTGTAAGATCTTGTGCACCTATTATTCTTATGTTATTCATTCAATATGGTTTTGTTATGAACATTTGTAAGAGATGAGAGACTGAGAACAGACACAGACATAAGTTCTCAATTTTATTGTGTTGTAGCCCATTATTGCCTCATCAACTATTTAAATAATTAATAGTTTGTTGAAACCTGCCGACTGAAAATAGTTCCAACAGATACTGTACTGCTGACTGAAAGTGAAAAGCTCATTTTGAATTATAATAAGTGTGTTTTTTGTTCATTTCACAGAGAGACCCAAACATGTAGTTCGTATTCATCCTGATAGACGTGTGTTCAGAGGAGAGACGGTCATTCTCACATGTGACATACAGCACACAGGAGTCTGGTGGTACAGCTGGTATAAAGACAACAAACAAGATTACAGCGCAGGACACAACCAGAACTATATAATCCCATCTGTGGATCCGGCTCATGGTGGTGTGTACAGCTGTATAGGAACTCACAGTACAGGTCACTCACAGTACAGTGATGGAGTTACACTGACAGTATCAGGTGAGAGCTCATGTGTTCTTCACACAGAATCCTTCTTTTTTCTTAACAGTGTTATTGTCTGCAGCCTTTAGCTTCAGTTACAATGGTGTTTCTGTTTAGAGACAGAAAAAAAATGTGACCTAGATTTTATATACATTCATAAATGAGATGCATTACATAGAAAATATGTTTTGCCTGCATTAATGTGCACATTGAAGCTCCAGCAATCGTTTACTATGATAATTTCAGCCTTCTGTGTGCAATATATTTTTAGAAGTATTTTAAGAATAAATATAAAGTTCAAGTCTCAAAATCTCACATTAAAGCTGCAGTCCATAACTTTTGGCGCTCTAGCGGTTAATAAACAGAACTGCTTGCGTCTTGCGGAAGAACATTGTAGCCGGAGCTACTTCTCTGTTTATTTCTATGACGAATCACGCAGGAACTGGGCTACTCCGCGGCGGTACCTACCCGAACCAGTCTAAATAGTCCGAATATAAACACTTATTATAGGTGTACCGTAGTGATTCAGGACAAGCCAAAAACACGGTTTGGAAAATGGATTCATGGTGTACTCGCTTATTATATCAATTTTGTAAATTTTGAACACAAAAAAGTTACGGACTACAGCTTTAACTTCAAGCACTTAAAATAGTTACTTGCTTCTAAAATGTTAATATCTGGCATTTATCTACATACTGAGTTGTGATTGGTTTGTCCTTTTCACAGATAATTAACGATCTTTAGCCATCAATGACAAAAACAAGAGAACCAAAGCCTTAGACCTGCACCTTTAAAATAATAATAATGAATAATGTTACAGTATTTTACAGATTTTTGTATTTTTGAAATACAGAAAATATTAATAAAACTACAAAAATAGACTTTGAATGTACTCGTCCAGTCTAAAATCACATTAAAAACTTGTAAATGTTAATAACCATTTAAAAAATAAATAAATAACTAAATACTGTTAAACCCACCATTCACTCTTCTCTACGAGCTTATAGTCCACCCCAATAAATATCAGAAGAACTGAAGGAACGAGAAACATCATGAACAGAAAAAAGATAAGAGACAAACAGAAACACATCAATAACTGACTCACAGACGCAGTCTGAGATGAAGACGATATTAAATCTCTCAAGATCTGAACAGAGGATGATTAAACAACTCCACATACAGTAACACCAGCTTCACTTACTAACCAGTTTTCTTTCTTTTTTTTATACGTATACGTTAATATTGAGTATTAACAGAGTTTTAGATGATGAGGGTTTCATTGAAAATGATAGTCACCATAATAGATAGTGTCTGATTTAGTTGGGCTCTTAGTGTTAGTTTTCTCTGTCTTTTGTAACACCGTGTGTTTAACCCTCATCCGTCTCTCAGGTTATTTTGGCCCGAAACTCATTTTTAAAGATTTCTTAAAAATTGAGTGTTGATCTTTATGGTACAAGACTTTGTGACTTTTGTCACACTTGAACCAGGAATACACACACACAAAAAAAATAATAATAATAGTGGATTTATGTGGATGTAATTAAAAAAAGTAAACGAAAGTTTACAAAAAAAAAAAAAAAAAAGTTAATTTTTTTATTTTTTATGATTTTGTCTCACTTGAGCATGGAACACAAAAAACTGAGTCAGTTCAGTTCATTATTTATATAGCACATTTAAAAACAACCATGGTTGACCACAATATGTAACAATGTCCGAGAAAAAAAAAAAACTCACACACAAACAAGACAAATACAGTAAAAACGTCACAATGTCTCAGCTCAACTCGAAATAAAAGCCAAGGAATACAGGTGTGTCTTAAGCAACGACTTGAAAATTCCTCCAATCTGAGCAGTTCTTATGTGTACAGGTAAACTATTCCACAAA
The DNA here is from genome assembly GCA_027422415.1 of Schizothorax lantsangensis. Lineage (NCBI taxonomy): Eukaryota > Metazoa > Chordata > Actinopteri > Cypriniformes > Cyprinidae > Schizothorax > Schizothorax lantsangensis. The sequence continues at coordinate 118,800 of JAPDDO010000044.1, read as the reverse complement.
TTATGTGCCACCAATGAAAAAGCTCGGTCACCTTTATTTTTTAACCTGGCTCTGGTAACATCGAGGAGCACCTGACTGGACGACCTCAGTGCTTTAACAGGAGTGTGGACATGTAAAAGCTCGGATAAATAAGCAGGTGCCAACCCATTTAAAATCTTAAAATCAAACAATAAAATCTTGAAATCAATCCTGAAATGGACAGGAAGCCACTGTAGTGAAGCTAAGTCTGGGGTAATGTGCTCGTACTTTTAGTCCCAGTTAGAAGCCGAGCTGCTGCATTCGGGACTAGCTGTAAGCGTTGAAGAGATGACTGATCCAAACCGACATATAAAGAGTTACAGTAGTCTAGTCTAGACGTTATAAAAGCATGAATTACACTTTCACACTCCTTACGCGGCAGGTAGGGCTTGACTTTAGCCAACAGTCTCAGTTGAGGAACCAGGCTTTTACAACACAGGGCTCGCAAAATTTAAAGATCCCTGGTAGTCCTTCGGGCAGGAACACTTCAGATTGTGGTAGCCCGAAAATTTATTTAACTAGCCCAAATAAAAAATGCATTTTTTTTAAAGAAAATCAGATAAGTCTAAATGTCAGTCAAAAACATTTTCAATACACAAATATCAACGAAATAATTTTATTTCACTATTTACAGGGTATCTACAGTAATTTACCTTTATTCCACACCTCTCTGTCCCTTCTCTGACAAACGCCTCGATTTATTTCCTGGTTTATGAAGCCCCTCCCTCGATGGGCTGAGATTGGTTAGCTGGCTCAGTGTGTTGTGATTGGCTAAACCTCCTCTAGAGCACATCTAAATGTCCCGCCCCTCTCCTCAGCAGCATGCACTCCGGTTGAATTGTAAACAGTGGCGTTGTCTATAATGCTTATCAATTTGAACCCGATTGAGACCCAGAGGATATTAGTGAAGAGGATCGTGCAGAACCTGTGCAAGCACGGCTCTTAATGGTATGTTTGGTTGTTGTTGTCTCATACTTTTAAACACGCTGCTATTTGTAAGTGCTACTGCTTCTGTTAGCTTTTAATATACGGTTTTATCCTGATTAAAGATTTAATACAGCACAGCAACCGCACGCGTGTCCATTTATAATGCTTCTCATTGCTGTGTGAAAATAAGTCTATAATTGGAACAGTTTGTTGGAGCTTATTTGACGATCTGAATGAGAGAGAGAGAGAGAGAGAGAGAGAGAGATGCAGAGCAGGGCGACAGAGTAACAGTATTAAGAACCGTTGCTTTAATGATTTTGAAACTTGAGAATCCATTAGCATCGTTAGAAGACAGAATCGCGATTCATATGAATAGATTGTTATGTGCACCCCTAGTTTTTTCTTCCTCTTCTGCAGCATGGCCTCGCCCCCTTTGCTGCGTGTTCCCGGGGGCGGGGTTTATCTGGGTCTGTGACGTATCAAACCTGGGAAGTAACTCGTTGTAGTCCCTTACCTGTCGTTTTTGTAGGCATTAAACTGCCAGAATTTTAAAAGACAATATCTCCGTTTGCATTGAACTTTCAGCGCCGCAAGTCTGCAGATATTGTTTATGCTCAAACAGCAACATTACACACTAACTAATGTTAAAAAAGTGAAATCGCAATCAACCACCCCTTTAATTGTTTAGATTTTTAGAAGGCACATTAACTTCTTTTACATTTACAACTATGTTTGCTGCATAAAAGCATGGGTCGATATGGGCACGCTGGAAATGCAAATTCACTCTCTGCCACGAGGTGGCGCTTTAGGAGCAAATATAGCGGCTTCTCCAGTAACGGCTGTACACAAAGCAGCACCGCGCTCATATACGCTGCTTTATCAGGCATTATAGGCAAGACGAAATGAAAATGCCAAGGACACATTTCTGAGGACAGACGGTTCCCTTCAGAGACACATTCACATTAAGACATCTGCGCCTTGTTTTGACTTTGAAATGTGCAGCGCTCATATTTATTCAATGACATCATTGCCTTTTGAAGTTTAATCCAGCTGTATCGCAGTTCTTCTCTTTCTGTCCCCAAATGTAGGACCTCTTAAAATTGTAGTTAAGACTTTTCTTATACCATTTAAAGTATTTAAAACTTTTTATGTCCTTAAATGTTATACAAGTAAATTGATAGTTTTTTAAGGACCCGCGGGAGCCCTGTATTTAAGGTAGCCCGTCGGGCAGAGCGGTGAAACATTTTGGTAGCCCGACTGGAAAACGCAATAGCCCTGGGACGTCGGGCTAACGATTTTGCGAGTCCTGCAACAGAACTACTCTATTTTTCAAATTTAAAAGCACTGTCAAAAATCACAAAACTCATCGTCAATTCGATGATATTATGTGGCTGTAATAAAAAAAGTAACAAAAGTGGGTCAGTTTGACCCAGCCATATAGGGATGAAAGGAATGTCCAAAAAAAGACAGCTTTTGTTTTTTTTTATTTTTTTTTTACTATACAAAATCTGACACAATCTAGAAAAGATGAATACCCAAACGAAGGGCTGATACTGCAGAATGTCCCCAATGCAGAAAAAACTAACATACCCACACACACATGCACACACACACACACACACACACACTCCCATAGAAATACATTATAACATGAATGATGTTTCTGCTGGGAAATGACTGTAATTTTGGTTTCTTTTTTTTTTTTTGACTTAAAGGGTTAGTTCACCCAAAAATGAAAATTAGCCTGTGTTTTACTCACCCTCAAGCCATCCTAGGTGTATATGACTTTCTTCTTTCAGACGAATCCAATCAGAGTTATATAAAAAATTGTCCTGGCACTTCTATGCAGTGTTTCTGTTCAATTGTCAAAAACGCGTTAAATAAAGCGCGCGCATCCGTAATAAAAAGTGCCTCCCACGGCTCCGGGGCATGAATAAAGGCCTCCTGTAGCAAATCCGTGCATTTTTTGTAAGAAAAATATCCATATTTCAAACTTAATAAACACTTTTCTCTCACTTCTGCTGACTGTCGTATGCGGAAGCGTTCCGGTGGATGACGTAGGCGTAGGGTTAGGTACCGAAACCCAGTACCAATATGGCACCGGTACCTATGTAACCGGTATGTACTAGAACCGAATCAGAACGCAGATTTCGGTGCCTCATTTCGGTGCCATGACTGAGCGATCGATTTAAATATTTGTCCTTTGTTTTCTGAAACGAACGTAAGAATCATCATCACCGGTACCGCACGTGAAAAATAATTTCCCAACTGAGAAAATGCATGTGAACTCAAGACGGAAAGCTCTAATAATACAAGTTCAACAAGTCTTTGTAGTAACGCGAGTGTGCTGTTTTCACAATCTGACTTAAAAGCACAACTCGGGAAATGAGAGCATCCGAGGAGCGCGTGAATGCAGAAATTACACTTGCTCTGACGGCAGCAGGTAGCCTTCCATTCACTAGCTAGGCTAAACATGCTTAAATTAAAATGCCTAAAGCTAAAATTCTCTTGTATTCACGTTTTTAAACCTGTTGTCCAACAAAAGAGAACATCATAACCTTTTTAGTCCACAACACCAGATAAATGGTTCCTTTTGTGATCTGATGTAGCTTCTTGTCACAGAATGAGGCAGAAAATATGTTCCATAGGCTACTAATACATCGATTAGCAATGGATTATAAATATACTTAATTATTATGAAAATACCAGAGATGGCTTGAATAACACAAATAAACTATACATTGTCGTAGTCGAGTGTTTATTGTATTTGTTTTATCATTCAAAACGTTTATATCTTCTGTTTACTCAGTTACAGCGATAGCAATGCTCTTGTCCATATTGGGGATTTCCTGGAGCTTCATGAGTTCCGCTACTTCTGTGATTTTTTGTGCGAGGGCGCCCTCTGGTGTCCAGTATAAATGAAAAAGACATCATGTGTTTAGTGCTAATGGCCAATCCAATTATTCATTGGTAATTTTTTTTTTATATATATATATAAGTATCGGTTTAGGCACCGGTACCGTTTTAAAAGTATCGATTTGGCACCGGTATTGAAGAAAAAAAACCGATACCCAACCCTACATAGTCGTGTGCGCGCCTCTGATATATGCTAGTCTCACAAGTTTAAGGAAGCTAAGTTTCCTTACTTTAGCAAAGGAAAACCAGTCTCCTCTTGGCTTACATCGAAATCCTCCGACATTTTTCTTTACAGATCCTCGTTTTGTGCTTCTAAACAGTTTTCACATTAGATCCATGTATACGAGAAGTTGAGAGTTCCATCAAGATAATGTTCAACAAATACACAGTCCAGTTTCTGATAAGAATGAGGCAGTAGAGGTTTCTGTGAGAGTCTGTACCTATATACAGGGGTGGATTTAGTGAATTGGGGGCCCCAGATAAATATAGGAATGGGGCCCTGTACATTTGCACACATTTACCTAGATCAACCTTGATGTTTCTTTTTTGTCGTGATGCTTGCTGCTGCACAATGGTGCCCCATAGTTGTGTCCAATGTTTCTACATTTTTCATGTACATGTTAAAATGTGATTCTTTCATTTACATTTATTCATGTAGCAGACACGTTTATTCTTTCATGTTGTAGACCACAAAATAGCAATTGATTTACCGTTGAGATACAAGTTTTAACAAAAAACTAAATAAATTATAAAATGATAAACCTCAGCTAAATTCTCAATAAAACTGTTTTCATTGGTAGATTTTTTTCTGTTTCTGTTGTCAGACACCGGGATGAATATGAAATAGTGACTGAAACGCGACCCATTAAGACACCAGCTCTCCCTTCCAAGATGTTGATCTGCACAAAAATCCTGATTTATAATCCAGCCGTCCTCTGATAAAATCAAATAGGCTACACATAATATCTATTTGAATGTTTTAACATATAGGCTACTGTATTCTTGTGATCAAAGCTGAATTTTCAGCATCAATAAGCCGGTCTTCAGTGTTATATGATTCTTCAGAAATCATTCTAATATCTTGATTTGCTGTTCAGTAACCATTTCTGATTATTATCAATGTTGTAAACATTTGTGCTGCTTCATGTTTTGGAGGAAACTTTTTTCACGATTATCTTATGAATATTTGAAATTGTCCTTTGTGTCAGAGCGCTGGAGTTCGTCAGAAATAGATCTGGACATCAGTTATATTCATCAAGTATATTCATAATTTGCTTTATGTTTACCTGGCACTGGCAGTCCTTTCACAAACTTGTAACTTACAGGCTTAGAGCAGAACCATGCATCGTTCATTTATATTTCTACATGCTCCCTGCAATACAGCTCTGATTCTTCAATCAGTCCATCTAGTGGTCTGTTATTGATACAGATATAGGTGCGGCGCCAGAGAATGTTGAACGCAGGTGCTGAGGGGGTGCTAGATCAATGACAGGGAGAGCTGGGCAATTAATAGTAAATATGACCAAAACAGGTTGTTATTATTCTTATTTTTTAAATGAATAATAAAATCGCTGTATAGGCGCATTTCAAATGTTTATGAGGAATGTGGGAGTATTATCGCTCTTAGCCTACTGTAGCTATGACATGGAGACGCACACGCAATGTTTTATTTTTTCCTGTGGAAAGAGCTTATACTCCCGTCATTTTTGATACATATAATGTATTATAATAAAGTACTATAATATATTATAGTAAAGTATAAAGTATATATAATTGTTATTAGTATTAAAGTACCTGCCAAAAGTTTGGAAACATTACAATTAATGATTCTGAAATAAATATCTTCTGCTCATCAAGGCTGAATTTATTTGATTAAAGTAAAAAAAAAAAAAAAGCAATATTGTGAAATATAATTACAAATTAAAAAAAAGTTTTCAATTTTAATACATTATAAAATGTAATGTTATTCCTGTGATGCAAAGCAGAATTTTCTTCATCATTAATCCAGTTTTCAGTGTCACATGATCTTTTAGAAATCATAATTTATTCGGCTCTCAAGAAAAACTTCTGATTATTATCAATGTTGAAAACTATTTTGCTGCTTCATATTTTGTGTGGAAATGGTGATACACTTTATTTTTCAGGATTTTTGATAAATATAAAGTTTAATGAGAACAGCATTTATTTGCATTTATCAAATATATTAATTAAATTTGCTAATGCATTTATTAAATAGAAATCATTTTAAATGTCTTCACTCACTTTTTTATCACTTTCATGCATGAATAAAATGATTAATTTCTCTCTCTTTTTTAAATCTTATATCTTTAGTGGTATCATTGTTTCCACAAAAATATTAAGCAGCAAAACTGTTTTTAAAGGGGTCATATAATGCCCATTTTCCACAAGTTGATATTATTATTTAGGGTCTTAATGAAAAGTCTGTAACATAGTTTGGTTAAAATGTTTCATTGGTAATGTAAAAAACACATTTTTTACCCTCTCAAAAACAGCTCTTGTCAGAGCAAGCGGTTTTGTGTCATTCTCCTTTAAATGTTAATGAGCTCTGCTGACTCCGCCCCTCTCTTCTGAGCCCTCTATGAGGGGCTGGTTACTTTAGCGCATTCATCGTGAAACTTGCTAATTAGCACATTATTAGGAAAGGCGATTTGCAAAGATTCATTTAAAGATTCATGAAACACACTTTTCAGCACTGATTCTGGCGCTTTGAATCATTTGAACGCTTTTAACTGTCCTGCACCGCGGACGACGCGCTGGAATTCGTGACAGACTGAGAAACAAAGCTCACAGCCCCCCTCTCCCCAGTATTCTGCTCGCAAATGTCCAATCCTTGGAAAATAAGATGGACGATCTTAGAGCCAGGATTAGTTTCCAACGTGACATTAGAGACTGTAACATCCTTTGTTTGTCTGAAACATGGCTCTCTCCCTCGATCACGGACACCGCTGTAACACCGTCTGATAACTTTGCTGTTTTACGGATGGACAGAACAGCTGAGGCCGGAAAAATCAAGGGGGGTGGAGTGTGTTTCATGATTAACAAGAAATGGTGCGACCCCAGGAATATCTCCATTCTGTCGCGTTCCTGCTCGCCTCATCTGGAACATCTATCCATTATCTGCCGCCCATTCTATTTACCCCGCGAGTTCCCCGCGGTCATCGCTACTGCCGTTTACATTCCACCTCAGGCAGACACGAGCTTGGCTTTGTCCAAACTCCACGAGGAGCTAAGCGGCTACATCAACAAACACCCTGACGCTGCCTCTATCATCGCTGGGGACTTTAACAAAGCCAACCTCAGGAAAGTAATGCCAAACTTCCATCAGCATGTATCCTGTCCAACCAGAGGACCGAATACACTGGATCATTGCTACACTCAGTTCAAGAATGCCTATAAAGCTCGTTCCCAGCCAGCCTTCGGTAAGTCTGATCACGCGGCCATTTTCCTCACACCGGAATATAAACAAAGGATCGTTCAGGAATCCCCGGGGGTGAGGGAAGTGACGCGCTGGTCCTCCCATTCTGAAGCTATGCTGCAGGCGTCTCTTGATGACGTCGACTGGGACATGTTCCGGGCGAGTTCAGCTGACGTCAGCGAGTTCACGGATGTAGCATTAAGCTTTGTTTACATGCTAACCGAACAAGCCACTGAAACGGTAACAATAAGGACATTCTCTAATCAGAAACCGTGGGTGGACAGAACGGTGCGGGCTGCGGTTAACCAACGCACTGCCGCATACAACGCCGGTCTTCTGTCAGGAAACATGAGCGTTTACAAATCATCATGTTATGCTCTCCGACGGGCAGTTAGAGCTGCTAAACTCCGATACAGAGAGAGAATTGAGTCACACTTTCAGCTCAATGACTCTCGACGCATGTGGCAGGGACTGAAGACCATCTGTTCCTCTGGAAATAACCCCTCCGCCGAGGTGAGAGCAGATCCATTGCTGGCCGAAGAGCTAAACATCTTCTACGGCCGCTTCGATCGCAACGGCGGTGCGACTCTGCCGATCAACGCGTCAGGAAGCAGCAGACAGAGCAGCGATGTTGATCGTGTTATCACCGTGACGGAGGACGAGGTCCGGAGAGAATTAAGGAGAGTAAACATCAGAAAAGCCGCCGGACCTGATGGGATTACTGGTCGCGTTCTGAGATCGTGTGCCGATCAGCTTGCTGGTTTGTTTACTTCCATCTTTAACGAGTCCCTTGCTACCTCTGTGATTCCCACCTCATTCAAGAAATCTGTCATCATCCCTGTGCCTAAGAACAGTAAACCCTCTTGCCTGAATGACTATCGTCCAGTTGCCCTCACATCAACAGTCATGAAGGTTTTTGAGAGACTTTTAAAGAAACACATATGCTCCTCCATCCCTGCTACCTTGGACCCTCTTCAGTTTGCCTATCGCCCAAATAGGTCTACTGATGATGCCATCTCTCAGGTACTGCACTCTTCCCTCACTCATATTGACAGCAAAAATGGCAACTATGTCAGACTGTTATTCATTGACTATAGCTCAGCTTTCAACACTATAGTCCCCTCCAAGCTAGCTGTCAAACTCTCAGACCTCGGCTTAAACACTCCACTCTGTGACTGGATCCAGGACTTCCTCACCGGCAGACCACAAGTGGTGAAAATGGGCCAGTTCACCTCCAACTCCATCACCCTGAACGTAGGAGCCCCGCAGGGCTGCGTTCTGAGTCCCCTGCTCTACTCTCTCTACACACACGACTGTGTGTCCTCTCACAGCTCCACTTCTATTGTCAAATTTGCTGATGATACTGTGGTTCTGGGCCTCATTTCCAACAATGATGAGACCGCATACTTGGGTGAGGTAGAGAGACTAACATCATGGTGCCAGGACAACTGTCTCTCTCTGAACGTGAGCAAAACTAAAGAGCTGATTGTAGACTTCAGGAAGAGACAGCAGCTGCCCTACACTCCTCTTATGATCAGTGGGACCCCTGTGGAGAGAGTAAGCAGCTTCAAGTACCTCGGTGTAAACATCTCCGAGGACCTGACTTGGACTGCACACATTCAAACACAGGTCAAGAAAGCCAGGCAAAGACTGTACCATCTGCGACAGCTGAGGAAATTCAGGGTCTCACCAGCAATCCTGAAAACTTTCTATTCAGGGGCCATAGAAAGTGTATTGACTCAGTGCATCTCAGTGTGGTATAGTAACGCCACAAATCTGGACTGCAAGGCCCTGCAGAGAGTTGTGCGCTTAGCTGAGCGCATCTCTGGGTCTGCCCTCCCCTCTCTGCAGGACATCTACCTCAAACGCTGCAGAAGCAGAGCTGCAAAAATAATCAAGGACTCATATCACCCCGGTAACCGTCTTTTCATCACACTTCCTTCGGGCAAGCGCTTCAGAAGTGTGATGGCAAAAACTGAGAGACTGAGAAGGAGCTTCTACCCTCAGATCATCAGGCTCCTAAACTCAGTCTCATAAACATCTACAGGACTCATTTAATTAACTGCGACACCCATCATTCTCCATCATCCGCATTGCTGCTATGTGTACATACCCGGTACAACCTGTTTGCACATTCATCTTGCACATCCCTGGTTATATTAATATTTATTAAACCCTCAGTTGACTGTATTGCACATTTTAGTTCATTGCACATTTTACTCCTTATTTTATTTCTTGTTTGTACTATTATTATTATTATTATTACTTTTATTTTTATCTTATTCCTACCTATATTTATAGACATGCTCCTGTGTTATGTATAATCTTTTATTTTTTATTTTTATTTTTTGCACTGTCCATTGAGCGGACCCGTCCTGATCTACATTTCACTACTGATTATACCCTGTATGATTGTGTATGTGACAAATAAACAAGAACCTTGAACCCCTTGAACCTTGCAGATGGCGCCGCGAGCTCGTGCAGCGCTCTCAGGATCATTCAGTCCATGATGTTTTAGAAAACAATCTTTTCGCAGTTTATTTAGGTAATAGCTCAAGGCCATTTGCGCGATTTCAATCATCATGCTGTTACCAACCAACCCCCCCCCCCCCCCCAAAAAAAGATCGGATCTATGCGAATCACATGGGTCGTGCCTCAGAGGTCGGAGAATACGGAAATCCGTATCACATCCCTGAGTGATGTTCATGTGTGCTATTGCTAGCTGATTATTTCACTTAATTCACTTCCAGATACACAAAGTATTTGAGCAGTGTTTACTTTAATTTTATATTAAGAAATATTCTTTGTTTAGTGATATAGAAATAAGTAATACAGTAATAATGTGCTGACAGAATAATTTTGGAACTTAAACTTAAATGGTTTAAAGCAATTTACAGCGTTAGAGGTATTTATGGAAACAAATGAATGAATAAATAAATGACTTACACTTACAGATAAACTTCAGCCGACTCTGACTGTAAATCCTGAGAGTTCAGTGTTCACTGGAGACACAGTTACTCTGAGCTGTGATGTGAGACAGTTAACTGGATGGACAATTCACTGGAGAACAGACTCAAACACTGAATCCACGGGTGATGAAACTAAAACAATCAAGTCTGTGAGAGTCTCTGATGAAGGAAGATACTGGTGTAGAGCACAGCGAGGAGAATACTACAGCGAGTACAGTAATGAAGTTAAGATAACAGTAAAAGGTCAGTGCTCTCTTACTTTCTATACATTTTTCAATGGAAGACAACTTTATGTGTTTGTTATAAACATGATAATTGATGTCATACAATAACACAGTGTTGTCAGTTAAACTAAATGTCAAATAATGAAAAAATATATAATAATTTAAGCAGCACAGATCATCTGAAATATTTTCAGACACATGAAGTGTGTTTTTTGCTCATTTCACAGAGAGACCCAAACCTGCAGCTCGTGTTGATCCTGATAGACGTGTGTTCAGAGGAGAGACGGTCACTCTCACATGTGACATACAGCACACAGGAGACTGGCAGTACAGCTGGAATAAAGACAACAAACGAGTTCACAGCGCAGGACAAAACCAGAACTATATAATCCCATCTGTGGATTCGTCTCATAGTGGTGTGTACAGCTGTAGAGGAACTCAGTCAAAAGCACCAACATACTCACAGATGAGTGACGGAGTTACACTGACAGTATCAGGTGAGTCTGTTCATTTTTCCTTACTGTACATCTAGGGCTGTGACGGTGGCAGATTTTTACCACCGCGGTGGTAATGGACCAACAACCGCCGGTGGTGCGGTGTTGTGTATATTTATATATATATATATATATATATATATATATATATATATATATATATAATTCTGAAACACAAACATAAATAAATGAGGCTCAATCATCTATTAAAAAACGTACGTGTTTATTTTAGCACTTCTGTCAGTGAACAATCAGCCTGCAAAAACACTAAAATAAATATCAAAGAAATAATACAGTTCAATTGGAAAGTAGTCTTAAATAACGCGAGCGGCGCGAGAGAACTCATAATCAGTGATGCTGTCTACAGATGCGGCGCGATACAACACGACAAATCCCTCACAGTAAACTGCCTCGTCCTATTTATGACATACTGACACGAAGTTCAAATGTCCTGTAGACAGACTCAACCTGTTGTGCTGCGACGTGGCGTCCAGTTACACGGTTCCAGTGTTGCCAGATAGGATGGACGATTTCCAGCCCAAAAGCTCACAAAAACCGCCCAAAACTTTAACTGTCAAAATAATGTGATATAATGTAAATCAATGTTGATAAGAGCCATTTTTAACTGAAATAATGACGACAAAATAATATAAATATAATGCTAGATACATTTCCCATGGATCAAATCGGGGCAAATACATTAAAGAGAACTACCAAATATGATTAAAATATGCAGACACTGTCAAAACGGCAATCAATGTCAACAGTCAGAATTTAAATGCAAACAAGTGCCCAATATAAGTGATCAGAATGATAGGTATTTCACACTCGTTCATGCAAACATGAGTCAAAGCTGTCATTCTGTATGATAATCCGACAATAAAAAAAAAATAACAACAATACCTTTGTGTTGCTCTATAATTTCACACAGAAGTCTTTCATGAAGTTCATATGTAGAACTTTGCACAGTCAAAACTAAGTCCAGCATCTTTAAAGGATACCAATCTGGACCGTTTAAAAGATAAAAGACAGGATCGTATAGATATAAATAAATTTTGATTAAATAATTGAACTGTGCTCTGATTTCGGAGTTGCAGTGATATAGCCTTCATGTCATCTCCCTCAACAGGTTCACGTTTGGAAACACTCCACTCTTTACCATCAAACTTATATTTAGGCATTATGATCACTTACAGTTATACATTCAAAATCAGATCCGTTATCGCGCTAAAAACCCGTCGCTCATGAATCATCACGTCTGTCTGCGATTGGCTAAAACATCGGCACCAGTCTCTTTGCAGTGTGTGCGTGTGTGTGTGTGTGTGTGTGTGTGTGTGTGTGTGTGCGTGTGTGTTTAGTAACTTTGTGATGACTGATTGGATGCATGCAGTAGGCTATATATGCACACTTGGGCTTGTTTGTTAACCAATTATTCTATACAATTTATATGTTTTGAAAACCGCCAAACTGACCAAAAACCAGTCCAAATTTTGTCCACCCGCCCAAGCCAATATTTACCCGCACAATCAAAGTCAAAACCGCCGGGAACCCGCCCAATCTGGCAACACTGCACGGTTCACTGTTCCGCCACCAAGCAAGCGGGAGCGTTAACTCCTCGTCTGCACGCGCTCTCTGTGGAATAGGAATCGCGGCGTATGTTTCCACATTTCTTGTTGGCATCTTCCATCTACCGCTGTCTCGCTCGTATTTGGCCAGTTTGGAGAAAGCCTCACCAACACAAACCTGACCTGCCGGGCGTTTGCGATCACGTGAACTTGAAGACACTTGTACAAACGCGGATGGGTGACACGAATGGAGATGATTCCAGATCGGTGATGTAGTATTTGGTTTCCCAACAAGGTCCATCGCTCAAAATACATTTGCTGAATGCAGAATAAACTGTATTTTCCTGCCTCAAACCTGCCAATCTAAAGGAAACGCCGTGTATGGCGTTTGAGGTAATTTGTGAACAATTTTAATAAGATATTTGTGTAAATAAAAGAATGAGAAGCAGGTAATAGTCTCTTACTGGCCTCTATTTAGAAGCTGTCCATAAAACAAACAAAGCAAGTCAGCAAATTAATATAAAATATTTTATAAACCACATATCATACAGACACTTAATATTTAATGGTATTTTATTATTTTTATTGCATTTAACGTAGTATACTTTCAATAAAACATTTACAATGGGTTTTAAAATCTGTTTTTATGCATGTTTTAGTCTGAGTTTTTGATGCATTTGCACACTTTTGACCAGCAGGCGTCACCAGCGCGTGGTGTTTCGAGCGCTTCGAATCAGTGAATCATTTTGCGAAGCATCGGTTCAATTGATTCGAAGCTTTGAAAAGCTTCGTTTCTCCCATCACTAGTTAAAATACACTGCGTAACAAGAGGCTGATTAATCACTATGAAGAGAAAAAAAATACAAGAGTAACTGTGGTAACAAACAAGACACATATCAAACAGGAACTAGACACAGGAAGTGAAGAGAGACAAGGAACAAAATATACTTCAAAACAAGAATAAACACAAAACAGGAGAACACAAGACAGTGATATAACACTCAGTCACAGAAAGTTCAGATGTCCAGCAGACGTGCAGAATCATCTTTACTGAGTATTATACAGAGAAAAATAAAGCTGTAATGTTTCTTAGTGATTATTAATCATTATGGCTGTTACACTCAAAGTTCTTTTTAGTTATTTAATTTCTTAATCATGTTATATATTCATGTAAGCAAAAAAAAAAACAACAACAAAAAAAAACAACAACTAAGAAACAGGTTAATTACTCATTCCTTTACTAGTGAAATAAAACTTCATATTTAAAGTTCTCTGTGTAAATGAATAAATGCATACATACATAAAATAAATAAATAAACACACACACCATGAGACCATCACTCTCCACATCTCTCCTCTTTAACATCAGTGTTACACAAATACAGGATCAGATCAGATCATGTTTCTGACTAGATCACTGAAAGACCTCCGTCTTCTTTCTTCACAGATTCACCCACATCTACACTGACTGTGACACCAGACAGTCCTGTATTCACTGGAGAGACAGTCAATCTGACCTGTGTGATTGAGTCTCACAGTAACTGGAGATATGGGTGGCATAAAGGCACAAACAACAGTGCAATGCTAAACACGTCTGATCGTTACACTGTAAACAGAGACACTCTCACTATCAGAGGAGCTACTGAGTCTGATCAGGGTCAGTACTGGTGTAGAGGACAGAGAGATGAAAGACCAAAATCATCACAATCAAGCTCTGTTTCTCTCTCTGTGACGGGTGAGTTGAATATCATTTTCTCATAAACTCACTCTACTACATGAACACACTGTGTCCAACATTTCAGCTCAACAACAAAAATGTTATCTTGCAAATTTAATTCAAACTGAAAGTTTGATCAAATTTTGAAGAAAAGTCTTTGTGGTTGATAATTATTATACATTGCATGTTTTAGTAAATGTAGTCAGTCTATGGAGAACTGTATTCTGTTCTCAGTTCATCTCAGGACGTCGTAGGAGATTCTGTACTCAGTTTACACTATAAACTACAGACACAGTGAGGGTCGTACAGTTGTGTGCTGTGCTGAACCAAACACCTCAATCTGAACAGATCTTTAAAACACTAGGCATCATACACTTACCGACTTTGTAAATAGTGACAGAGGAAAACTGGCCATCATACACTAAAGGACTGAGTGTACACGACTCACACAGAAACATGTGACTTGTTACCAGGAGACACTTCACAAATAAAAATAACATGTGTTTGCTAAATCTGCTGAAAATATCAAACATGTTTGATATCCTCCGACTGTGTGCAATCAGAGTCTGAAGCTAAAAAACCTGAGTCTGTGATCATCATACACTACAAGATTTTCTGTTGAATCTGTCAACTCAAATCTGCAGACTGGATCTGACTTTCAGCAAACTAGCGTCGACTTATCCAGACTGTAAATCAGAGCAAACATCTTGTAGTGTATTCCAGGCTTAACTCTGAAGTGCTTCGAAACACAGCTTATTGTGTTGACATCATTTCACCTGAAACAGGAAGACAGGGCGGGACATATCAAGCAGCTCCGCCCCCTTTTTTAAATAGCCACACAGTTATATCACAGTTTGGACCAGAGCCGTTGAGCTCAGAAAAGCCACATTTGACAGCTTACAGTTTTTTTCAATTGCTAACAAGTATTGTTCAATACTGAAGCCACATTTTCAAAACTGTTCACACATTCAGTGATACAGAAGTCTATGTGGACCAAACTGTGAATTATTTTTCATTGCTTTCAGACAAAATACATGCAATGACCACATTTCTCAAAATCCACAAACACTTTTGTCATTCATACTCCACAACTGGCAAAACACTATACATTTTCCGCACATTTTTCAAATGCTAACAAACTGCTTTCAAAACTGATAAAAGCACATTCAAATCAGAACGAGAGCAAACTGTCCATTTCTGCAGGAATTATATTGAAATATACAATCTTAGCAGAATATTTATTATGAAATTGAATAATATTTATTCCAAACACAACTAAATGCAATTTCAGCTGAAAGCCAAGCCAGATGTCCTGTTCTTTCTTTCTTTCTTTCTTTCTTTCTTTCTTTCTTTCTATCCTTCTTTTTTGGTTATATTTTGATAAATGGATGGCTTTGGAATGATTTTGTTTGGAAACATGGATCAGGAACGACACATTGGTGGGAAAAGAGTGTCAGAGAGAGGGAGGACTAGAACCCTCACAGTAGCTACTGTACATTATTATTATTATTTTATTATTTTATATAGATTTTTCTCAACTTTTTATATTTATTTTTATGTGTTTTTTTATTTTTCACAAGTACATTCTGTAGATGTTGATGGTTTTTTGTTTTTTGGTATGTAAAGATATAGGGGGGAAATGCTGCTTTTCTCATTCATTCTTTGTGCTGTAATACAGTTAGTAAAATGAAAAGAAGTTATTTTTATCCAATAATGAAACACTTATGTGACAAATCATTCAAACTTCAAAGATAAAAGTTCATAGTTTATGTAATGCTTCCTGTGTTACGAATGAAATGTATGTTTTCTGGATGAGAATTGTTCTCAGTGTTATGGTGAAACAAGCTTATTTTGAGACCTATATGAAGTGTTTTGTTGGTCTGAGTGAGTTTTGGAGGTGAGATCAACTGTTTGGTCAAGATTTGTGTTGGTAATGCAGACTGTATGAACAGTTTTGAAAATGTGACTTCAGTATTGAACAAAAAACTGTAAGACAGCCACAATAATAATGTTTTATTTATATAGCACCTTTCAAAAGCCCAAGGACACTTTATATAACGTTAAGATAACATGAACACAAATACAAATATACAGTCACATGATCAAACAAATACAGCAGACAGAGATCATCTGTAATAGATGAGTAATGAAAGCAAGCATGGAGCTGAAAAATGAGGCAGAAAATCAATTAAAGCATGTTGTAAATAAGTGAGTTTGAGATCAGTTTTAAAGGTCTGGAGTGAAGAGACAGCAAGAAGGTTTTGAGGAAGTTTGTTCCAGATCTTACGCTCTAGCATCTGTTTATAGTGCAGGGGGCGGGACGCTTCAGATTCTAGAGAGCATTTGATTGGACAGAAAGTTTGATGAGAAGCTGAAGTGCAGGGTGATGTCATTAAAATCGCTGATCCATATTGACGGAAGTGAGAGACTTTAAGTTTTGAATGCTTATATCCCGTAAATGCATTGTTTTGGAGCACACTAGCTTATAGATAACGGTAAGGCTAACATATTCATACTAAAATCCAAAACACTCCAATTTTGATTTATTGGGGACTTTTAGATGATAAACTCAAAGATCAAGTATAAACTGTAGCTAAATTCAGTTCAGAATGCAGTCGTCAGTTTTGTAAATAACCAGACTTTGTGTAAAAACAGTGTTCAGCACTGAATTAGATTGATAGAAGTACAGTATAGTGATGGTTGTGTAAACTGTTTAAAATCTTCATCTCAACAATGAATGTCTCTCTGATGATGGCACTTATTTTGTTTTATCTGTGCCTGAAAAATGCAACTTCATAAGGATACAGATTACTTTCTAAAAAAAAAATCTTAAACCATTTCTCAATAATTAGAACTAAATAACTAACTGAAAATAACTAAAAAGTAGTTTAACACATTTATTTCTTTATAACAGCATGAAAATAGGTATTTTTCTGAGAACACATAAGATGTATATAGACAGTTACTGTATTCAGTTAACACTGAATCTACAAGCTCCCAAATGTAAAGATTGAGATTATATCTAAAGATCATAAGGATATAACAATTCAATGTAAGTCTCACTATTGGTTATTTGTGTGCTTTTATCTTGATCAGATTTACCCAGATCTACACTGACTGTGACACCAGACCGTCCTGTATTCACTGGAGAGACAGTCAATCTGACCTGTGTTATAGAGTCTAATCACAGTGACTGGAGATATGAGTGGAATAAAGACACAAACAACAGTGTAATGTTACAGTCGTCTGATCGTCACACTGTAAACAGAGACACTCTCACTATCAGAGGAGCTACTGAGTCTGATCAGGGTCAGTACTGGTGTAGAGGACAGAGAGATGAAAGACCATCATCTTCACAGGAGAGTAACCGAATAAATCTGTCTGTTAATGGTGAGTAAATACTATGATAAACACTAATTATCAGGCACTACAATATGATGCTGTTGGGGAATAACAGTTAAAACCTAAGGACCAGGTATGATGAACAAAGACCAGGAGTCAGACATGCGATTAATTAAAGAAATATTTACTGAAGAATATAGTTTGCAGTTTCATCAGCAGAAGTCAGCTTCAACACTCACGATGGAGTTCGTAGGCCGCTCTGCGTACATGTTCTAGACACCAATAGTTATACTCTAACAGAGGTCACTAATTACATCAATACATAGGTAAGCAAGATTCTGGTTGGTAGATAAACTTAGAAAATCTCCACACATGGACGTAAAACTCGAAGCATATCTTCTAGTGATTATTTTGGTGACAATTGATCAGAGGTCAGACGCAATAGGTCTCTCCAGAGATGTATATCTGTTACCCTGGACATCAGGGTGACGGCAAATGATGATTTCCTCCAAGAGCTCTCTCTCTACATCTAGCTGTAAAGACAGACATTCACACACATACACAGAGAACACTTATCTGTACTTCAAGGTTGCCGGGCTCTGCCCTGAATCTTATCAAATATGGTTAACTACACACACACAATGAGATCAGCTTCTTAGAGAGTAAAAAGGCAGACTAAAGCCATATTCAACTTATTTTCTAACATGCATAAATGTAACTTTGATAAATAATTATTCAAGAAATATTATAATTAACATTATTATGAGGGCCATTGTAGATCTGCAATCCACTAAAAATTAAGTAATTATCAGTTTTGGAGGGTTTAAACACATGTGCTTTTAGGAAAACAAGGTTTATTATAGAATGTGCTGGATGCATTACATAAATGCTATCTTTCTGATTAAATTAATGTTATACCCCGCGGGGCATAGGTGTAAAGTCAGAGGTCTTGAAATAATGAGTGATTTTATGTGCCTTTGTAATTTTATCATACATTATTCATTTAGCAGACACTTTTATCCAAAGCGACTTACAACTGAGGAATACAATAAGCGAGTCATTATAAAGAGTCAAAGAGACACAGGAAGTGCTTGCAATACAACGTTTCAGGTATTGTTCAGAGTAAATACTAGCAGGGCTTAAAGTTCTCCGGAACCGTGCCGGAGCTCCGTCGTGCAGCTTTTGGCTGTGAAAAAAAATAAATCCTGCATTTAAAAAGAAAACTTGTTAATATCACTTTCGAGTCCATGAGTTCGCATACCAGTGGTATGAGAGGAGCACAGCTTTCACTCTCAACCAAACTAACATTACTAGCCAATCAGATTTGTTTTTGCTCTTATAAACACGAGACACACATAATAATATCCAGTAGCAGGGACATTCTACCAGAAACATACATTATCTGTCCTTGACTTGTTACAGTGAATAAAAAGTATTTCATCCAAAAAATTCTAAAACTGACTGATGGTTTATTTCTGTGAGTTGTTCTGTAAAGGAATATGTCATTCATTAGGTTCTCAGATATATTTTTCTTTATTAAAAACACTTTTTAAAATTACAAATCCTGTCCTTGCCCTTGTCCTCAGCCAAATTAGACCTACAGCTTTCATAGTTTTGTTATGCTAAAAACTGTTATTTTAGAAAAGAAATCTACAAATAAATACATAAAACTCAACATAAGATGTGTGCCAGAGGCGTCATGCCCACTCAAAGTGAGGAGCATGTGACCCCTCAGATTTTTGAGCCAAGTGGATTTTGAATGCAGCTTCCAAAAGACAAAAAATAGCCGATTAATATATTCTATATTTAATACAATCACACCGGCGTGATTAGAAAGTTCAGTGCGTCATATCATCAGCTGCTAAATTCAAATCTGCGTTCACTGGCTGGTGCTGAGCCAGAGACAGACGCGTAATGAGCTGACAGAATCAGTTCATTCTGATTCTGAATTCTGATTCTGATTCTGGTACAGCACTGCGTATTATAACCAATCACACACGATTCTGTTGAGCTTATGAATGCAATGACCAATCAGAGGTGTTCAGATGAGTCATCGCTAAAATCCCGTTGTTTTCTTCACGCTGGCTGACTGAATACATCTTTCTGGTGAATTATTTAGTTAGAAACAACTAAGTGCAAATGTGTGTATATGAATATGTAGGTAAGATATTCATTTCACAGTGTAAACAGCTTGAGTGATTTTAATGGGTGTTTTTGAGAGTGCTTGAACTCTAGACTGTCAGTAAAAATGTTCTTTGATAATGTAAATGTTATTCACATTAACTTTCAATGTTAAATTCACATTAAATATAAAGTCAGTCGTATTAAAATATGTTATGGCATGACATAGCCTATTTAATAGATTACATTATTAGGTTACTTTGACCATCGCCCACTAGATCGAAGGTCCCACTTTATATTAGGTGGCCTTAACTACTATGTACTTACATTTAAATTAATAATTTGGTACAATGCACTTATTGTGTACATACATGTTTTTACATTGTACTTATATTTTTAAAAATACCTATATGTAATTACATCTGTAATTAATTTCTGTAATTACATTTATAATTACACTGTTGACCCATCCCTTACACCTTAACCCACCCTTAAACCTACCCATACCACCAAACCTGTCCCTAACCTTACCCGTATCCCACCTCAATAGCAGCAATAGTGTTTTGCAATACAGTATGAACACAATAAGTACATTGTACTTATTTTTTGATGTAAGTGCATAGTATTTAAGGCCACCTAATATAAAGTGGGACCAGATCATCTAACATAATCTATAAAGGTGAGAATTAACATATTTCATGATATAGTTAATGCGTTTGGGAATGTTTCGAATAAAAAGGAAAAAACAAATAAAACATAAGTGCTGTTGTGGCTGTGGCTGCTGTGTGTCACATGACGAACGCCATTAAGAGCGAAGATACGATTGGTCAGTTTTTCTGTCACGTGAAATTACGCTTCCATTGATTTACTATTGCTTGGCCCTCTGTAATTTCATAGCGGGACCACCAATCACAGAGCTGCAAACGCTAGGCGGAAACATTCAAATATGGAGAAAATGGGCGGCGTTCATTATCCCATTCACTGAATAGGCAGATTTGAAGAGTTTATTTCCACAGAAATTGTATTTATTTTATTTAGATGATGATTGTCAAATTATGAATTGATGAAATAAAATGAGAAATTATGACTTTTTATTAAAATAATATTTAAAAGTTTATCATTTTAAAGAATTTATTTAAAAATTATAAATATTGTTTTTTCAATAGATAGGCCCTCTCTGGGGCTTTTCACACTTGAAATTGTTAACCCTGGGTCATCCTAAACCCCGGATAAAGGAATCCTGGGTTATCTACGTTTCACACTGCTCATGCTAAACCTGGGATTAACTGTTAACCCTGGGTATTCATTAACAGACGTTTCACACTGTACATTCCTAAACCCCGGGTTAACGTTCTTATTTGCATATTTGCGGTGTCACTGTCACTGATTGGACGAACAAGCAGGCAACCTGTTTACACAACTTTTCCCGCGTCTTGCCAGTTATTAAAAACAACGTCGCCGCTTATGTCTTTAGATCAGCGAAGTTTGAGGAACAGCTGATCATAGCTGTACAGGCAGGAATAGCCATTTTTAAATAAATTTAGTAGCAGAGCTACTGCAAGTGATTTAGTGCTGGAAATCCATTTATCCTTTGCTGAAACTTCTGCGTCTTCATGAAGAGTGCAGGTCATGGTTGCTTAGCAACGGCAGACGCCACGGGAGCGCAAGCTACAGAGCGCTTTGGAAAGAAGGAGAAAGCGCCGCGCTTAGCATTTTAAACGCGTTTTAGGCACGACATGTGAACGGCCTCATGAGACGCATAAAGCCAAGGAAACAAAGACAAAAGTACAAAAGAAATAAAACAAGGAGCAAAGTATGTGAATATTTCTTTGAATTTCTTTTAAGTGTGGAGAGACTAACGTTAGTGTTTACTTGTACAGTAGGGTAAGAATAATACCGTCTCCTATTCACTCTTTCCATCTTTTGATATTTCTTCTCACCGGCTGCAGTTTACACGACGCGCATTTCCTGTTACTGACGTGACATGAGCCTCGCTGCTCAGTTTCTGATTGGCTGTCTGTTGCCAAGCGTCCAGCAGCAACAAGCAAACACCGCTCTGTTTCACACTGAACAAACCTAGCACCGCAATGCGGGGATAACACCACAAATGCGGTGCTAACCCTGCTCCGGAGCAGGGTTTCATAACCCCGGGTAAAATGCGGTGCTAACACCGCTTTCAAATTACAGGTGTGAAACGTGTCTTTACCCGGGGTTAAAAGCGGTGTTTAGAACGAAGATAACCCGGGGTTAAGTGCAGTGTGAAAAGCCCTTCTGAGGGCCTAGAGGGCCCTGACGGTTCCCCACTGGTAATTGAATACAAAAATGAGCAACCATAAACAAGTTTAAACTAAGTGTCATGTTAGCAGTTTGCATTGTATGCATCAGCAAAATATTAAGCATATTAGCAGCAGCATTATCATCTGTGTTTATACAACTGGAGCAAAGGCAGTTTAGAGCATGTAATCGCTCTGAGGACATGCCGATAGTAACGGACATGAAACAGGTTAAACGAAATAAGCATTCTTGTGTATGCATTTCAACTGGGGTTCAACATATACATCGGCGTAATCTCAATGTTCACGTTCGTTATTTCTAAGGTCAATGTTTTCATCGTGATGAGTGAGTGGTTGATTTCAGCTCCACGCAGCGTCAGAAGCACGCGCTTATCGCAGTCATATCATCAGTGTTGCGGAAAGAAGGGAATTAAGAGTTATCACTTAAAATCACTATCTATGGTTGATATAGTCCTGAATGAAATGCATTATGGGTAATGTAGTTCAGAGAAATGTGCTCGTGTGACGTGTGCTCTAGCTGTGCTGTGTAGTTCAAGAAACGGAGAAAGAACATTTATATTCTGTTTTATTTCAGTTCATTCAAGTCAGTCCACCCAGGAGTTTTGTGCACTGTAACCCTGATAACTTTTATCTACATAAGAGAGTTAATGGCATGCATTGGCTAACTTTGTCCATCTTCATTGCACGAACATGAATTAACACGCTGTTACGCTGCCGCTGGGACTGATGAAGTGTAGAAAGTAACAGCAGATATCAAATGACTAAATTATGATATTTGCTCAGGTGGATGCTGGGGTCTTATCTATCGGATAGCAACGTATATCAATTTTGTTAATTAACATTACACATAGTGTGCATCTAATTAGAGTTAAGCCAGTCGGTGTAGTAGCCCAGGCACACATAGTCATAGGCCACTATTGTTAAGCCGGTTGGCCTGGTAGCCCAGGCACACATAAATAGTATTACATGTGGTTCACATGGCTCGTCGGAGTAGCAGCAGTACATATGTCTTGGCGATAGATCTGGTTTGTGGGGGGTGTCTCTTCTTTCCTTGTCTGTTCATCTTTATGTGTGTAGATACATGCATGTCCACTGATGCAGCAGTTTATCCTTATATTCAGCGGCATGCATATATTGGCTTGTATTTGATTGTGTTCCGTGTCTCCTGCTTTGTGGGGGGTTATTCGTATGTGTTATACGTGCATCAGCAGTATTTCCTACATGCTCACAGAGTCACAGCAGCATGTTGTGGATGTATTGGCAGTAGCAAGTCTCGGTACTTGCTCTGCCGCAGCAGCAGTGTAACAGATCTATTCCGCCAAGACCAAGTACATGGTCATGTACATTACCATGCCAATCCATCCGAGAGTTGTCATGACAGAAATATATATAGGAGTAGGCTGAGTACATTTGAGACACCTTAAATAACTTGCGTACACAAGAACCCCGAGCCGTGAGTTTTGCTCCACACATGTATTAGTGTTCTCTTTGATCGTGGGAAATTCTTTCCACTCCGAAGATATCGGCAAAAGTTTTTTTTTCCAAGGTGAGATTTTAATTTCACCATGTCCCTTCCACAATGAATAGTTTATTATTCTTTTATGATTGTTAAACTTAACATACCTGTATATCATTGCAAACGTTACTCTGTGCTCTAAAAATGGACATATTTTATGACATTGTGCCATGCAAGGTCTTTTCATAATGAAATGTGCGAGCATGTCAGTGGGGGACGGTTGAGACACAGTATATCAACTGTACTCGGATTGGTGTCCTATTGCTTCACATGCTGTTTAGTTGTACAGTGTTATGATAATAGGATAAAAGTCACATTTACACGTATGCTACTTATACTTTGATATTTGTGATATTTCAACTGTCTGTTAATGGACATATTTTCTAACATGAATGTTAAAAGGATTACATAGCATTTTAAGAAATATACAAGGTGGTAAAGTGGGTACAGTTGAGACACCCTTTAGGTTGTTATGTACTGTATACAGTAACAGTTCAATCATAGAAAATAAAATGCATACATGTGTGTTTGTGTACTGCTATTACCTACATTATGGGGACCAAATGTCCCCACAAGTAGTAATACCAGTAAATTCTAACCTTATGGGAATATGTTTTAGGTCCCCATGATGAAACAAGCTTATAAATCATACAGAATGATTGAAAATGTAAAAATACAGAAAGTGTCGAGTGATGCGTAGGTTTAGGGGTAGGGTTATAGAATATACAGCTATATGTATATTGTTATTTTTACTATGTTTACATTTCTACTGTTTGCCATATATTTTCTAGTGTTAAATATTTGTTCCCATTTAACTGAATCTGAATTAAAGCAAATAAATACATTTATTTTTAAACTAATTATTTAAAACTGTAATTTTGTAATTTATTACATTTGCTATAAATAGTTAGCCAGCTTTAGAGCATTAAGAACGGGTGTCTCAACTGTACCATGCTACTGTTTCAACTCTACACCATATGGGTACAGTTGAGACAAAAATGCACCTCATGTTTATGAGCTAATTGTTGAAAATAATAACTACTTATGGCTTTTATCAATTTATGATATTTTTAGTACTCAAGCAAAAGAAATATCATGTGAAAAATCACTTAATTTCAGCATCTAGTTTTTGTGTAGTGATGAAAAAAGCAGAAAGTGTACAGCACAGAGTATATATAAGTGCACAGTATATATCCCCAAAAGAAAAGAAGCTAAAAGGTCAAAGTATAATTTCCAATTAATAAAAATAAGTATGCAACTGTGTTCAACATATAAGCTACTATAATTTAAAATGTTGCCAGTAATCTTCACACTAAGGGACAGCAAAGACCTCATCAAAGAATGCAACCTTTATAAGAATAAGAGAGGAAGGTGGAGAACAAGTTAATAAATTATGATTTTTTTTTTTAAACACATTGATTACAACAGTAGTGGTATAATTTAATATTGAAAGTTAAGTATTTGAATATATTGCAAACTCACAAAATAAAAAATGGTGTGTGAATAGCCAATCCCATCTCGTTGTTTTGGATAGGACAAAACGTCAGGTCATATTTAAATCTAGATTTATTCGCATTGGCCAATGGGAACCTCTGTGAACACACTTGACTTGGCCAAAAAACGCACACGCATTAGGACAGGTTAGATTCCTCTGTTTCCCCTTCATGTGAGCCCCTGTTATCAAGCTCCTTACTGATTAAACTCCTCTCCTCTCCTCCTCCTGCCTGTCCCTTTGACCCGCATCACTCACAGCAGAGCAAGCCTGTTCTTGATAACGCTGCTGTATACATTTCAGAATTGCCGCTGACGAGGCACATTTTGCGGCATCCGCCTCTAAATTTTTAAGCTACTTTTCCCTGAGCTTTTCAGCACCACCGTTTCACTTTGGTCTGTCCATTTTGAGAGACTGAGAGGAAGGTGGAAGAGAGGTGAAGCAATTTTTACATAGGCGGAGCAAGATCCCTTATCACTCCGTCTATATGCTTTGTGATGGGCCGCTGTCCCTGCATGATGGCCGGTCCTTGGTGGGAAAAAAAATTTAATTGTACCGGCCCAAAAGTGCGTCAGCCCACCGGGAAAATGCCCGGTATGCCAGATTACCAGTCCAGCACTGGTCGTAGCCTGAGATTCTGTACTCAGTTTACACTATAAACTACAGACACAGTGAGGGTCGTACAGTTGTGTGCTGTGCTGAACCAAACACCTCAATCTGAACAGATTTTTAAAACACTAGGCATCATACACTTACCGACTTTGTAAATAGTGACAGAGGAAAACTGGCCATCATACACTAAAGTACTGAGTGTACACGACTCACACAGAAACTTGTGCCTTGTTACCAGGAGACACTTCACAAATAAAAATAACATGTGTTTGCTAAATCTGCTGAAAATATCAAACATGTTTGATATCCTCCGACTGTGTGCAATCAGAGTCTGAAGCTAAAAAACCTGAGTCTGTGATCATCATACACTACGAGATTTTCTGTTGAATCTGTCAACTCAGAGCTGCAGACTGGATCTGACTTTCAGCAAACTAGCGTCGACTTATCCAGACTGTAAATCAGAGCAAACATCTTGTATTGTATTCCAGGCTTAACTCTGAAGTGCTTCGAAACAGCTTATTGTGTTGACATCATTTCACCTGAAACAGGAAGACAGGGCGGGACATATCAAGCAGCTCCGCCCCCTTTTTTAAATAGCCACACAGTTATGTCACAGTTTGGACCAGAGCCGTTGAGCTCAGAAAAGCCACATTTGACAGCCACAATAATAATGGTTTAATTGTAAAGTGTCCTTGAGCTCTGGAAATGCGCTATATAAATAAAACATTATTATTATTATTATTATTAATGTTTTAACAATAATGTTTGTTATATAGTGCCTCTCAAAAGCACCATAAATAATCTGTTTTTAGCTAAATATATTGTGACGGTAAGCCTATATTAAGAATTCAGTTATGTGTTTAAATACCATAGAAAAACATGAGCTGCTGTAATTCTGAAGAGTTGTGGATTGTCCTGTGATTCTGGAAGGGTATTTTCACTTATTCTGTATACTAATTATCAAGGTATACAAAGAATTATAATATACAAATATATTTTTACATGTTTGTTTCTGGTTAAGTACATTCTGCATCACCATCTTCTCACATGCATGTGTCTCTTATTGTTTCTTACTCATCCTAATGAAGAGTGTATTAACTACAGGATTAGAATACAATTTACTCACTCTCATCTTATACCAATCCTGTATTTTATTTTATTTTATGTGGGGTAAACTAGTCCCTTAATACAGAGCTAAGAGGACATCATAGATGAGATATTTCAGTGCTTTTGTGTTTACTCACACATTCTGGTTCCCCAAGAAACTTTTTGAAAGCCTTTAGGGGCTCCGTATGTTTCTCAGTAATGTGCTTGTTTCTCTGTTTTTCAGTGTCACGTTCAGGTCAGATTTCTGTCTTCAACATCCTCAGTTTTCTTCTGGCAGCTTGTCCGTATCTGCTGTCGACAGTCGTGCTGCTGTTCAAATGCTACAGAGCGAGAGGTACAACATCTGTCTGATCCGTCTCTCCTCTGAGTGTCTTTTCTCCAAACCATTCACATTCACTGACAGACAGACCTTTACTCTCATAGTGTTATAGCTCAACATTTACAACAGATGGTGGTTGTTCATAAGCAACAACAGCAGTGGAAACAAAACAGAAAGTGTTGACTTAAAATAAGTGTGTGTGTGTGTTTCACAGTTACATCTACTGAAGACCACAGCCAGTACGGTGTAACAGAAGAAGGAACTTCAACCTGATATTTCATCTATTCTCCAAACACAGGAACAGACACAGTTCACACATACGGATGATTTAGTGTCTCTAATTCACCTGTGCTGTATATGAGACTGTGGAAGAAACCAAACCAACACATGAAGAACAGCAACCTCCACACAGAAAGACCTCCGGACTCATCATCTACTCCTAAACCAGTTTATTAATGTGTGCCAAATTCACTGTAAGATAATGAAAGATGCCCTTTAAAGACACTCAGGGAACAAACTAAACTGTTAAATAAAATAAAAAAACACATTTTACAGCAGTTTACAACTACTTATACAGGCCCATGAATGAGATGAGAAATGTTCAAACTGATGAAATATCAGGACAGAGATGTTTTTACAGTTTTAACCTCATTGTCATTAAAAGACAGAGACATCACTAATATCTGATATATTAAAATTGCATTGAATGTCAGGAACAGGTTCATTATGACACTTTAATAAACAGATCTCTATCAACAAGAATGAGAAACTTCTAAGTTTACAACAAACAACTAACAGCAATTATACTAATAATGTCAAATTACATCTCAACAACATGTATTTTGTTCATGATGCTCTTTTTATGTTAAACAATTTTGCTTAGACTTCTTTTATCTGAGTGATATTTCATTGTGAAATCTTCACTGATTTTAAAATATGTTTTATGTTGTTAGTAATATTTCAAGTCAAACATTTGCCAGACTGAAGCAACTTATGTTTTTCTGATTATCTGAACATAATTTTGTTTATTGGTTCATTTCTCAGTCACTGTTGCATTGCATCATATTACTAAGAGTTTGGGAGACACAACTGAGTGACAACTTATATTCATATCTCAGAATTTTAGAAACATCAGCATCTGCTCCAAAGCCTGTATTTAAGCTTCAAATCCTCATATCACATTACAAGAACCATAAAGCCTGATGTATTAAAAAAAAGAATATATAAAGAGTTCATTTGCAAAAACATAACTCCGTTTTTTTTTTTAATTATATCATGTTTTTATTGTATTAAATAAAGTTGTTTCATTGTGCATTCCAATTAATCTCAATCAAACTACAGTTGGGTTATTTTGATTAGGTTAAAAAAAATAAAAATACAGCTAACTAACACAATAAAAACATGATATAATAAAAAAACATGATTTTTGAATATTTACAAAAACGGAGTTATCGGTTTTTGCAAATAAACTCTCTCTCTCGCTCTATAGCCTATATATATATATATATAAAATTATGTTTTATATTGTCAAAATGTGTGTCAATAAAGTGTCCTAATCAAATGAAAAAAAAATCTAAGTATAATTTCACAATTTTCAGATGGTTTGCACAAAATATATTGAACAGGGGGGGGAGGGGTATGGAAGCATATGTGTAGCAAAATTCAATTTGCAATGTAATATGTAAAACGGCAATGTATTTCTATATTTAAATTTACATTTTCCCATACATATGTGCAACATTTAGTGCAAAATGAAAATGAAAATTCAATTATATAATTTAAGTTTGCCATTTTCTACACTAGTTTTAATATGCATATTAAAAACATATTTTAAAGCTTTATAAGTTGCAAAATTAAAATGAAGATGTATTACCCAAATTGATTAGATATGTTTAACATGTCCAAGCAAAAACTGTAGCAAAATGATCATTTAAATGCTGTTTTTCCTAAATGCATTTAGATTTAGGGTAGGACACTTGGGATTGCATTTTCATCCTGAGACCGCGGGATAATTGTAGCAAAATTCAATGAGAGTTTCAAAATGCATTCTGAGCCAATGGTGCAGCAAAAGGGTAGCAAAACGGTGATTTAAATGTCTTTTATTTTTCTTAAATGCATTGACACTTACATATATGACGTTTCAATTGCATTTTCATTAAATACCCCGCGATGAATATAGTTTAAGTCATTGTGGATTTGAAAATGCATTCCGAGCGGAGCACGCCCCCTAGCTGTCAATCATTACATCAAGGCGGGGCTCGGCAACAGGACGCACAATAGGTCAATATTCACCATTAACCAAACGCTTTTCACCTGCCTGAACATCCCTGCCCGTTTACGCTCGGATTGATGCACATAAGCAAACAGACAGTGCTATTCTACACTTATTTACTACCTTACCTTATATTTTATTACTCTTTTATTTTTAATCCGTGAAATAGCGCGTGTTCCGTGGCACCCAGGGACGTGCAGAGAGTTCCTCAGGGGCAGGGGCTCAAATGTGAAAAAAAGGGGGGCAATGTGAGAAAGAAAAGAAAAGAAAATAATTATATATATGTATATAGGTAACTAATCGCTCAAAAGTCGGAAAATTCCTGTTTATTTTTACATAGGCTATCTGTCAATCTGAGGCGTTGCTATGGGTTGCGAACGCTTTGCTTGACTGACTGATGTTCCAGTCTGTTCAGAAACCATAGGCTCTCAAGCCATAGCCTAATAGCCTATAGTTGTGCTATTCTACACTTATTTACTACTTTACCTTATATTTTATTACTCTTTTATTTTTAATCCGTAAAATAGCCAATAAATAGCGCGTGTTCCGTGGCACCCAGGGACGTGCAGAGAGTTCCTCAGGGGCAGGGGCTCAAATGTGAAAAAAAAAGTTGCAATGTGAGAAAAAAAAAACAAAAAAAACATTATAGGTCAAAAGTTTAGATACATTAATATTCATTAAGTCACTTATGGTCATCAAGCCTGCATTTATTTGATCAAAAATTTAGTATACTTTAAAATACATTTTATGCAATGCTTATTTCAGGATTCTTTGAATAAAATGTTAAATAAGAACAGCATTTTTTCAAAATATAACTTTCGTAACAATACACACTACCGTTCAAAAGCTTGCGGTCAGTATATATATATATATTTTTTTTAAATAAATTAGTTTTTATTCAGCAAGGATTTTTTAAATTAATAGAAACAGTGATAGTAAAGATCAACATCGTTAGAAAACATCTCTATTTTGAATAAATGCTGTTCTTTTAAACTTTTTATTTATCAATGAACCCCAAAAAATTATCACGGTTCCAAAATAAATAAATAAAATTAAAATAAAAACAAAACATTAAGCAGCACAACTGTTTCCAACACTGATAATAAATCAGCATATTAGAATGATTTCTGAAGGATCATGCACTGAAGGCTGGAGTAATGATGCTGAAAATTCAGCTTTGAATCACAGAAATCAATTATATTTTAAAGTATATTAAAATAGAAAAACGTTCTTTTAAATTGTAATATTTCACATTATTACAGTTTTTCAGTATTTTTGATCAAATAAATGCAGGCTTGATGAGCATAAGACACTTTCATAATGCTGCATTATCAAAAATGGTAATATAATAAAGTCCTTTCATGTCACCATCTCGGCAGCCTACACTTCACATAACAGGCCTGTAGGTGGCACTTGGGTTTCATGAACTATAGGAGTTTCATGAAACGGTGTAGGATATCATACATAAATATAAGTGAATTCAATAGCCTACTGATTACCTTTTTACCTTTTTTTTGTGCAGTGCTTTTGTAGTCATTCAGCATCTATTTTCTCAGCGATGTAATTTGATTTATAAAATGAGACAAACCGCAGATCCAGATCGCTCCATAAATAAGCTCGTCTGTCCCATGTCATTTTCTACCGATTTATGAATAAGAACGGAGAATGACCGCTCCACTTCACATTATTGTCCAATGAAATTTGAACTTGAGCCAGATCATGATTGGTTGGTGTATTATACATGACAAACGATGAATTATAATTATTTATAATTATTTTAGAATATTATAATATTCTAAAATATATAATATATGGATTTTTAATTAAATCGACACACTAGCTTTGATTATTGATGAAAAAAAGTTTAAAATATTGTTTGGTTTATTTTTTTCCTTCCGTCGACCCACTCACTGAATTAACTATAGGCTATTAGGCTATGGCTTGAGAGCCTATGGTTTCTGAACAGACTGGAACATCAGTCAGTCAAGCAAAGCGTTCGCAACCCATAGCAACGCCTCAGATTGACAGATAGCCTATGTAAAAATAAACAGGAATTTTCCGACTTTTGAGCGATTAGTTACCTATATACATATATATAATTATTTTATTTTCTTTTATTTCTCACATTGCCCCCCTTTTTTTTTTTTTTACATTTGAGCCCCTGCCCCTGAGGAACTCTCTGCTCGTCCCTGGGTGCCACGGAACACGCGCTATTTTACGGATTAAAAATAAAAGAGTAATAAAATATAAGGTAAGGTAGTAAATAAATGTAGAATAGCACTGTCTGTTTGCTTATGTGCATCAATCCGAGCATAAACGGGCAGGGATGTTCAGGCAGGTGAAAAGCGTTTGGTTAATGGTGAATATTGACCTATTGTGCGTCCTGTTGCCGAGCCCCGCCTTGATGTAATGATTGACAGCTAGGGGGCGTGCTCCGCTCGGAATGCATTTTCAAATCCACAATGACTTAAACTATATTCATCGCGGGGTATTTAATGAAAATGCAATTGAAACGTCATATATGTAAGTGTCAATGCATTTAAGAAAAATAAAAGACATTTAAATCACCGTTTTGCTACCCTTTTGCTGCACCATTGGCTCAGAATGCATTTTGAAACTCTCATTGAATTTTGCTACAATTATCCCGCGGTCTCACGATGAAAATGCAATCCCAAGTGTCCTACCCCTAAATCTAAATGCATTTAGGAAAAACAGCATTTAAATGATCATTTTGCTACAGTTTTTGCTTGGACATGTTAAACATATCTAATCAATTTGGGTAATACATCTTCATTTTAATTTTGCAACTTATAAAGCTTTAAAATATGTTTTTAATATGCATATTAAAACTAGTGTAGAAAATGGCAAACTTAAATTATATAATTGAATTTTCATTTTCATTTTGCACTAAATGTTGCACATATGTATGGGAAAATGTAAATTTAAATACAGAAATACATTGCCATTTTACATATTGCATTGACATTTTGCATATTACATTGCAAATTGAATTTTGCTACACATATGCTTCCATAGGAGGGGTACTATTTAGAAGTAATCAATACTAAGTAACTGTTAATGATAATTCTTCACATTTAGGAAAAGGGAAAAGATACAGTAGCAAGCTCTTTTAAAGACAGTATGGGTGGCTCTTAAAAGAGTCTTTGGGTCTCTGATCAGATCAGATGAGCTTTACTAGGAGCTGGTGTATTTGGTCACAGCCTTGGTGCCTCAGACACGGCGTGTTTGGTCAGTTCCCCGGGCAGCAGCAGACGCACGGCGGTCTGGATCTCTCTCGATGTGATGCTGGAGCGCTTGTTGTAGTGAGCGAGACGAGACGATTCACCGGAGATGCGCTCGAAGAGGTCGTTGACGCAGAGCCGGCGCCAGCGCAGCACTGATGAGGGGGCGACTGAGGTAACCGAAGCCCAGTTGAAGTTTAATTTAATTGATTTGTTAATATTTCTTTATTGTTATTTTTTAATATTTACGTGTATTATTTTTCCTAAATATATCTATGTTTCATTTTGATTGAAAAAGGGAAATAATGTGTGTGAATTTAAGTTAAAAGTACTTACCGGTTGTTATGGGATGGGATTGGTGTAACGCTGCAGGGGGCGGGGAAAAAAGGGGACGAGAAGGAAGAGGTGATGGTGGTAAGGGGAAACATGTCCGAGTTATCTGTAACGTAAAGATACCATCCTATGACGGTTGTCAAACAGAGAACTGATTTAGAGCTGGTATACAGTTATTTGAGCATGAGGGGATAGACAGTTTCCCTCGGATCATCGGATAACCGAGCTGCACGACTGATTCTCACGAATCAGCGCTAAACTTACACGTGAGAGACGAGCGAGTTCGCGGTTGTGGAAAACTACCGTCGATCGCATCTCTTACCAACCTGAGCTACCGGAGACATCCCAGACAGCGCCCTGAGATACCAGGGATTCTCAGTGGTTCCTCTGGCAGCGCTGGACATGCTCACCGTCCTGCATTCCCTTCTTCCAGGCATGTACTCCCCTCGTGTTTGAAAGTGCGTCACAGAGACACCGATACTAGCGGCGGTAAGACAGCTGTTTATTTTGTTTGCTCATTGAGCGAAGCGGCTAATTGTTTTGTGCCTCAACGAACCCCAGCATCGTATCAGGCCTGCAACAGGGTATTTATTTTATTGATGGCCATTTTGAACATTGAAAATTAGTGGTTTGATTACTGTTGAGGACATTTGAGTGAACTAATTTGTGTTAATTGTTGGACTTGAGTATCATTCACCTTCATATTCCATTTGGTGATATTTGAGACATTTTTGACATTTGCTATCCAACTTCTCATTTGTTGCTGGGTTTGCTATATTTATTGTTTTATTCTATTTCATTTAAGTAAATTAATCTCAGCTCTATTTTCCTTAACGGTCTGTGTGGTTATTTTATTAATAGGTCCACCAATATTAACATTAAGGGTTGTTGAAACAAAGCTAATAATATTCAGAGAATATTTAGAGAGATCTAACAACAAACGAAGCCAGGGCCCTTTCCGTTTAAATTAAGGGAGCGGGCCACTACATAACGAAAGGGGGCGATGACGTAGCGCAAAGTAAAAATAAATAAATAAATATAAAACATATGTGGCCCATGTATTTGTCGTACCGTAAACAAACCTGCCCGCACTACTAACTATTAGAATACTGTGTTCACACACAGATAGTGTTTTGGTCGCGAGACAGGTCAGTGGAAGTTTTTTTTTTTTTTCTTTTTTTTTTCAGTGCCATGTTTTAGAATGATGTATTATGCGCGGAGAAGCTGCTATAAAAGACGAGAGCACAGCATTCAAATTCAAAGACACCCGTAGTGCATTTACATTGAAATACAATGGAAAAGTACGCAGTGGAATGAAAAATGCGTTCTGAGTGAATGACCCTACTAAAAGGTAGCCTACTTGGCAAATACAGATAGCAGAGTATAATAAAACAACATCGCATCAAATTAGAAGATCTGACATCCAGGAAATCTTAGGGCAGCAGTTTTACCACAAATACAGTCAAATATCACCACAACCACCAGAAATACTCAATTGTGTCTATTTAAAATGAAACACAAGCTTATTGCGACCGATTCCCTGACATAACACATTCATTGCGGCCCATTTAACAGATGCATCATTTTAAGTTTAACAAATTGAACAGCATCAAACAATACAGCAAAATAATCAACTAACTACGATAATCTAGCCCTCTATTAAACTTTAAAAAAATATTTCATCATACCTTTAGCTTAGTCAGTAGTGCTGCATAATGCCTGCATTTAGTTGAACCGCTTGCGCGGGAATTTTGTGTGTCAGATGTAACAGTTAAAATGCGACTTTGTGAAACAGACTGTCCTAAATTTTTTCTATAGTAGCATCATATTAATGCTAGAAAGCCTATTCATTTGGCAACTGTGTTTTTTAAATAAACCATTATATTTCATAAATAAAATCTATTTTCACACTCATCTTGAGTGAGGGGGCAGGATAGTCCGAGTGAGGGGGCGACGCCCTCTCACGCCCCCCCGTGGCGTCGGCCCTGCGTTGACGAAAGAGTTCATGATGCCCATCGCCTTGGAGGAGATCCCGTGCTGCGTCCCAATTCGCATACTATCCGTCCTAAATAGTATTCGAAAATAGAATTAGTATGTCTCAAATCATAGTATGTTTAAAAAAGTATGCCAAAGATTCCCGGATGGTCTACTACTTCCGGTTAGAATTCGAAGTGCAGATCGATGCACACTCCAACGGCTAATATTGCCCACAACACATTGCGCGGTGGACGGGGATTCGATTAGAACTATAATCACGCATAAAAAGTGTTAAACTACAAACATGGCGGATATGCGCGACCGACGGACAGACAGAGAAAGAGATTTGAGTGATAAATAATCAGTGTTGGGGAAAGTTACTTTTAAAAGTAATGCATTACAATATTGCGTTACTCCCTAAAAAAGTAACTAATTACATTACTTTTGCGTTACTTTTTAAATATGAGCAGGGCTTGATTGTTTTTAATACAAGAAGTTCTATTTATAGCGAATGTAAAAGCCCTTTCACACCAAAAAATGTAATGAATAAACCTCAGGCTGAAGGAAAAGTAAATTCACGTCTGTTAAATAGAATGCAGGAGAAGAAGGTTCAACACTCTTCAGCAGTGTTGGGGATAACGCATTACAAGTAATGCGAGTTACGTAATAATATTACTTTTTTCAAGTAACTAGTAAAGTAATGCATTACTTTTTAATTTACAAGAAAATATCTGAGTTACTTTTTCAAAAAAGTAACGCCAGTTACTTTTTTCCCATTTATTGACTGACAGTTATTGAAAAACTAACTGAAATAAAATAATAATTAACAAAAATTAACAATCGTTTTCATAATCATTACATTCTCACCCCTTGGCGGAAAAATATTTGAGTTGTGTGACAGTTTAGGGAAATACCTGTAAATGGCGCATCACACACATTGGGTTATCTGACGGAGAGACGCAAAGCAGTTTAAAGCAGAGTCCTGTACGGGTCCTGTTTGATAAACGTGCACCAGCAGTACTTAACAGAACACCCGACCCGTTATCCCACAGCAGCACTCATTTAATTCTGTACCAGACCAGAACCGTTTGACATAAAGACCGCGAGTCGCGACCCGAACCGCACACGCATTAATCTACAACATCAGGTAGGCAAACTTATTCATTTTCTCGTGTAACACAAGCAATCAAACCAACATTAGGCATTCTAAGTTGGTGCTTTGACGAAAAACAGACACGCAGAGCAACGTGATAATTAACAGAAAAAAAAGATAAGAACGTGCATCCTTTCTGTAAACAATACAAAACTTGGCCGAGCATCTCGTGATCACTCTGCCAAACTTTAGAACAAATATGCATAGGCTAAATCACATCATACACATGCTTATAATTCTTCATAAATAAAGAAAAGGACATATTCAAATATGAGCCTTTACTGTTAAATACGATTCATTCATTAGATGATTTATGCGCGGCTGTTCATGGAAAAGTGAGGAAGACAGGACAATTATGGTTAAATAAAAAAAAAATACATTTATTTTCATATTAATATCTCAACACACCATTAGATTACATTATCGTAACTTTTGTAGATTTATGCGTTTCAGCATGCGTTAATTTTGTGTCGCTAAACATTTGCCTCAATAAGGTTAAATTATGCCTACGTCTTTCTTTGGCCTTCGCTCTGGAAGTGATCTGTTGATTCTGCTAAACTTTAATTAAAACCGAAACTAAACTATATAAAAACTAAATAAAAATGTGTTCACAAAATAAAAACAAAACTAAAACTAACAAAAATATTAATGAAACTAATAAAAACTAAACTGAATTTTATAGCAAATTTGAAAACGATATTAAAATAAAACAAATTTAAAAATTCAAAACTATAATAACCTTGGTGTGAACATGCTGTTACTGTAGTTCTAGACTAAATGTGAATGTGCTGTTAATTCATCCCACTCACAAAAAAACTGATTTAGTATTCATCAAAATGAATTAAAACAGTGAAATGCAAACTCAGAATATGAAGCAAACCTGCAATAATTAAATGTTAAACAACACAAATGTATCTAATCCCATTTTATTAACCAATGTCTTTGCTGCTGACCTTTGATGATCCAGTTCAACCATACTAATAACCAAAAATGACTTTATATAAACTAACAATTGTGCTTCATTGTTGAACCTTCTCCTGCACTGTACAGACGTGAATTTACTCTTCCTTCAGCCTGACGTTTATTCATTACACTTTTTGGTGTGAAAGGGCTTTTACATTTGCTATAATTAGAACTTCTTATATTAAAAACAAACAATCGAGACCTGCTCATATTTAAAAAGTAACGCAAAAGTAACGTGAAAGTAACGTAACGCATTACTTTCCATAAAAAGTAACTAAGTAACGTAATTAGTTACTTTTTTAGGGAGTAACGCAATATTGTAATGCATTACTTTTAAAAGTAACTTTCCCCAACACTGCTCTTCAGCAATAAAAAAACTATGAAGCACAATTGTTAGTTTATCTAAAGTCATTTGTGCTTATTAGTATGGTTTAACTGGATCATCAAAGGTCAGCAAAACATTGGTTAATAAAATGGGATTAGATACATTTGTGTTATTTACCATATTTAATTATTGCAGGTTTGCGTCATATTCTGAGTTTGCATTTCACTGTTTTAATTCATTTTGATGAATACTAAATCTGTTTTTTGTGAGTGAGATGAATTAATGCACATTCACATTTAGTCTAGAACTACAGTAACATGTTCACACAGCGCACTGTCATTCAATAAATGGGAAAAAGTAACTCAGATATTTTCCTGTAAATTAAAAAGTAATGCGTTACTTTACTAGTTACTTGAAAAAAGTAATATTATTACGTAACTCGCATTACTTGTAATGCGTTACCCCCAACACTGTAAATAATCAATGTCTAACCTGATGAAAAAATATTTATTCAATGTTATCCACGTTATATTTCATCTGAAGCAACACTGTGCACTTTTATAATGATACGTTTGGTGTTTATCTTTGAAATGCATCATTATGCAACACATGAGGAAAGTTCTCGGCATGAAAGACCCACGATCTGCTTCTTTATTTCTCTCCAATACGGTAGGAAATCAAATTAAACGAAATGTGGATGATGTTAACTGTGACAAGATGATTGACAGGGCAGTTTAAACAGTTACAGGATGCACGTAACTAAGCAACAGTGTGTCAGTTAAAGAAGCAGCTATGACGAAGTAGTATGTCCCAAAGCGTGCCTACTATTCTGCTACATACTCAAAAGTATGTACTTTTTCT
Organism: Schizothorax lantsangensis; assembly: GCA_027422415.1. NCBI lineage: Eukaryota > Metazoa > Chordata > Actinopteri > Cypriniformes > Cyprinidae > Schizothorax > Schizothorax lantsangensis. The sequence continues at coordinate 80,605 of JAPDDO010000044.1, read as the reverse complement.
TCACAAAAAGAGTACATACTTTTAGTACATAGTATAAGTAGGCGAATTGGGACGCAACACCGGTGTCAGGATGAACCTGCTTCAGCACTTTGTACACGTAGATAGCATAGCTCTCCTTCCTGGACTTTCTGCGCTTCTTTCCTCCTTTACCGGCGGTCTTGGTGACGGCCGCCTTTGAGCCCTTCTTGGGCGTGGACTTCGCGGGTTCAGGCATGATATTCACTTTAGAATAATTAAAAAGTCGAATGAAATTTATTCTTCTTCTTTGGTGTTTATTGGCGGTAGGCAACCTAACTTATAGTTGCATTACCGCCACCAACTGGAATGGAGTATGGATCAGGATATTTGTATACAGAATTGAAATAAACATAAAAACCAAGCAAAACAAATAAACAAACTGGAAAATATAACAAAATAAATAAACAAACAAAAAAAAAACAATCAAAATGCTATATTCTTTTATATAATTTACTTTCACAAATTTAATATCATCTTACAACTTACTAGCTGTTTTTCCTAATAGACCTGATAAAGTAAAGTTATGATGTTTTACTTTCTTCAATGATTGAATAAGGTGACGTCTCTCATTGTTATATTTCCTACAATGGAGTAGTACATGTTCAACTGTTTCTTGTTGGCTACAGTGTATGCATTCCCCAGTTGGGTGTTTCCCAATTTTATATAGTGCACTGTTAAGTCCAGTATGATCTATTCTCATCTGAGTTAGGATACTTCCTTCTCTTCGATTCCTGCTCTCCCTCCTCCCAGCACCAACTTGTTTTTGTATATTGTATAAATGTCTATCCGTTTCATTATCATCCCAATATGCCTGCCATACTGATTGTGCATATGTTCTCATGAGTACTTTAGCTTCTGCTTTATTTAATGGGACCTGAAAATCTACTTGCTTTATTCTTAGTTTGTTTAACCAGAATATCTGAGCAGGAACCCAATTGAAACGGGAAATAGGCTACCCATAACTATTATATTATACATCTTTCGGAATATCTCATTGACAATATCCATCCTAACTAATGACCTGCCAGATCTTATACTTTCAAGTGATGAGTAGCTATCTGATGCAATGACAGTGTTTTTTATTTTCTTCTCCTCTGTCCACTGCAGGGCCAGTAATATTGCCAATAATTCTGTTGCATACACTGACAAATGATTGGTTACTCTTTTCTTAATACAACAATCACTCATTGGAATATATACTGCTGCACCTGCAAATCCTGTTTCAGGATCTTTGGATCCATCTGTAAATAAAAACACTGATTCTGGATAATGTTTCTTGAAATAATTCTGGACTATAAACCATGTTGGAAGTTGTACCGAATTATCTTTCAATTCCTGCTGTATATTGAGGTCAACAGTTGGCAAAGGGAATAACCAAGGAGGAATGGAAGAAATTGAAACTGTATTACTGTACTGCAATTGGTTCAATCCTATATTTCTTGCCTTTGCATTACCTATCCATCCAAAACTAGTATCATTTGTTTCATTATGTTCCCAACATTCTGTTAATACACTTTTGACAGGACTTAACTCATTTTGTCCCTGGAGATTAACCCAGTATATGCCATCATTAATTTCACTCTTCTGATTCTTAAAGGCATTTCTCCCATTTCCACCTGCATCGATGATACCGGAGATGATTTAAATGATCCACTGCAGATTCACAGAGCATGAGCTTGCAAAACATCTAATCTCTTGAGGTTTGATTCTGCTGCTGACATGTAAGCTATACTTTCATAATCAAAAACAGATCTCATGAGTGCCCAGTATATATTTTGCAGAGATGATCTACTTGTTCCCCATTCCCGTCCTGATAAACAACGAAGTATGTTGATGACCTTTTTACTTTTGTCGTTAATTTTATCCAGATGAACTTTCCATGTCAGTTTTCCATCGAACCAAACCCCAAGAAACCTAACAGCTTTTACCTGCTCCAGAGGTTGCATAAAGTTTTAAAGAGAGGGGTATGATTTTATGCCGCCTTGAGAAGCAAATGACCTGTGTTTTTGTTACAGAGCATTTAAATCCCCATTTATTTGTCCATTTTTCCACCTCTAATATTGCAGCTTGTATTTTTTTTATTCACATATGATATATTGCGGCCTCTAATCCACAAAGCCCCGTCATCTGCATACAAAGATTTCCCTACATTTTGTTCAACCTGAGTGAAAATGTCATTAATCATAATGTTGAATAATAGCGGACTACACACACTACCTTGTGGAGTTCCATTCTCTGCTGAATATATTTTGGAATATTCTTTACGTACCCTTACTTGTATTTTCCTGTCAAATAAAAAGTCCTGAATCCAATTATATGTTCTACCGTCAATTCCTAATGGTTTTAGCTTTATCAATAATCCTTCTTTCCAGAGCATATCATATGTCTTTTCCACATCAAAGAAGACAGCTATAACTACTTCTTTATTGGTCTGTGCTTTTCTGATGTCTGACTCTAGACATAATACAGAGTCCATTGTGTTACGACCCCTACGAAACCCACTCTGGTATGGAGATAAAAGAGCTTTACTTTCTAGGAAATACGTTATTCTCTCTGTGATCATTCGCTCCATGATTTTACATAAATGGGAGTTCAAGGCAATGGGTCTGTAACTAGAAGGATCTGATGGGTCTTTCCCTGGTTTAAGAACTGGAACTATTATTGCTTGTTTCCATACCAAAGGGAGTTGTCCAGTATCCCAAATTTGGTTAAACAGCTTTAACACTTGTTTCCAGTGTTTTATCTGTCATGTGTGCCAACATTATATAACACACTCCATCTTTCCCCGGAGTAGTCTGTCGAGCACTAATGATTGCTCTTCTCAACTCAAACATGTTTAAAGGTAAGTCTAAAGGATTTTCTGACATCTTATTTTTCTTTAAAATATTAGGGAATTCCATTAAGGTTTTATTCCTACACTGCCTGGCCTCTTCAGAAAGATTATCTGAGCTATGAACATTCTTGAATATTTGAACCAGGAGTTCAGCCTTTTCTAGATTGCTGACAGCTATTGTATCCCCACTGTTCAACACTGGCAATACATAATTTCTTCTGATCCCCCCAATCTTCTGATCATGTCCCATACATCTGATATTTGTACTTCTCTTCCAATACTATTGCAATATTGCCTCCAAAATGTACGTTTTTGTGCTTTTATTGTTTTCTTTACTTTTGCCTGGGCCCTTTTATACAAGATCAAAGTATCCTGAGAATTATGTTTTTTTGAGTTGCCTAAATGCCTTATTTTTTGCTTTTATAGCTTCTTTACAGTCATTATTCCACCAGGGTACATTTTTGGTACATCTTACTCCTGTACTTTTAGGTATTATTTCCTCAGCCGACTGAATTATTTCATTAACTAGTTTATTATTAAATATATTTACATCCATCTGATTCTCTACTTGAAGTGACAAACATCTCTTTTCACAAATTTCTTGAAAAACTTCCCAATTTACCTTCTCCAGTTTCCATCTAGGAATTCTCTTTTCCTTTTCATAGCATATCTTTGTGCCTATTTTAGTCATTACCGGGTAATGGTCACTCCCTACTGTAGTATGTTTGATCACACTCCATGTGCTGATCCCTGCTATTGAACTAGATACAAATGTCAGGTCAAGTGATGTTTCTGTGTTGTTTATACTATTATTGTGTTCCTTCTCCATTATTAATACACACCAAATACTTAACATCAATGAATTCTTTAATAAGTAGGCCATTTGCATCAGTACTCTTACCCCCCCCCCCCATAATGAATTATGTGAATTAAAATCATAATGAATTATGTGAATTAAAATCACCCCACACCATATAACACTGTCTTGTATTGGTCCCACTACATCCTCTAAAATATTCTGACTCAATTTTTCACACGGATTATAATAATTAACTATATCTATACAACCTCTTTCAGTCCATATCTTATTTATAATTGTTTCATAATCTGTATTTATTTGTACTACCTTATATTTCATCCCATTCTGTATAAACGTTACTATTCCTCCTCCTCTGCCGTGTTCTCTGTCATTGCTAATTACATTATATCCCTTTATTATGAAATCCAGTTGTGGTTTTAACCATGTCTCCTGTATACATATTATATGAGGTTTCTCTATCAAGGTATCAATATACTTATTAAATTATTGACCATTAGCAATTAAACTCCTTGCTTTCCACTGTAGAATGATCAGCATCATTAAGATGATCCAGCCCATGTCTGAGAAGATTGTGTCTCTTCATTGAGGATGTCTCTAACTGTTTCCCAGAGCAGCCCTTTCACATCTAGATACTTCTCTGCTGATTTAACAATTATTTTGATACTTTCATTCCGGCTTTGTTTGTGCTGAACAATTTATTATCTCTGCCATAAACAATACAAAATAATTTTTACTCACTACCAAAGTTTCCTCTTTTAATTTATCACATTTCTGACACTTATCTATGTTTTTGTTCTTAATTTCAGTTTGTTTAGTCATGGTCCCAATTCCTGACACCGTCTTTGCGGCCTCTGCATAACTGATTCCCTGAACAACCTTGACTCGTTGCATTTCAGCCTGCCTCCTGTTAACCTCACACCCTCGGCAAACTGAACTATGTTCGAATGAAATTTCATGAAACCACATGAGCTTTTTATACACTGTCCTATGCTAATTTCAAAAAGGAAAACGGCGATCTGTGATTGGGTATCTCCATGGACCAATCCACAGAATGATTTTCATTGGCCACATTAAAGCCAATCAGAGGCTTTAAAATGTAAATCCCTCCCGTCGCCTCAGGCTTGACATCGACAATCCCCCCCATTCCTTTCCGTTAGGGGTATGCGATACTGCAAATTTTGGTATCGATCCGATACCGAGTAAATACAGGGCCAGTATCGCAGATACCGATTCCGATACTTGTTATTTAAAAAAAAACATACATTTAAATGACCAACAACAATTAAAAAAAAATAACAATAACTAATGTTGATATGACTAATATTATATTCACCTTAAAGCTACATGGATATTATTTGCCTTTCTAAGGACTTTGCAGGCAGAGGAGCCCAGAACATGAAAGCAATGCGCAGTTTCATGTTAAGTATTTTCCTCCCATAGAAGATAGTTATTAAAAAATAACGTGGCTTAATAAATTAAGAACGTAATATTAAAAGACAAAACTCAGTATACACCTTATTAATGTTACAAACTAGATATACGAGCAGAATTGCCCAGAATATGCATTTTCCTGCCATAGAAAACCATTATAAAGAAAAGTTTAACGTAAGTGGCTTATTGAATGAAGACAGTGATATGAAAAAGAACTATTAAACCATAACTTGTTTATTATTATTTTCGTATGTACTGTATTTTCTGTTTATTTTATACATACTGTAATAGTTGTTTGTTATTATTGCAATAAAAAACTGTGATATGAAAAGGCCAAATTTGGTATAGTTTATAAAAATATATACTATGAATGTACAGGTAAGCAGATGAACCCAGAACATGAATGCAACACGCTGAATTTCATTTCCTCTCATTGATAACCAATATAAAAACATTTAATATGGTGTAATGGAGGAAGACAGTGATAAATACCAAATAAATAAAGACTAAATTCAGTATACAATTTGTTAATAGAATATAATATGTGGCAAGCAGCAGAGCCCAGAATATATATGAAAACATGCTAAATTACATGTTAAGCATTTTACTCCCATAGAAAACTGTTATAATGAAAACATGTAAAGTGGCTTAATGCATGAAGAAATTATATTTGGCCAAACTCAGTATACACCTTACAGTGATACTGCATAAAAATTACAAATTCGGTATACGGTTATATACAATATGCACTATGTGAAGGATTTCCTTCCTCCCCTTTTCATTTCTTTTGTAGCTCGGAGTTCTACCGTTCCGTCACTGTATCCGCTCGCGCTTGGAGCCGCTGAGTCACGTGATGCATGACAACAAACCAGCGTAGCAGGGGAGGAGCAGCGATGTTTGCATACGAGATGTGAAAAGAGCGGAATATAAAACCACAGACATGTCTACACTTTGTTAAATGAATTAAGCAATGTATTAAGTGTATATGATAAAAAATTAACCGAAAGTATCGATCTTATCAGGCTAGTATCGATCTGATACCAATACCAACGTTGGTATCGATATTAGGATCGATCCGCCCACCCCTACTTTCCGTTTCTTTGTTTGATTTTCCTGCATTTTTTGGAACGACGTAATGAGTGAAATATTGTGAACGAGATTTAATAAACACCATCACTGTATAATAATAGTACGAATCATTTGGAAACTTGTTCTTTGAGTGAAAGGGTGTGTGGCTCTTAAAAGAGCCCTTGGGGTTTAGTTTTGTTCAGGAATCTCTTAACCTCCGAGCATACACAACATCCATGGCGGTAACGGTCTTTCTTTTAGTGTGCTCAGTGTAGGTCACAGCATCACAAATAACGTTCTCCTGAAACACCTTCAACACACCGCGCGTCTCCTCATAGATCAGCTCAGAAATACGCTTGACGCCGCCGCGGCGAGCAAGACGACGAATAGCGGGTTTAGTGATTCCCTGGATATTATCCCGAAGAACCTTTCGGTGACGCTTAGCGCCTCCTTTTCCGAGTCCTTTACCGCCTTTGCCTCTTCCAAACATATCAACACTTGCTATATCACTCACACCAGTGAAGATAATCTGAATAAATATAGAAGGAGGGCAGTTTATACTTCGCTAAAGGACCTAGGTGAAACCATGATTATGGGTGGTTCTACTGAACGTCACTCATTAAATCTAATCTGAGTCCAGTTCTGTCTTGCAATCAATGTTGCCAATTTGGGGATTTTGTCACCAAATTTAGCTACTTTCTCATTGTTGCTGCGACTTTTATTGATTTTTTGTGACAAGGAGCTATTTTAGCTATATTTAAATAAAAATAGCGATTTTTTTTTTGAATATTTTTTATTTTTTGCTTGGCTACACACCCGTGACCTCTCACGTTTGCTCTCAATCATTAGGTGCGTTGACTTTAAGCGGCAGAATGATCAGTGTATGACATCAAAGTACCGCGAGAACCATTCGAAAGCATAGGATCCGTCTGCTCCCTTATCGCTCTCGCGGTACTTTGATCTGATCATTCTGCCGCTTAAAGTCGAACGCGCCTAATGAGTCTGCGCAGTGAACTCACATCAGTACATCTGCCATTCAGATATGATGACACACACCACCATTTCATTATAAGCATCAAGATGGTGGAGAAAAAATATGATTACATCAGGGCACCAACTACTCGGTGCATGAACATCTTGTTTTAACCACAGACACAAAAGTTATACCACAATTCATGCACAATCATGTCAACCAGATACTGAGAGAGACAGTGCATCATCGTGTCATGTGTGCTGGGATGCAGTATTTTGCACTTACTTTGTAGTAATAGAGTGTGTTGACTGAAATAATTTGTATGAATAAAGGTTTTGTTTTTGGAGAATCATAATATTTCTTATCTGTTGTATTTGAGCAGGACAGGGATGCACTTTGGTGACACATGAAACAAATGCCCAACATTGTGTCTTTTGTGTCTTTACATCATTTCCATCATATTTGATGTGCTTGCAGATCACAGGAAGAATTTACTGATCCAGATGTGTCATGTAGAGTTACAAGTAGGCCTAAGCATTTCCTAATTTCACTTCCGACTTTTTTGTTATAGGCGTACTTCATCTTTTGTTATATTTTTTATACTGTCATCATTTGTAAAGTGTGTATATATATATATATATATATATATATATATATATATATAAAATTTTCCTTCACCTTTACCAAATTTACCTGTATTTACTTTCTTTTCATATTTGGCGACCTTTTTTAAAAAATTGAGACTTTTGAGGGTGGTTCTAGAGATTTTCTGATGGAGGGGTTTGGCAACACTGCTTGCAATGCTCATTATAGAAATAAACGTGGTTTAAATAACTACTTTTTTGATTAAATGTTTAATAGCATAACAATTAAAGTATTTCTGACCACATAAACGGTTATTAATTCTGTTAACACACCCAACTTAAAGATGTAAAACAACCTAGAACACCGTCTACTTATGTATTTAAAAATGCTTTAGTAATGCTGCCATTTTGATAAGATATTCTGGTAATAAACTACAGTTCAGACATGTTACGGTCGCTTCCATATTCATAGCAATTGATTAAAGGAAATCATCTTTCATAGAAATATTGAGGTGGCTCTTAAAAGAGCCTTTGGGGTTTGTATGGATGGTGCACAAGTTGGTGTCCTCAAACAGACCGACCAAATAAGCCTCGCTAGCCTCCTGCAGGGCCATGACAGCAGAGCTCTGGAAACACAGATCCGTCTTGAAGTCTTGAGCGATTTCTCTCACCAGATGCTGGAAGGGCAGTTTGCGAATCAGCAGGTCAGTGGACTTCTGATAACGGTGAATCTCTCTCAAAGCCACGGTACCGGGCCTGTAACGATGAGGTTTCTTAACGCCACCGGTGGCGTGTGCGCTCTTACGAGTGTCTCTTGTAGCCAGCTGCTTCAATTTCTTTCTCGGGGCTTTACCTCCGGTGCAGGGGCGTAGCCAGAACTTTTTTTCAGGGGTGGCCAGGTAAGACCCAGTGATTTTATTGGGGTGGCCACAAAAACAAAAAAAAAGAATTATAAAAAGAATTTTTACTGACAGAAAGTCTACAGAATTTATAGATTACAAATGTACACAGTGAATTTAAAGTTAGCAATTTATTTCCAAAGCATACAGAAAAAACAATATATATGCTAATAATTTCCAGAATAAAATGACAAAAAGCTTAAAATAAGTAAACAAAAATCTTATTGACTTATTATTATAGAAAATTATAGAAACATTAGGAAATATATCTCAAACTACATGAAGCATGTAAAATAAGAAACTATAGCCATTTTCTGTGTCCAAATGCTAAATTAATAATTGTTCATGAATTCTTACTATCCCATGTCTTAAGAAAAATCTAAATGTTAAATATCTGAACTCTGACAGGTGAAAATGCACTTTATTTACCAAGAAAAAGCAAGTGCCTTGATTCTTGGCATTACTTTACAGACAAATTGCAAACCCATTGCATTTCTAAACAAGGGACAGAACATTTTACTTCTCTAAATTAGAGTAGTAGCTGAATCCTACGGTTCTTGTGATTTCTGACAAAGAAATCCACAAACTCATTAAGATTTAGTGATTTTGCTCTTCTACATTCTATGCTTAGTGTAGCAGAGGCCAGCGGGTAAGTGCTGTGCAGGATAAACCTCACTCCCCGATCTCAAGTAGCGCTCTGGCCGTGGTCTTTAGCCTCCTTGTTAGAGCGCCCGCCTCCCACGCCGGAGAATGCGGTTCGAATCCCGCTCGGAGCGGGGCGAGTAGGACCGCAACATTAGCATCCCCAGATCACTCAACCTGTCTTCTGTCATGCTACATCTGAGATGAGTTTTAGTAAGCTTTAGGCAGGAGAAGCTGCGCTCGCATGCAGCATACTGACTTGAATTATAACTGCAATTTTACACAGCCTAAAGAATTCCTGGAAAACATCCTTAAAAGGCTCAACAAAAACAGCAAGGTCTAATATACTGATGGTTTCTGTACCCCCTGTTTTAACTTTCAATCCAAAATTCTCTTTACTTGGTATAGGCTAGCTCATGTACAAGGTCTTCAATTCAGACCCATAGCAAATGGAAACAGAACATCCTTTTCACAGAATGTTTCACTAGAAGGATTCAGAGCTTGGATGGATACCCTTCATTATGTCACAATTTTGTTCTGAAAATCTAGTCCTCAGCTCACTTAGCATCATGTCCAAAACCTGGTAAAATATCCCTGCTCTGAAAAACTCTTTGCTGTTCAGAGCTGCTTGACTTCCTTCTGTTGGCATGACACAGGTTACTTCTAGCTTAGAGCTTAGCTTCCTCTTTCGTTTGGGAATGTTTTCTGTACAGATATTACTCTGCTCAGCAATACTCAAAACTGTTGTCCAGACATCATCAAATACCTTCTCATTTCTATAATTTTCAAATGTGCAAATGAGTGCCTCCACTAGGTCTATGCTTTTGCTAAATCAAGACATGAAGACTGGAGCATGTCAGAAAGGAATTTTACATCTCCAAGAAGTTTTGTAAATGTTGCTAGAAATGCAATAAACTCCAGGTCAATTTGGAACAGAAGGCCTTGGGCATCTACTGACCGTTCCCCAGTTTGTTATTTCTTCTAGGACTCGTACCACTGCTGGAAACCTGTCCATTAAACTGCGGCAGGCCAATACCTGCATGACCACCATGTGTCACTCAACCGTAGAAGTTCTCTGGGAGCACCTGGATACATTTCACCTTGAATTTGCAGCTACTTTTGGTGCACCACTGATCCAGACATGAATACACATAGTTTTTGTAACAAGGAAAATTTGCTTCTGGGATGGCTTTTACTGTGTCAGCCAGCACAAGGTTGAGGCAGTGAGCATTACAGTGCACATAAAAGGCTTGCTTTGCCAATTGCTTTATACGTGTCTGTACACCACGATGCTTGCCACTCATGACTGCAGCCCCATCATAAGACTGACCTACAAGATTACTCTTGTATTCCAGACCATGTCTTTCCAGAGTATCAATAATCTTTTGTGTCAGTGCTTCAGCATCTAAGCGTTCAGCATGTTCAAACTGTAAAAAACTTTCATTCATTGCACCATTGTAGTAGTACCTTACTACAAATGAAATCTGCTCTTTTTTGCTAAGGTCTTTAGTTTTATCTGCTATATGCTGAAAACTTACATTTTTTCTTTTATTATTGAGGTGCGCACCATCTCTGCTAAGCAAGACAGGATCTCATTCTGGATATCAGCACTTGTATATTTTGCATTGCCAGCTGCGTTCATTTTCTTCATAATGTTAAGATTATGTTTCACAATCAGCTCCAATATACCTAAAAAGTTCCCTTTCCTGTCTGATTCCATTGTTTCATTGTGCCCACTTTGGCCAGTATTTTGTGTTGCAGTGTAAAGCAAGACCTCAGTTAATGTTTTAATATAATTCCGGTTCTCTTTAACCATTTTATTGTACTCTTTGTTTAGATTTCCAATTAGAGATTCCTGCTTTTTTTTTCCAGACATCTCAAATTCTTTTCATGCCATCATTGCATCCTTGTGATGCTCAGTTGTACTGTGTGCAGTGAATCCTCCATCTTTGATTGTTGCCTTTTTCCAGTTTTTAAATCCTAAGCTTGAAGTGAAGCTTGATTCTGTGTGGCTGGGGAGGCTAATGTCTACAAGCATAACTGAAGGCTGAGTCTGCGCTTATGGAGTATTCTAAGCAGGGATGACTTGTGTACCACATTCACTTTTAAAACTACTTCTTCTGTCTCCTTGAAGAGTCCTTGGAAACACCTTCAATTGTGGCTGTACTGGAGCTTCACATCTGGACTTAGAACTGTCTATAAAACAACAATATAATTCAATACAAATCCTATTCATTTGTATATTTAGATGCTAATAATACAAGTAGGTTATTAGAAAATATTTTTTTTTATGTTTGCAGGCACAACTTACATAACCCTTTACCCTTCCTGTAAAATTTGCCTAAAACGCCTAAAAAAAGGCATACCCAAAGTAAATTGCATGCTGTTCTTGAACCATTTGGATTATATGCATGGTTTTGGTCTCTTTTGAAAGGTGACACTCTGAGGTTTGTTTCTCAACCATCAGAATCACTGTAAGTCTTACTGATATTGAGTAATAGAACTTTGAACACACTGAAAAAGTTAAAAAAAAAAAAAAAGGTTTTTTGGTAAACAAAAGCCTGCAGATGACTATAGCTGGGAGCTATGAGCTGGAAAACACAATGGGATCACAGAATGAAGCCTTACCAAGCTACATTTCAAATTTGATAACAATACCTTAGAGAATGAGTGTTTTACACATGTTTATCTAAGTTTATGTCTAGGCGCTTCCCAAAAAAGGACACTCGGAGACTCCAAATGACCATTTGTAACCAACGACACATAAAAAGCTGTAATACTTGAATGCTTTAATGTACAGTCATAATTTTGGGCTCTAATGAAAGGTTACACTTAGATCTATTCAATTCCACATCCAGATTCACTGTCAATAATTGCTGACACATAGTAACTGAAGCATAAACACATTATAGTGACATTTATACACCGAATCCAAAATTTGTACACTTGTAAATAACATCTATTTCTAAATTCTAATCTAATTACCATTTTTTCCCTATACTTCTATTTTTGTACATAGTACATTATTTAATTTCAGTTTTTTTCTTATATTGGCGTTATATTCCATCCCTACTGTGTTATTCCTATGCATGTCTGCACTATGTCTGTACTTTCTTCTGCACTGGAAGCTCCTGTCATCAGGACAAATTCCTTCTTGTGTGTGTAAACATACTTGTAATAAAGCTCTTCTGATTCTGATTATAGTGTTTTTTTAAATGTCATCATGTCCCTCAGTATATGGCTTTTCGCTGACTGGCTCCCAGACTTCATTCGATTCAATGTCAGATGATTGTCTGTGATTATAAAAAAACAACACAAAACAGAAGTTAGCAGGAACACCTCAAAACACACACACACACACACACACACACATACATACACATATACATACATACACACATATACACACACACACACACTTGTTTCACTATCCTTGTGTGGACTCTCCATAGGCATAATGGTTTTTCTACTGTACAAACCGTATATTCTATCGCCCTACACCAACACTTAGCCCTCACAGGAGACATTTTGCATTTTTAGATTTTCAAAAAACTTCATTCTGTGTGATTTATAAGCTTGTTTACCCATGGGGACCTCAATTTAGGTCCCCACCGTGACAAGTCCCCATGAGCCTGTGTATTCAGGTTTAAATCCCCACCAGTATATAAAAACAACATGCACACAGACACACACACTTGTTTCACTATCAATGGCTCTCTTCGTCAAAAATGTCCTCAAACATCGCTATCTTCGTCTAAAATGTCATCTCTGTCACGCCGAGCACATTATTCAACAACTTTAACCATCGTCTTAGTGTAAAAAGTGTGTTTTTGTCATTTTTCGCCTCTCACCGTCTCTTAGCCGTATGCTATCAATGTGTGTGCGTCTCCATGCGCCAGAGCGCATCTGAGCTTATCGTTCTGCGCAGCAAGATTTGAGAATGATCGCCTGGACCGACCCCCTAAAGCGTCATATCAGTCTGTTTAGAAGCTCATTGGCTATCAGAAACGACAGTCATTTGCAGACTATAATGCAATTGGTTCGATCTACTGTCCATCAAACAAGAGCCGCCTCATTTCTCAAGCCGGACGCTCATTCGGTGTCACGGGATGGTTGACCCCTCTAAGATGCAGCTATTGGTTCAAATGAGGTGTCAATCAAAAGGTCAGATCTCAGCGGCCATTTTGACATCAAATAATTCCTTTTGTTTGTATGAGAATAGACGGAAAACACAGAAGAGTGGATAGCTCCGTCGGCTAATGTGAAATGATACTATGCCATTCCGTGGATGTTTATCAACATATACATGTGTTATGGACTAAATATTGAACTGAATTGGATCTCTGGACCCTTTGCAGTGTAACAACACCGTTTTTGGTGGAATTTTATGGATCAGGAGGCTTCATATGTGAGTTATTTCATGTTTGTTATTGTTTATTTGGTTGTTGGTGGTCTGACAAAGACCCTGACTGTACCTGCTGTGTTGATTGTATCTTAAAATGCCTTACATCGTTCGAATCAGAAGAATCTCAGCTTTCCAGAGATATATGACATGTTCAGATTTTTTTTGTTGTTGTTTTTGTGTCTGACGAACTTTACCCCCTGCTGGGGCAGTGTACCGTCGGCGGAACACCGGCACGCTAACACATAACCTAAATAGACAAACCTGGTGGGCAATGACTGACTACATGAGTGTTTTTGCTCATCTCTGATTCTGGTCTGATCTGAGTCGTCTCTATTGGCACATGCTCCATCTCTGACTGTACCTCTGTTTCCTCCTCGTCTCTCTTAGAGGCAGATATTTCCACTGCTTCTTTCCTTTCTGCATCATTCATTTCCCCTGCCTCATTTCCATGTTCAGTTTTGCTGTTACTAGTCTTTGTAAAAAAAAAGAATGTATTTTCCTATCTTCCTCTGCTTTCCTTTTCATATTCTGTACAGTTCAGACAAACATACAGTATTACAGTAAGAAACACTTATATTATTATTCTTATATTACATTTACAGTTTTTCTCAGTCACTTTGGTGCATTTCTCAAATCATCCTTAATATTTGCAAAGAAGTATGTACATTTCTGAAAACAATTCGTACAAACAGCACCGCACAATGGATTTCCTGCAAAAGCCTGTAACTTACTCAAAATCTTTTGTTCATCTCTCAAAAGTAAGTATTTATCTCAATGAACATATCAATGCCATCAGAATGAAAAGTCCTTGTGTCAGTGTTCACAAACAAGATAGTCAAAATGCTTAGTCATGTTGTCAATATAACAGTGCACTCTGTTAGTGTTACATGCTGTAAACTATGGTAACAGTTTGGATGACAGTTACTGAAATGCGGAAGGCTGCTCTTCTTATGTATGACATATATCCATTTCAACAGTACAACGTTACACATTACTGTATGTGGGATATTGATTGAAAGAGACTGTTTCGAAATGTTTGAATTATTGAGGAGATGGTCGATCTCCCAATATTTAGCTGCACCCTTTAGCCATTGTAAGGCCATGATTGACAACACGGTCCACAATAGTGGCCCTTATTTCATCTGATATGTGCCTCTGTTGTTGGCCTCTTCTTCCTCTAACTCTGTGTACTCTTCCACCATGAATCCTTACTCCTCTTCTTCCTCTAACTCTGTGTACCCTTCCACCATGAATCCTTACTCCTCTTCTTCGTCTCGGCTGTTGACCCTGATCGTTTTCTGGAGGTTCATCCATCGTCAGAATTTGTTACTCTTGTGTTGTCCTCTGTCTATATATGCTTTTCAATTGAAGGTTGATGAGATGCACCTTTGAGCTATTTCAGATAACTGGTATATAATTGATCTAATTAGTGAAAGTCAAGATTCACTTGCACAATTCATGGCAAATTTACAAAAAGTCTAATAGAAATGTGTAGAAAATATGTTTAACAGTTTATGACAACTAGATCAACCATTTTGCATCTAATGACTTATACGATGAACTAATGACTAGATGTTTTGAGGGGAAAAACCATAGCACAGAGAATTATATAATACATTTTGAGCAACATGATATTAGCAACTGAAAATGTAGGAAACCGCAGACAAATGTACATAATCAGTTGCATGAATGTACCAAACCAATCGCAATTTGTTCAAAAGAATGACAAACTGCTTTTATGACAAGTGACTAGATGATGTGGAGGTTGAAAAAGTAGTTTTGAGAATTTCATTTCTGATCTGAGAAATGCACCAAAGCGACTGAGAAAAACTGTAACAGCTAGAGTACTTACACAAAGCAGCGACAGACCCATAATGTAAGATTGTGTAATGTTTTTTTTTTTTGTATTTAAAAAAAAAAAGATATTTTTCAGGTTTACAGTTTGAAGTACAGTTTAAAGTTGGAAGGCTTTAAAGGCCATACAGTAGGATATATCAGAAAGACAGATTCACAAATGGATGGATGGACATAAGGACAGACAGACAAATAGACAGATAAGACAGACAGATAGATAGATGCTTATAAAAGCAGACCAAAGTCATTAATTTTGTCTGTTGAGATTTGAATTTCTTGACAGTTGGAATTTTAACCATAGATATGGTTTTAACAGCTTTGGCTCATTGGGGGTGTTTAGTTGGGTTATTTCACCGCAAAAATATTAGGCTAATTATGTCATAATTTAGGCTACTCAAACCTGAACGACTTACTTTATTTTGTGGAACATAAAATAAGGTGTTTTGAAGACTGTTGGTAACAAAGCTGTTTTACCAATGACTTCAGTTGAATGAATGAAAAAAAACCGTGATGTTTCTCAAATTCTTTTCTTTTGTGTTCCATGGTTTATGTTAGGCCATTGTAGCCTAAACATTTACGTGTAATGAACTGTATGTTGAATCAAATAAAATATGTCTTTCTAAGGCTACTATCTGTAATGTCTGCTTAATACTTTCTCATTTAACACAAAAATAGCATTAAATAACCTTTTGGGGGTATTTTCACAGCCAAATGTAATTTGCGATTAATTAGATTAATTGATCGACACATCTTGTAATTAATTAGTTTAAAAAAATGTAATCTACTGACAGCTCTAAGTAGCCTAGTAAAACAACACAAATGCAAACGGGGCAAAAATGCATTGTAAGTTTAGAAACATTTTGAGTGTCCCCCTCCCTTACCTCACAGTGCTTTGGTCCAAATGCCTATTTACATTTACATTTAGTCATTTGGCAGACGCTTTTATCCAAAGCGACTTACAATTGGGGAATACATAAAGCGATTCATCTTGAAGAGGCAATCAGACAGAGGAAGTGCTCGTAACACCAAGTCTCAGTCATTGTTCAAATAAGTACAAGCTAGCAAGGGAAGGAGAGAAAGATAAAGGGAAAGTTTTTATTTTATTTTATTTTTATTTTATTTATTTTTTTTTAGGAAAAGTTTAGGATGAAGTCAAGTAGTGCCGAAAGAGATGAGTTTTCAGTTGTTGCTTGAAGATTGACAGGGATCCAGCATTCCGGATAGGGGTGGGAAGATTATTCCACCATCCAGGAATGGTGAATGAGAATGTTCTTGAGAGTGATTTTGAGCCTCTCTGTGATGGTACCACAAGGCGTCGCTCACGAGCAGATCTCAGACTTCTGGAGGGGATGTAGATTCGTAATAGTGAGTGGAAGTAGGAGGGTGCTGAGCCTGTGGTCGTTCTGTATGCAAGCATCAGTGTCTTGAACTTGATGCGAGCTGCCACTGGTAGCCAGTGCAATGAGATGAAGAGAGGTGTAACATGGGTTCTTTTGGGCTCATTGAAGACCAGTCGTGCCGCTGCATTCTGAATCATTTGTAGAGGTTTGATTGTGTTTGATGGAAGACCAGCCAGAAGAGCATTGCAGTAGTCCAGCCTAGAAACGACAAGGGCCTGGACAAGAAGTTGTGCAGCATGCTCTGTCAGGAAGGGCCTGATTTTTCTGATGTTGTGTAGCGCAAACCTGCAAGATCGAGCAGTCTTTGCAATGTGCTCTTTGAAGGTCAGCTGGTCATCAAGGATTACACCAAGATTTCTGACCGAAGTTGATGGGGTAATTATTGATGTGCCTAACTGAATCGAGAAGTCATGCTGTAGAGTCGGAGTGGCAGGGACGACAAGAAGCTCAGTCTTTGCCAGGTTGAGCTGTAGGTGATGTTCTTTCATCCATGCCAAGATGTCCGCCAGGCAGCCTGAGATCCGTGCAGCTACCGTTGGATCATCTGGTTGAAAAGAGAGATAGAGCTGTGTGTCATCGGCGTAGCAATGGTAGGAGAAGCCATGTGCCTGTATGATGGGTCCCAGTGATGTAGTGTATGTGGAGAAGAGGAGGGGTCCAAGAACCGATCCCTGAGGAACCCCAGTGACCAGTTGATGTGCTTTGGATACCTCCCCTCCCCAGGCCACCCTGAAAGACCTACCGGTGAGATAGGATTCAAACCAGCGAAGTGGAATCCCAGTGATGCCCAGCGATGAGAGGGTGGACAGGAGGATCTGATGATTGACAGTGTCAAAAGCAGCAGAAAGATCCAGCAGAATGAGGACTGATGATTTGGAATCGGCCTTTGCGACTCGCAGGGCTTCAGTGACTGAGAGTAGCGCAGTCTCTGTTGAATGGCCACTCCTGAAACCTGACTGTTTAGCATCCAGTTTGTTGTACTGTGAAAGAAACAGTGAGCTGGTTGAAGACAACTCGTTCGAGTGTTTTCGCTACGAATGGAAGGAGAGAGACAGGTCTGTAGTTTTCTAAAAGAGAAGTGTTTAATGTAGGTTTTTTGAGCAGTGGGGTTACCCGGGCCTGCTTGAACGCTGTGGAGAAGATGCTAGTGCGGAGAGATGTGTTGATAATGTGTGTGAGTGCCGGTAAGAGTGTGGGAGAGATTGCTTGGAGAAGGTGAGAGGGGATTGGGTCAAGAGGACATGTTGTAGGATGGCTGGAGAGGAGAAGTTTGGATACTTCCGCCTCGGTGAGGGGACAGAAGGAGAAGATGTGAGTTTGAGCAGTGGATGTGGTTGGTTGGATGTCCTGTGTGTGTGGAGGTGAGAACTGGTTACTGATTGTTCTAGTTTTGTCTGTGAAAAAAGTGGCAAAGTCGTCAGCTGTTATAGAAGTGGTGGGCGGTGGTGCTTTCCTCTTTTACATGCTTTCCTCTTTTACATCAGCTTCACACACACACACACACACACACACACTCTTCTTGGTTGTCCATCGAAATCCAATGATGATGTCCACGCCTTTAACGGTGAGACCTTTGATGACTAAACAGTCCTATCCTGGACCCACAAACTCTATTGCAGGTGGGGCATACTGTATGTATGCAATGGTAGTAGTAGTAGCAGTGGTGGCAGCCATGGCTGTATTTCTCCTGGCTCGCTTCTGCTGTCTTATGGTTGTCCTCTCCATCTCGAGCGTATGAACCCCATCTCTACACAGCTTTTGCCAGATGGTACGATCAGCAGCAACCTCCTCCAGATCCTCGGGTCTGATCTTACACTTCTTCAAGGCGTTCTTCATCTGATCCTTATATCGCTTCTTCGGCCCCCCTTGCTGAACGTCTACCATGATGTAGCTGGCCGTAGAGCACTCTGTGGGGCAGTCGACATGGGGGCATCCTTATCACGTGCCCCAACCACTGCAGCTGGCGCTGGGTGATCATGGCCTCAATACTTCTACAGTTGGTCTTTTTAAGTATTTCAGTGTGAGGCACACGATCCCACCAGGTAACTCCCAGAATGCGCTGAAGGCAGCTTATTTGGAAGCGCTCTAGGGACCTGATGTGACGGCTGTAGGTTACCCAAGCTTCACAGCTATAAAGGAGGGTGGTGACACAGACCGCTTGGTATACGGCAACTTTTGTGGAAGGATGAAGATTCTTGTTGTGAAAAACTCTACACCGAAGTCTCCCAAAGGCAACTGATGCCTGTTTAATGCGGCTCTGAACTTCGTTGTCGATGCCACAGTCCTCAGCAAGAATACTCCCCAGATATTTAAAAGATGGCACTACTGAAAGCTGTTCATCCCCAACAGTGAAGGCAGGTAGTGTGGGTGGGACATTGGTACTCCATTGGCAAACCACTTCTGTCTTGGTGGTGTTGACAGTCAGCCCCATCCTGCTGTATGCCCTAACCGCCACAGCAAGAACAGTTTGAAGATCCTCTGGAGTATGGGCCATAAAAGCACAGTCATCTGCATACTGCAGCTCCAGGACCTGCTCTCTACAGAGTTTTCTACACACACACGCACACACACACACACACACACGCACACACACACACACACACACACACACACACACACACACACACACACACACACACACAAGTCCAGTGAGAGAGAACAAAGTCAATAGTTGTGGAACTCCAAGTCTGTCAAGGCTATTTTATTCACTTAAACATCGGATGAAGTGATTCCTTACATTAACCTTAATTCCACCGGCGCTGTTCGGCGCATAGGGTGACAAGCGTTCTCCAACGTCCTTGTTTTTGTTTGCATTGTGCAGGCTGCCAGGATATTGCCATTTTGAGTATCCGATGATCAGGAAAGCGTAAGATGTGTCCGGCGAAACGAAAACGGCATTCAGTGACCGTCACAGAGAGGGGCTGTGTATAGGCACGACAGTATACTTCCATGTTTGTAATATGGTCCTGGTAAGTGATCTTAAGGATGCGTCGCAAACAACGAAGGTGGAAAACATCCAGCTTCCGAGCAATGGTTTCAGTCATCTTCCAGGTCTCGCATGCGTAGGTCACCGCCGGTACAACGATCGTAGCCAGGAGTCGCAGTTTAATCTGCAGAGAGAGGGAAGGCGAGTTCCAGATTGGACGGATTCGCTGGAACACAGCAGATGCTTTGCCGATGCAGCAGAAGACATCTCGTTCTGCATCCCCAATTGAGGAGACGACACTGCCAAGATAAGTGAAGTTTGCAACTTCCTCCACTTTTTTTCCGTCGATTATAAAAGGTACTCTCGAGTTTACATAGCCGATGCGAATGGCTTTGGTCTTCTGTCCGTTAATTCTGAGTCCTGCGCTGGCCGCTTGATTTTCTAGGGCCATAGTGAGGTCTCATAGGGCAGTTTGGGTCGGGATCGAGATCGGCAAGGAAAAGACTACCAACTGTCCAAGGTATGCCGATGTGCAGGTGGTCGATGGAGTGGCGGGCGACAAAGTTGATGACAAGGAGGAATAACATCAGTGAAAGCACACACCCTTGTCGTACACCAGTTTCAATCGTGAAGAAATCAGTTATTCCTTCTTCCATCCGTACACAGCATCAAGAGCCTTGGTAAAGATTGCGAAAGATGTCTACAAATCGAGATGGAATTCCGTAAGCCCGGGCTATCTTCCATAGCGTTTCTCGTTGCACTGTGTCAAAGGCCTTTACAAAGTCGATAAAGTTCAGTGAGATCCGTTGTTGGTATTCCAGCGATTGTTCAATCACTTGTCGCAGAACAAAAATCTGCTCAATGCAGGATCGGCCACTTCGGAAGCCTGCCTGTTGATCTCTAAGGCAGGCATCGACAGCTCGTCGGAGGCGGTTTAGAAGGACAATAGAAAATACCTTTCCAGGTACCAATAGAAGCATAATACCCCGCCAGTTATCACACTTGGAGAGATCGTCTTTTTTTGGAAGCGTGATGATCATACCTCGTTTCCATTCCTCAGGGACTGCTGAGGTTGCCCAGCAAGCATTAAGCAAATCTGTTAGGGCATCAACAATGCACTGGTCACCAGATTTAAGTAGTTCAGGCGGGATCTCGTTCAGGCCTGCAGCCTTGCCATTCTTGAGTGCCCGGATCACATTTTTTGTTTCCACTGCTGTGATCGTTTCAAGGTTTACTGGCAGATCGAGTATAGGGTTTAGGAGGCTGGGATCGAATGCTATGGTTGGCACTGGCTGGTTTAGGACTTCCTTGAAATGTTCAACCCACTGACGCTAGCATTCTTCTTGAGTAGGAAGGGCCCTGCTGTCCTGATCTTTAATCGGTGTGCCGATTAATTAATATTAATAAAAAATAATAATTTTATAGTAATGTCTACAACGGACACGAGCGCTGTTGCGGCCCCTTCAAAAATTGCTCTTGAGAAATGTTATGTTTATTGTCCCCCCAAATTTACGCCCCTGAATACGCTTCACATTTTCACATGTTGCACCGGCTTCTTTAGCTCATCATTGAAGACACATTGTTATTTGTGCATTGCTAACTTTAGAAGCTGCTTGCAGTGAGAAAGAGACCTAATAAAAGAGTCGAGCTGATGGTTGTGGTTTGACGTTTGCTCTGTTTCTGCTCTATGGTTTTAACCAGTGGGGAAGATAGTTATTCTTATTCTGCATCTTTAGTTTCATAAACCTCAAAATACTACCACAAGAGCAAACAATTCCAGCAACGTGTGCATGCAATTTTCATTTACTTCCCCTTTTTTATTTGTCTCTGTTTTCTTATATTTTATTTGACAGTAAAGCAGCAATAATACCAGCTGGTGAAGCAAAATTTCTAGTGGGAGTTTCTGCCAGTTCTTGTTCTCTATATTGATAGTTAAACCTGAGACGATCATCTTTTGTCTGTGATGGCTTTTGGTGGTCCTGCTCCAGTCTTTGAAGTTGTGGCAAGTGTCCCATTGCTGCTTTGCATGCTTTAAAGTCGCTTTTGTCTTGACCTGTAACAACTGCTCTCCAAAATTGATGTTAAACTACAGTGTTTCACTGCATTAGACTGAATGACTGCAGCGTCAAACAGCATGTTCTCAATAAAGAATCCTGCTGAAAATACACGAGTCTCCTGGACTCTTAACTGCTGTCTTGTAACTACTCCTTTTAGAGAAGAAAAAAAAACAAAAAAAAAAGTTCAAATATTGTTGTGGCGGCTCGTCACTCCATCCAGTCTGAATCAATATCATTTTATAGGCTTGATGTGTCACTTGTGTGTGACCGTATATTCACTTTAAGTCATTTATACATGTGTTGATGTTTATATTTTGTCTCTGATAGTGTGACCATACCAAAAGTTAAGTGAAATATCTTAAAGGGGTGGTTGACTTTTTTTAGGCTTGATTGTGTTTATGGGTTGCAGTCTAACATGTGTTAATGCTTCATTAAATATATATATATATATATATATATATATATATTTGTTTTTTATTTTATTTATTTAGTCATTTTTTTGTTCTCACATAATTTACCTTTATTCTACACTGGTCTGTCCCTTCTCTTATGAACACTCTGATGATTTCCTGTTTTTATGAAGCCCCTCCCTCAGAAATACACAATGGGCTCTGATTGGTTAGCTGGCTCAGTGTGTTGTGATTCGCTAAACCAGCTCTAGTGCACTCCAGAAACGTCCCGCCCCTCAGCTCAGCGGCATGTGCTCCGGTTGTATTGTAAATCAATATTGCTTATCATTTTGAGCCCGATTGTGACCCAGAGAATATTAGTGAAGAGGATTGTGCAGAACCTGTGCAAGCACGGCTCTTAAAGGTATGTTTTTTTCAGAATGGTATGTTTTTTGTTGTTTGTTTGTTGTTGTCTCATACTTTTAGATGCGCTGTTATTTGTAATGCTACTGCTTGTTAGATTTTAATATACGGTTTTATCCTGATTAAAGCTTTAATACAGCAGAATACATGATTGCGTTGTAGCATTTTTGTGAAGTAATGTTTAATTTGTAACAGTCCCCCCTCCCCCATCAAGCCAACACAGACCAGGCACTCAAGGAACTGTATGGGAATATAAGCGAGCAAGAAACCGCGTACCCAGAGGCAGCGTTTATTGTTACGGGGGACTTTAACAAAGCCAACTTCAGAACAATAGCTCCAAAATACATTCAACACATCACCATCAACACGCGTGGTGATCATGTACTGGACCACTGCTACTCTCCTTTCCGGGACGCCTACAAATCGCTCCCCCGCCCACCTTTCGGCAAATCAGATCATTCTTCCGTTCTGCTCCTGCCTGCTTATAGGCAGAAACTGAAACGAGAAGCACCCGCCCTCAGGACAATTCAAAGCTGGTCGGACCAATCGGACGCTATACTGTGTTTTGATCACGTGGACTGGGACATGTTCCGGGCAGCGTCTGATGACGACATAGAGGCGTACTCAGATTCTGTAACGTGTTTCATACGGAAGTGCGTAGAGGACGTGGTTCCGACCAAAACAATCCGTGTCTACCCCAACCAAAAACCGTGGATTAACAGCGATGTTCGAGCAGCCTTGTCAGCGCAGACATCTGCCTTTAAATCCGGGAACTTTGACGATCGAAAACAAGCCAGTTACGATCTCAGGAAATCCATCAAAGCCGCCAAACGACAGTATAAAACAAAGTTGAAGAACAATTCAACACCAACAACGCAAGAAGCATGTGGCAGGGCATCAATAACATCACGGATTGTAAAGGGAATAAACCAGCTACAGTGAACATTGCCGCCTCTCTACCGGACGAGCTTAATCTCTTCTATGCTCGTTTTGAGGCTCACAACACCGCCCACACAGAGAGCGCTCCCACGGCTGTTGCAGAAGAGGCAAGTGCATTTTCCATTTCTGTCGCTGATGTAACCCTTCAGAAAGAGGACTTTCTGACAGGCAGAAGTCAGGTGGTCAGAATGGGCAACAACACTTCATCTCCGCTGACCCTCAACGCCTCTTCTTCCTGAGACGGCTGAGGAAGTTTGGAATGAGCCCCAGCATCCTCAGATCATTCTACACCTGCACTGTGGAGAGCATCCTGACCGGCTGCATCACTGCCTGGTTTGGAAACAGCACCGCTAGCAACCGCAAAGCTCTGCAAAGTGTTGTGCGAACTGCCCGCCACATTGTTGGAGGTGAGCTTCCCTCCCTCCAGGACATCTACACCAGGCGGTGTATAAGGAAAGCCCGGAGGATCACCAATGACTCCGGCCACCCGTCCCACAGACTGTTCTCTCTGCTGCCCTCAGGAAGACGTCTCCGCAGCATCCGATCCCGCACTAGCCGACTGAGGGATAGCTTTTTCCCTCAGGCTATCAGGCTAATGAACAGTCAGAACTAATACACCCTACAGCACACTCCCACTTTACGATATGCCATGCACTGCACTTTAACTCCAGCACAATTCAAACTGGACTACACGCACACACTGCACTAATACAACAATCTATCTGCTACCACTGGATACCATCCAATGCACATACATGACATTTGCGTATCCAGCTTATGTACAATCTACTGCACCGTTGCACATTACTGTGTATGTATATATGTGTACATAATGTAGAATATGTACATACGGTGTATAATGTGTATTGATAACTGTAAGTATGTCTAACAGTACACTGTGTGTACTGAGTATATGTATGTGTATATTGCAAATTGTCATCTGTATAAGTCTGTAAGTATGTAATGGTACTGTCTATATTTTAATTGTTTCTGCACTGTCTGGAGCACGCTCTCAAGAATTTCACTCATCAAGGCACATGTGCTGTGATGATGTGACAATAAAAGTGATTTGATTTGATAAAGTGTTTGCCAGCAAGTATTGCTTGTTACCGTGGCAACTGTGTGTGTGTCCGACTGGCACACGGTTCATTGATGGATCTGATGAGCTGGTGTTCTGAGAGAGAGAGAGAGAGAGAGAGAGAGGCAGAGGCAGAGCAGGGGACGCGAGGAACAGGATTAATAACCGCTGCTTTAGAACAATGATTTTGAAACTTGTGAATCCATTAGAATCGTTAGAAGGCAGAATCACGATTCATATATGAATAGATTTTTTCGTGCACCCCTAGTTTTGACGGCATGACAACAACTCTTCCTCTTCTCTAAAGCAGAGCAACATGGTCCCGCCCCCTTTGTTCCCGGGGAAGGGGTTTATGTAAATTTCTGGGTTTGTGATGTCACCAACCCAGGAAGAAGCTCGTTGTAGTCCCTACCAGCAACATAAAGTTGGTAAACACAAACTAAAGTTAAAAAACTGAAATCACAATCAATCACTCCTTTAAACTTAATCTCTTTGTTTACTTTGTTCATATATTTTCATGGCAAAAATTAGACTGCGTTTTGATTCTGGATTATTGTTGCTGCAAAGTCTTTATATTTGAAATCTGGTGATGTAAGCAATAATACTTTCATGACAGTATTACAGGAATCATGTTTTAATAAACTAAAAATAGAAGGAAAATATGCAGATATTGCCAGAATTTAATAACAGATACATTGGATTACTTGTTGATTATCTCAATCATTGTGTAAAAGCAGATTAGTTGTCATTAACAGAGCCGCTGCAATTGTTGACATGAGAATAACTCAAATAAGAGCAGGTCTTACATGAACAGGCCTACATTATTCACCTCATGATTTGACTTTATTCACTGGTCTGTCTGTAATGTGTGCGGCTCTGGCTGTGAACAACAAAATAATGCAGTGTGAGAACAATTACCTGGAGACATTCTCTGTGAAACAGTCTTTTCAGCAGAAAAACAGCTTCAACAACTTACACGCACTGAAAGAGCAGCTAAATATCTTAGAATGGATGTCTTTTTCTTCCTATTTTGTGTTTCTGTGTAGAGTTTTGTCTCCTCCCTCATCTCTTCTTGAAGTGTGAAACACAGGAAGTGTTTGATTTAGCGCACGCATCTCTGTTAAAACAGTCTATTAATGTGTCAGTATGGGGTCCAGTGCACTGCCTCTCATACTCTGTGAGTATTTCATTATATTCTACTCTATCGTCAGGTTTTTTTTCTTTTTTCTGCTATTAACTGTATTCGGTTACACTTTATTTTGATAGTCCACTTTAGACATTCTACTAACTCAGTAACTTTGTAACTACATGTCAGCTACATACGTAATAACTACTTCTCATTCATTTGCAACTACATGTCTACTAACTCTCAGAGTGGACTGTTAGGGTAGGTTTAGGGTTAGAAGAATAAGTTGTAATATACTTGCAAAGTTTTTTTATAGTCAATAAGTTGTATGTTGTGGACCCATCAAAATAAAGTGTTAGAAGATATTAAGCAGACAGTCTACTAATACTCTAATGACTGCTAGTTGACATGTAGTTGCAAAGTTACTTACTGTTAGTAGAATGTCTAAAGTGGACTATCGAAATAAAAAGTTACCCCGTATTCAACTGAAGATAAAAGAATGATTGTGTGTAGGAGGGTCTAAGAATCCACAGTCTTGCTGTTTATCATATTATTTATTGTTCAGATTCAATGTGATATGTTACGTGTGGATCAGATACAGAGTTTCAGAGAACATGCATTTATCTGTGCTGCACGTGAAAGATGGAGACCCTGAGGACATGTGCTTTTGCTGTTTATGTATACTATGTTATATATACTCTTCTTATTTTCAGCAGTTCAGTTCAATCAGATGTATTTGTGTTAATATGAGTTTGGTGTTGTATGATACTGTATTTTTAAATAGTCTCTCCATTAGAGATTCAGAGAGTTTGAGAAGTTTATCTGTCATTTTTCATTCTTTCTGCCCCTCTTATTAAAAAATTAATTATCCATTTAGTGGTCCAAAAATCACACTTAAAAATGACTGAATTTCATTGCAGCAAAGACAATATATCAAACAAGTGACATCTGCCAAAAAAAAAGAAAAGAAAAAAAGATGTTCATGCTTTTCTCAGAATTAAAGTTGGTTTTTCAATTATTTTTAATCAGTTTGTCTAAGTGTCATTTTTAGCGGATGTGTGTCCGTTCTCCTCACATTCTCAGCAGAAAAACCACAGCTGTAGTTCTTTACATTAATATATTAACATGTTCCACTAATGCTTGACAATCTTGATCTTCATTTTGAACAACATATTTATTGTTTCATAACTTTATTTTGTGAAATGTTTTGAGTGAAAACAGTGCTTGTGCTACATTTCTACCAATTGTTTTGTCTTGGTTTAATGGTTTAAGGGTGTTTTCACTAGGGATGTGCGGATCTAGTCGACTAGTCGACTAAACGGTACAGCTCCTACTAGTCGACACTGAAAACAATAGTCGACTACACGAGAGAAAAAAAAAAGATGATTTTATCATTCAAATTACCATCATTTTAACGTTACATTTAAAACATTTTAAAGAACAGTTAAAATAAAACTTTTGAAAAAGAATACATATCAAAATATTTAAATATTTTTAAAAGCGTATCTGGGCGGGAACTATAATTTTACCTCACATGCGTTTTCGTCATGTCAGTTGCGGCGAGCTCCACGCGAAAGACCAGCAAGGTGTGGGATTATTTTGAATTAGAAGGAAATGGAAACGTTTTTTGTAAACTGTGTAATGTCAAATTGGCTTACAATAACTTTACTGGAGCTATGCGTAATCATATTCAATACAGGCATGTATGCGTTAGCTTGGAGGCTAGCCAAAGCCAAATGTCAATCATGTCACACTACAACCTGCCGCTGCGGTCCGCGATCCCATCCACGCTGTCTATTCCTCTAAACGAAGACCCACTTCGGTGGTGGTGCGGGATTTCCAGGCTCTTTTCGAAACTGTCTGCTTGCTTGTAGTTATCTCTCTGTGTGCCTGTGACTTTAGTTCCTGCCGAGCGCGTTTTTTTGCAGAATCGCCTCTTGTCCCGTCTTTCGCCAGACCTTGTTAACATGTTAAATTCACTGAACAAATGCGCAGGGTCTGAGTAAGTAAAATGAGCTTTGTTTTGTTTTTAGACAATATAGCCAACATGAAGTACATTTTTAAAAGCCGTTTTAATGCTATTCCTTGATAAACTTTCCTATTGTTTCAAACTTTTGTTTAATATGTGTTTTAATATGTTGGCTAACGTTATATGCAAATGAAGAATTCTGTCAGTCTATTGATTGATTTTCCATTTCTGCATTGCTCCAGACGATCTGAATAAATAAGCTATGCACTGGTTTATGAAGAGTGTATGCTCTTCTTTTTTTCTGTTTAACGACCACCTAAAATTAATTGATGATAACGCGAGGCAAGCATACGGCATAATCCTGACCTATTTTTAGCAGAATTCATTGAGGGATTTGACAGTGTGATTCAAAGATTAAGTATTTCAACTGTATGCTGTTATATAGACACACGCACAGGTTTTTTTTTTTTTTGCCATTTTTGGGGGGTTTCTAGCTTTTAGACTAGTCGACTAGTCGGATACCAAACTTCCGTTTAAACGACAGTCAAATTAGTCGTAGCGCACATCCCTAGTTTTCACACCTAGTTTATTTGAGTAACACCTCAAATGATCTCAGACCTGCTAAAAGGACCTACAAATAAAACTTACTCAGACCACATCATTTCAGGTGATTTTTAGTTTGATTGTGAACAGCAAAATCATTGATGTCACTTGCTGCTGGTTCTCTTTCTGATTCACTTTAACTGAACTGGGTTTGGTTCATTTAAAATATACTTTATGTGAAAACACCTAAGTGTTCAAATTTATTTGGCTATACTGTATGTCACAATTATGTTTGATGGCAACATCAACATCAAACAGGAAGTGAGGCGGTGTGTTTCTCAAACACTTTGACCTGATGTGGTTTGTAGTCTGTAGTTTGCTTTGTTCCAGTGAAGCATCATTAGTGTGAATTAAGTTAATATTTGCTTGTATTCTTAATATTTGCTTCTTTCTGCTCTATGGTTTTAACCAGTGCTCTATGGTTTTAACCAAAATAGTTTTAACTATTTTTAGTTTCATAAACCTCAAAATACTATCAGAAGAGCAAAAGCTTCACAGCAACATGTGCCTGTCATTTTCATTTACTTCCCCTTCTTAGAGATCCATCTGTCTAATATCACATTTAAGAGTCTCTGTTTTCTCATATTTAATAGTCAAGCAATAATAGTATCTACTGGTGAAGCATCATGTCTAGTGAGAGGCTTCTGTCAGTTCTTGTTCTCCATATTGATAGTTGAACACGCGCAGTACCTGAGACGATCACCTTTTGATGGACCCCCATCAGAGGGTTGTCCCCCCTAAAAATATGATTTAACACCGTGCTGAGGATTGTAAATAACAATGTTTTATAGTTTAAATAATTGTGTAAATAGTTGGGCTGTCAGTTTAACATGTTAACTTAATTAATTAGTTATGAAAAAATAACGCGATTAAAATATTTTAATGCAGTAATGCACTGGCCCCGCCCCCAGACCTGTACGTCATCTTACAATTCATACAGTTGACTGTTGACAAATATGATGCTGGGCAACAACTCCATACATGCAGCTATGCCCTAAAATTCAAGATATTGGAGCAAAAATGCTCCTGTATGAGTTTTTGTCACATATTTATATCACATGATAAGCAATATCACACAAGCAGCGAGAGCAATCACACGAGTGCTGTTTGTCCCGAATAGCACGAGTGCAAATTTTGATTTTATACAACAGTTCAGTAAAAAATAAGCTAATATTTTGTGATATTTTAAACACAATATTGTCTGTTTTTGCTCAGTTTTGCCAACAATTATGTAATTACTTTGTGTTTTATTATATTGGTTTTGTATTGTTTGATTGTTTTTTACTGCCTGTACTTGTGTATGTATCTTTTTACTTCATTTACATTTACATTTACATTTAATCATTTAGCAGACGCTTTTATCCAAAGCGACGTACAAATGAGGAGAACAATAGAAGCAATCAGACCATCGAGAGAGCAACAGTATACAAGTGTCATGACAAGTCTCGGTTAGTCTAGCACAGTACACGTAGCTAGGAATTTTTTTTTATTTTTTTATTTTTTTTAAATAGAATAGGTAAGTGTTAGTATTAGTTAGTCAGGTGCTGGCGAAAAAGATGTGTCTTTAGATGTTTTTTGAAAATGGCTAAAGACTCAGCTGTTCGATCGGGAGGTCATTCCACCAGCTGGGCACAGTCCAGGAAAAGGTCCGTGAGAGTGATTTGGTACCTCTTTGGGATGGCACCACAAGATGTCGTTCACTTGCAGAATGCAAGCTTCTGGAGGGCGCATAAGTTTGAACTAGCAAGTTTAGGTATATTGGTGCAGTGCCAGTTGTGGTCTTGTAGGCAAACATCAGTACCTTGAATTTGATGCGAGCGGCTATTGGTAGCCAGTGTAACCTGATGAAGAGAGGGGTAACGTGAGCTTTTTTCGGCTCATTAAAGACCACTCTGGCTGCTGCATTCTGGATCAGTTGCAGAGGCTTGATAGTACATGCGGGAAGGCCCGCCAAGAGAGCATTACAATAGTCCAGTCTGGAGAGAACAAGAACTTGGACAAGGAGTTGTGCGGCTAGCTCTGACAGGAAGGGCCTAATCTTCCTAATGTTGTATAAGGCAAATCTGCAGGACCGGGCCATTGTAGCAATATGGTCTGTGAAGCTTAACTGATAATCGATCACAACTCCAAGGTTCCTGGCTGTCCTGGAAGGAGTTATGGTTGACGAACCCAGCTGTATAGAGAAGTTGTGGTGAAGTGATGGATTGGCGGAGAACACGAGCAGTTCTGTCTTAGCAAGATTGAGCTGAAGATGATGGTCCATCATCCAGCTAGAAATGTCACTCAGACAGGCTGCAATGCGAGCAGTTACCGTCGGATCATCTGGTTGGAATGAGAAGTAGAGTTGAGTGTCATCAGCATAGCAGTGGAAGGAAAAGCCATGCTTCTGAATAACCGATCCTAATGATGACATGTAGATGGAGAAGAGAAGTGGTCCAAGCACTGAGCCTTGAGGAACTCCAGTAGCAAGAAGTTGTGACTTTGAAACCTCACCCCTCCAAGACACCCTGAAGGACCTATCTGAGAGGTAAGGCTCGAACCACAGGAGGGCGGTTCCTGAGATGCCCATCTTTCTGAGGATGGACGTGAGGATCTGGTGGTTAACTGTGTCAAAGGCAGCAGACAGATCCAACAAGATGAGTACAGAGGATTTGGAAGCTGCTCTTGCCAGTCTCAGGGCCTCTGTAACCGAGAGTAGGGCAGTCTCAGTTGAGTGGCCACTTCTGAAGCCAGATTGGTTGTTGTCCAGAATGTTGTTCTGTGCAAGAAACAGAGAGAGTTGGTTGAACACAACTCGCTCAAGTGACTTTGCAATGAATGGAAGAAGGGATACCGGTCTGTAGTTTTCTAAAACTGCTGGATTTAGAGCTTGTTTTTTAAGCAGTGGGCTTACCCGAGCCTGCTTAAATGCTGTGGGAAATGTACCAGTGTGAAGCGAGGTGTTGATAATGTGAGTAAGCGCAGGTATGACCGAAGAAGAAATGGCTTGAAGGAGGTGAGTGGGGATAGGATCTAGTGGACAAGTAGTGGGATGATTGGAAAGGATGAGTTTGGAAACCTCCGTCTCCGAAAGAGGAGAAAAGGTGAGAGATTGTGTATTTGTCGTTATGAAGTTATTATTAGTTTGTGGTGTGAGGAATTGGTCACTGATGGTTTTTGTTTTATTTGTGAGGAAAGTTGCAAAGTCATCAGCTGTAAGAGTTGATGAAGGAGGAGGGGGAGGAGGACAGAGAAGAGAAGAGAACGTTTTGAAGAGTGCGCGAGAGTCGGAACAGTTGTTAATTTTGTTGTGGTAGTATGTCATTTTAGCAGTGGAGACATTTGCAGAGAAGGAAGAGAGGTGTGACTGATACACACTAAGGTCGGTAGAGTTTTTGGATTTGTGCCATTTCCTCTCTGCAGCCCTTAGTTTAGCACGATGTTCACGGAGAACATCGGACAACCAGGGGGCAGAGGGGGTAGCGCGTGTTGGTCTGGATGAAAGGGGGCAAAAGTTGTCTAAGCAAGATGTTAGAGTGAAGCAAAGAGTGTCAGTAGCACTGTTTGTGTCGAGTGCTGAAAACTGAGAGGGTGAAGGTAGTGCAGATGAAACCATTGAGGATAGGCGAGAGGGTGAGAGCGAACGTAGGTTACGTCGAAAGGTGACCTGCGAAGGAGCGTGTGCTATGTCAGGAGTTAGTGTGAGGTTAGAAGTGATGAGGAAGTGGTCTGAGGTGTGCAGTGGAGTTACTAATGTGTTGTCAGTGGAGCAGTAGCGTGTGTAGATGAGGTCCAGTCGGTTACCTGATTTGTGAGTAGCCGTAGTAGACACTCGTTTGAGGTCAAATGAAGTGAGAAGAGTGTTGAAGTCAGTAGCCTGGGGTTTTTCTAGGTGGATGTTGAAGTCACCGAGCAGTACCAGAGGAGTACCATCTTCAGGAAAGTTTGACAGTAACACATCCAACTCCTCCAAGAAGTCACCCAGTTGACCTGGGGGACGATACACAACTACAACGTGGATTTTAGCAGGGTGGGTAATAGTAATTGCATGAGATTCAAATGAACTGTTGCCTGTAGGAGATGGTAGAAGATCAAATTTCCATTCAGTTGAAATAAGGAGACCAGTGCCTCCACCCCTCCCAATCGTGCGAGGGGTGTGGGAAAAAGTGAAATTAGTGGAGAGAGCTGCAGGAGTGGCAGTGTCCTCAGGTTTGATCCAAGTCCCAGTTAGGGCCATGAGGTTGAGACCGGAATGGGTAGCAATAGAAGGAATAAAATCTGCTTTGTTTACAGCAGACTGGCAGTTCCAAAGACCAATTGGAACAGAGAGTAAAGTAGTAGAGGACAGAGGGACCGTTCGTAGATTATTAGGATTGGCCTGCCTCCAACGTACAGCGCGTGCTCTCCGAGTGTTAGTAGTAATAGTACAGATTTGAAAGCACATAGTGAGTACAATTGACTAAACAAGTAGATGAGAACAAGTTAGACAAAAAGTAAAGAAAGGGGAGAAAGCAATACTCAAGTGCCTTGTCGGTGTCCTTGCTCGGTGGGCTTCACACGAGGGCTGCCGCGACCGCTGCCGCGGTGTACAAACCAGTTTTATACTTGCCTAATTACTAGTCCCTGAAGTCAGCTGACCACGCCTTCCTACTTAGCAAACCGAAACTGGGAACTCCCGCGATAAGCACGAGAACAAACGCGACTTCATATTTGTATATGTATGTAAAGCGCTTTGAGATGCTACTTTTAAAAGCGCTATATAAAATAAGGTTTATTATTATTATTAACAAAACTATTACCTATAAAGCCACAGCAGAATTGTTGTGCATCTCCGAGGAACATCTCCGTGTTTAGTTTCTGAATGAATCTGTGTTTTGAATGAATCGTGTGAACCAATGATTCAAAGAACCATTCATAAACAGAGCCGTTTACTTCGTTCCTGAATGAATCAGCCGTTTGAACAAATCGAACGAAGACATTTACCGCCACCTGATGACAGATTTAGTTTCTTATTTAGAGGATCATTTCATTAAAAAAAGGGGGGGGTTATTTCACCCAAAAAATATTAGGCTAATTATGTCATCTTTTAGGCTACTCAAACCTGAATGACTTAATTTCTTTTGTGGAACATAAAAGAAGGTATTTTGAAGACTGTTGGTAACAATAGTAACAAGCTGTTTTACCAATGACTTCCATTGCATGAACGAAAAAACTGGGATGTTTCTCAAATTCTTTTCTTTTATGTTCCATAGTTTATGTTAGGCCGTTGTAGCCTAAACGTTTATGTGTAATAATCAAATAAAATATTTATTTCTAAAGCTACTATTTGTAATGTCTGCTTAATACTTTCTCATTTAACACAAAAATAGCATTAAATAATCTTTTGGGGTATTTTCACAGCCAAAAGTCCAGTGAGAGAGAACAAAGTCAATAGTCTTGGAGTTCCACAACTGTCAAGGCTATTTTATTCACACATCGGATGTGTGATTATTTGATTATTTTATCTTTAATACAGATGATGCAAGTGTATTTTTCAATGAGTCCGCTACGTTAGCAATAATAACATTAGCTTGATGGATAGTAATGTCTACAACAGATACGAGCGCTATCGCGGCCCCTTCACAAATTGCTCTTGAGAAATTTTGTTTGTTGTCCCACTGTTAACATACTTAACACCCACCAAATTTATGTCCCTGAATACGCCTCACATTTTCACGTGTTGCACCGGCTTCTTTAGCTCATCATTGAAGACACATTGTTATTTGTGCATTGCTAGCTTTAGAAGCTGCTTGCAGTGAGAAAATGACAGAAGTGTTAAGAGACCTAATAAAAGAGTCGAGCTGATGGTTGTGGTTTGATGTTTGCTCTGTTTCTGCTCTATGGTTTTAACCAGTGGGGAAGATAGTTATTCTTATTCTGGATTTTTAGTTTCATAAACCTCAAAATACTATCACAAGAGCAAAAGATTCACAGCAACATGTGCCTGTCATTTTCATTTACTTCCACTTCTTAGAGATCCATCTGTCTAATATCACATTTAAGAGTCTCTGTTTTCTCATATTTAATAGTCAAGCAATAATAGTATCTACTGGTGAAGCAGCATGTCTAGTGAGAGGCTTCTGTCAGTTCTTGTTCTCCAGATTGATAGTTGAACATGCGCAGTACCTGAGACGATCATCTTTTGATGGCCCTGCTCCAGTCTTTGAAGTTGTGGCAAGTGTTTATGACCATAACTACTTATGGTATTACTTTTTAACTCTATAAGTATCTGCATGGTACAATTATGCTGATTAGATTGGGGCACGTAAAACCGGTCAGGCTCCTAATAACTCTTTATATTGAAAATGAATTGTCCATAGTAGCCCCCAAACATGTGGATGCTTAAATCAAACTTAAAAATGACTTAATTTAATTGCATTAAACACAAAATATGCTCGAACTTTTCTCAGAACTAACTTCTGTTTTCTGAGACACTTTTTCATGCATTTCTAACCAGGTTGTCTCAGAGTCATTTTTAGAGGATATGTGAAGTCAGTTCTCACGTTCTTTACAGAAAAACCACAGCTGTAGTTCAGTACATTAATAACATATGAGCATATTACCAGGGATGGGCAGTATTTCAAATACATGTATTTAAAATACGTATTTGAAATACAAAATACTATTTTGTATTTAAATACCTTTGAAAAAAAATCAAATGTATTTTGTATTTAAATACATTTAATCTTAGTATTTTTGTATTTTCAAAATACATAAAATACTTTTTGCCCATCAACCTCTTTATTAGACTGCTGGTTTCCTGTATCAGCTAGTTCAGACCTCAAACATGCCACTTTCATGCATGTGAGCTGCAGCTGTACTCCATCTAGAATTGGGTAATGACATTTTCTGGATTACTGTAAGGAAATAAGGAATAATACTGCCTTCGTATGCTATCAAAATTTCAGAAGTCCTGATTACAAGCATGTCTCATTCAAGTGCTTTGCTGTTGGAAAGAATAGGAAACGTGTAGGACACCAGGTTTCCTGGGAAAATCTTATTAAAGCCAAAATCGTAGATATTTAAGATATTTAATTTTGAATAAAATGTACATTTACATTTACATTTACATTTATGCATTTAGCAGACGCTTTTATCCAAAGCGACTTACAGTGCATTCAGGCTATACATGTTTTATCACTATGTGTGTTCCCTGGGAATCGAACCCACAACCTTTTGCGCTGCTAACGCAATGCTCTACCACTGAGCCACAGGAGTGTAGTATCCCATTTGTTGACAACTATATCATCATTCACAGTGCTATCTTTACAGTTAGCTTGTTGATGATTCTGGATTTTCAGTCAAATACATGTTGTTTTGCTGTGTATAAAACATACAAAATGCTTGAAATGGTTACTGCACTACTCTGTGTATGACTTTAACATTGAAACAAGGTGATCTTGCTTTTGTGGGAAAAAAGCATACCTGTCCCAGCAGGTAAAAAAAAAAAAAAAAACCTAGCAAGCGGAACATAGCATTAGCACTAGTCAGTCTTGTTAGTTTTTTTTAGATTTTAGTTTTATCAACTAGCTAGTCAAATGTGTTCATTAAACTTTAATCATTACTGCTTGCTATGGCGATATGACAATATATATGTTGGAGATGATATAAAGTGTAAATCGATTAAACCTTTTCTATATCATTTATATATCATCGTGGTATGCAAATATATCTGTGGAGCTTTTAGTGGGCAGGAGCTATTGACACGTTAGAGTGATAAAGAAACATGGATAAATGAGTAATAAGCAGCTTTCTGTGTGTGTGTAGACAAAGATAACTATAATGCTAATAATAAATATATAAATTAAAAAAAATGTTCTAAGGGTATACTCAAACTAGGCACAGTTGCCTTGTACTAAAGCCCAAGCGTGATTGTCCTTTCTCTAACAGACAGATATCACAGGATTATTACAGACTCAGAGGCAGCTGAGGATAATGGTGGAATCTGCAGCTTTACTCACAAACTACAATAATGTTACCTGTTCATCAATAAGATGAGGACCAGACCCATTTTAAATCTAAATGTACTCGAAATTAAATTAATTGAAAAGTGTGATATCCAAGTAATAAAGATTTTTGCTGTCATAATGATAACAATAGCGCATACAAAAATAGGAAATGAACTGTTCCATGCTCCGCGTGGTTAGCGATCACACTACATGTGTACCTGAGCCACCTCTTCAAGCGGGCCAGGGCATGGATAAAAGAACCGCACTGGACACAGAGCAGTCACACTTGTGAAATGAACTGGACTTTGGGGGTCAATCGCACTCAAGCACGGATCAGATCCTCTAGTGTGAGTACATCCTAAATCTAAGTGAATAGCAGATAGCACACCACAATAAACATAACAGCACAAACAATTATGAATGATAAAAACATTGACAGCCAATCAGAATAATTTCTGCTTTAAAGAGCTTGAGCATTTAAAGTGACAGATGACACAACTGCACTGTATACTTAGAATACACTAATATAGTTATCTTTATAAGGATCGTTCTCGGTGTAAACAGGCCTTAATAGTGTTACTTCACTGGATGGCCAATTTCAAATGTATTTTGTGTATTTTCAAAATACAAAATACTGTATTTGTATTTAAATACATTTTTCCACACAGTATTTTGTATTTTTATTTTAAATACATTTTTCCACACAGTATTTTTATTTTAAATACATTTTGATGTATTTGTGCCCATCTCTGCATGTTACACTAATGCTCGACAATCAGAAAGTGTCTTTTGTCTTCATTTTAAACAACATATTGTTTCATAAAATACTTAATATACATACTCGGACCACATCACTTTGGGCCCTTTTGTGATTCTATGAAGTTCTTTACATTGTGAACACTAAATGTACTGAGGTCACTCGCCGCTGGGTCACTTTCTGGTTTTCAAGAAGCTGTCTGGAAGCCATGGAATAAAAGAATTAAAAAAAAAGTAAATTTGAGTTTATATTTCAAAATTCTGACTTTATTCTCACAATTCCTAGATTATATCTCACAATTCTGATAAAGAAAAACAACTGGTCATTCTCTTTTCCCCTCGGCTCAGAATCATGAGTTTATATCCCACACTTCTGGCTTTTTTTCCTCAGAATTGACAAACTCACTATTGTTGAGTTAAATCGAGTTATAAAGTCTGAACGAGGAGATATAAACTTGCATTTGAGAGAAAAAAAGGTAAGAATTGTAATATAAAGTAAATAAATGTTATGTATAATGTTAATAGAAATAGGTTTAAATAGTATTTCATGCTGTAACTGTAGAGCTAATACAATACGTCCCCTATGAGCTGCATATGTGAATATTATGTAGACCTATTGTTTAAATCAAATTTATGCTTTAAAAGTAGAGGAATCATAGCAGTTTTTATCCATAGTCTGTCCGTTTAAACGTCTGCATTTAGCTTCAAATCTCACTGATTTGCACTATCTGCCATGTGCCCTATGCCACTTTATCCATTCTTTATTTAATGTTTTACATATTGTAAATACATTTTGCATAAAGAGAGATTTATAAAGCTATTTTATTTATTTTTTGTAGACAAAGGAACACCATAATTGTAAAAAGCTCAATGCGAGAACATTAACTTGCATTTGTGGGAAAAATAAAATAATCTCCGGGTCAAAATGATCTGAACACAACATGAGGGTTAAGCTGATGATGTCAGTCTCAAACAGGAAGTGAGGCGGTGTGTTTCTCAAACACTGTGACCTGATGTGGTTTGTAGTCTGTAGTCTGTTTTGTTCCAGTGAAGCCTCAGTACTGTGAAACAATGATCACATGTTTAGATTTGCTTGTAATGTGTGTTTGTGAGAATAATATATATGTATATAAAGGCAAGGAAAGTTTATTTATATAGTATATTTTGTAGCCTTATGTAAAAGTGCTTTACATAAAAAAATTATTTAAATTAAAATAATTGTAAAACTAATCACAACAATAAAAGCAAAGAATATACATTTTAGAATTATTTAAAATGATTTAAAATGAATTGAAACAGTTAAGAATAAAAAACAAACAAGGATGCATATAATAAAGTGCAATCATTGGGACGAGCACAGAGCTCATTCAGTAAATGCACAGCTGATCAGATGAGTTTTGAGTCTGGATGTAAATGCAGATACTGTTTTAGCACATCTGATCTCTTCTGGAAGCTGCTTCCAGCTGCGGGCCGCATAAAAGCAGACGCCCCTTGTTTGAAGTGAACCCTTGCTATTTCTACTGACTTGATCCTAATGATCTGAGTGGTCAGTTAGGTTTATATTCAGTGATCATATCTGCAATGTATTGAGGTCGTCAGCCATTGAGTGATTTATAAACAAGTAATAATACTTTAAAATCAATCCTAAATGTAACTGAAAGCATAAAGACCTGAGGACTGGTGTGATATGCTCAGATTTTCTGATGTTCTGGATGAGCTGCAGCTGTCTAATGGTCTTCTTGGGAAGGCCGGTCAGGAGTTTATTACAATAGTCCACCCTGCTGCTGATAAAGACATGAACGAGTTTCTCTAAGTCTTGACTAGAAACAAAACATTTCTTGCAAAGTTTTTGAGATGATAGTATGCTGGTTTAGTTTTTGCTTTGACATGACGACTGAAACTAAGATCTGACTCCAGAATCACATCAAGATTCTTGACTTGATTTCTTGTTGTTTGACCGCTTGAGTTAAGATATGCATTCACCTTGAGAACTTCATCTTTGTTTCCAAATGCAATGACTTCAGGTTTCTCTTTGTTTAACTAAAGAAACTGTTAATTTCATCAATGCATTGATGCTTAGACTTATGCTCTCATGTAGTCACATAATAACCTCTCTCTTCTGACTTGAACCATTTGAGGATCATCCCAGAAAACCCTTCCCAGTTTTCCAGTCTCTCTAGAAGTATATTATGATCGACAGTGTCAGACGCACAGAGCCGATCCTATACGCAAAGTACACATGTTGCGTAGGGCCCCTGAAACACCAGGAGTCCCCCTTCCTCTCAGAGATGATTTAATATCAGTTTTGTTTTTGATTTTGGTCAGCGGTTATGAAAACATGAATGTTCCTTTAATGCACTGTCGCCCTTTCTACGTAACATCCAAACCAGTCAAATCATGTAATGTGACGGTCATATACAGTCTCCTACCGTTCTTCCTCGATACTAAAAAATGAGTTCAAAGCACTGAGCTGCAGTTTCTCAAACGCTTTCTGTGAGTGTGATTCGAGACGGAGTGAAACACGGACAAATATAGGCTACTTTGTGCTATGTATATGTCAAAATGACCGTCTTGGTGAGTTTTCACTAAACACAGTCAGTTATGTCTTAAATAAACAAACATTTTGAAAAGTAATCGAATGCTTGTCTGTATATAGATCTGTGATTCTGTGACAGCATCCTACGGTATAAACCTGATGCTGTCTGTCATCATCTGTTCATCAAACAACAAAAGAAAAGGAGAGAATTAATCACTGTTCTTCACTTAATATTGTTCATAACTTTATGAATTAATTTTTGGTCAGACACTAGATTGAAAATTGCTTTATAAAGAATACTCAGAACTCAAAACAAGCATAAACTCTTAAAGAGACAGAACTTCACTGTCTGGCGTCACATTGGTTGATGAGAGTAT
The DNA here is from genome assembly GCA_027422415.1 of Schizothorax lantsangensis. Classification (NCBI taxonomy): domain Eukaryota; kingdom Metazoa; phylum Chordata; class Actinopteri; order Cypriniformes; family Cyprinidae; genus Schizothorax; species Schizothorax lantsangensis. Next base: position 40,532 of record JAPDDO010000044.1, on the reverse strand, counting down.
GGTCATGTGTTGTATGTTGTGAATCTTCTCTGAGCAGCAGTGAATCATCAGAGAATCAACTCTCGTATCGGTTCATGAGTCCTGTGACGTCATTCTGTTGATGTTCAATGATGAAGAATCTCCAGCATCGCTTCTCATGGAAACACAGAAAAACTCTTTCAGTTCAAACTCTAGACATGTTTCAGTGATCTACATTGTGTTGAATGAATGGAAATGTTTCATATGTGTTTCTTCTGCTTTTAGTGCTGATGTCCTTCATCCACGCTGGACTCACTCAAGGTACTGTGCTGTACTGCAGTATATTTGATTTATTAAACAAATGTGAATTGTGTTGTAGTTTATTTGTCTACATGGATCATATGAGGATCCCACATTTGTCTCTTTGTTGATGATTTATGTCTATATTTTGTTGTCATTCACCTTCACCCAGAATCATTTGTGTGTGTAATTCCTCATGATGCTAAAACACTGATCAATTATATAAAAAGTAGGTTAAAATGGTAGTTTGTTGCAAATATTTACACTGTAATTAATGACCATTGCTTTTTTCTTTCTGTTCAATTTGTCAAATAAAGTCACAAATTAACCACAAAGCAGAAAACAAATACAGAGAAATTAAGTGTCAAAACTATTAAACACCCACAAACACCGGCGATCTGAGGGGCAGCTTCAATGGAGAACACAGACATTTAGGAGTGACACCATAACACATCCATGATAAAGAACACACACGCGCGCACACACGCACACACACGCACACACACACACACACACACACACACACACACACACACACACACACACGGACACGCACCACACACACACACACACACACACACACACACACACACACATACAGACACAGACACAGACACAGACACACGCACGCACGCACGCACGCACACACACACACACATAACCAACATAACACCAAGCTCACGTTTCACTGTAATAGTAACATAATTGCAAAAATGGTAATTTAGTACAATTTAAAAATAAATTAATTAATTAATTAACTGACAAAGATTCATTTTTTTGTTATAATAATGGTGTTTTAATAATGTCTCAACACAGATCTAAATGAGTCATTGAGTGATTATTGCAGTCATCTAGTGGCTGTAGTCGACATTACATATTATTTTATTTTATGGCAGCAATCTACCAATAAACCATGTCACATTGTCCATGTTATCTCCATGAATGAAAGATAGAATTTACATCAAAAGTTATTTTATTAAATGAATATATTTAAAAAAAGTTTTACTATTTGTTTTAGTGCAGGGCAACAATTTATCATCACGATTAATCATTGCACAGTACTACTAGTTTTTTAATTTAATTTAATAAAATTTTAGTTTTTATTTTATTTTATTATGAATGTTATATTCAGAAAAGTAAGCTAATGCAACAATTAACACTGTAATTAATGACTGTGTGCCTGTAAGATCTTGTGCACCTGTTATTCTTATGTTATTCATTCAATATGGTTTTGTTCTGAACATTTGTAAGAGATGAGAGACTGAGAACAGACACAGACATAAGTTCTCAATTTTATTGTGTTGTAGCCCATTATTGCCTCTTAATCTATTTAAATAAATAATAGTTTGTTGAAACGTGCCGACTGAAAATAGTTCCAACAGATACTGTACTGCTGACTGAAAGTGAAAAGCTCATTTTGAATTATACTAAGTGTGTTTTTTGTTCATTTCACAGAGAGACCCAAACCTGTAGTTGATGTTGATCCTGATAGACGTGTGTTCAGAGGAGAGATGGTCACTCTCACATGTGACATACAGCAGACAGGAGACTGGTGGTACAGCTGGAATAAAGACGGAAATCAAGATAACAGTGCAAGACAAGACCAGAACTATATAATCCCATCTGTGGATCCGGCTCATGGTGGTGTGTACAGCTGTATAGGATCTCACAGTACAGGTCACTCACAGCACAGTGATGGAGTTAACACTGACAGTATCAGGTGAGAGCTCATCTGTTCTTCACACAGAATCCTTCTTTTTTCTTAACAGTGTTATTGTCTGCAGTCTTTAGCTTCAGTTACAATGGTGTTTCTGTTTAGAGACAGAAAAAAATGTGACCTAGATTTTATATTCATTCATAAATGAGACGTATTATAGAGAAAATATATGTTTTTCCTGCATTAATGTGCACATTGAAGCTCCAGCAATCGTTTACTCTGATCATTTCAGCCTTCTGTGTGCAATATATTTTTAGAAGTATTTTAAGAATAAATATAAAGTTCAAGTCTCAAAATCTCACATTAACTTCAAGCACTTAAAATAGTTACTTGCTTCTAAAATGTTCATTTCTGGCATTTATCTACATACTGAGTTGTGATTGGTTTGTCCTTTTCACAGATAATTAACCCTCATCCGTCCCTCAGGTTATTTTGGCCCGAAACTTTTTTTTTTTTTTTTTAAATCGAGTGTTGATCGTTATGGTACAAGACTTTGTGACTTTTGCCACACTTGAACCGGAAATACACACAAAAAAAAATAGTGGATTTATGTGGATGTAATTAAGAAAATTAACAAAAGTGACCCGCCACTTGAAAAGAATGGAATTTGCCTAAAAAAAAACATTTTTTTTTATTTTCTCTCACTTGAGCATGGAACACACACAAAAAATTGAGTCAGTTCAGTTCATTATTTATATAGCACATTTAAAAACAACCATGGTTGACCACAGTATGTAACAATGACCGAGAAAAAAAACAACCTCACACACAAACAAGACAAATACAGTAAAAACGTCACAATGTCTCACAGCTCAACTCGAAATAAAAGCCAATCATTACAGGTGTGTCTTAAGCAACGACTTGAAAATTCCTCCAGTCTGAGCAGTTCTTATGTGTACAGGTAAACTATTCCACAAATTATGTGCCACCAATGAAAAAGCTCGGTCACCTTTATTTTTTAACCTGGCTCTGGTAACATCGAGGAGCACCTGACTGGACGACTGGACTTTAAGTGTGTGGACCTCAGTGCCAACCCATTTAAAATCTTAAAAACAAACAATAAAATCTTTAACAGGAAGCCAGTGTAGTGAAGCTAAGTCTGGGGTAATGTGCTCGTACTTTTAGTCACAGTTAGAAGCCGAGCTGCTGCATTCTGGACTAACTGTAAGCGTTGAAGAGAAGACTGATCCAAACCGACATATAAAGAGTTAAAGTAGTCTAGTCTAGACATTATAAAAGCATGAATTACACTTTCACACTCCTTACGCGGCAGGTAGGGCTTGACTTTAGCAACAGTCTCAGCTGAAGAAACTGGCTTTTACAACAGAATTAATCTGTTTTTCAAATTTAAAAGCACTGTCAAAAATCATCGTCAATTCGATGATTTTATGTGGGTGTAATAAAAAAGTAACAAAGTGTCCCTCGCGGGTCAGTTTGACCCAGCCATATAGGGATGAAAAGACAGCCTTTTTTGTCTCTTTTTTTTTTTGTATACAAAATCTGACACAATCTAGAAAAGATTAATACCCAAACGAAGGGCTGATACTGCAGAATGTCCCCAGTGCAGAAAAACTAACACACACATGCACATTATAACATGAATTAAGTTTCTGCTGGGAAATTACATTCCTTTTGGCTTTTTTTGTTGTTGTCGTTGAGTTATGTGGTGGAGATCAATGATTTTATATCATATTTATATTTTTAAATATATATTTTATATTTATTATTACATATTTACGAAATTGGATGAATACACATATGTATGGATTAAAATTTAGTTTAAGATTTTATTTTTATTTTTTTACAAAATATAGATTTTTTTAATGTTAATAATAAATATATGTTACATATAGTTATGAATTAATGAAAAAGATTTATCAAGCGCCAAGTTCATGTCATTTTAAATGTTTAACTTGTTTTGCTCAGTTGAGATTAGGACCCTATCGGCCCCTCTAGTGGCTCTAACAATAAAATGCAATTGTATGTAATTTGTCCCCACCAGATGGCTTCAGAGACACTCAGTGACCCAGTTCAAGATATTTCAGCATTAGGGGTGTAACGGTACACGTATTCGTACTGAAAATGTTCAGCATGCACGTGTACCGAACAAATCATTACATTTTTTTCAGGAAATTCATACAACATCTCATGCCTCATGTAATCGCACAATCAGTGTTTCACTCGCGGAAAGATGTGATTAAAACAACTCTCAAACAAAATGTCACGTAGCATTTCATTAACCTCAGCCAAGTCATCAGTGTCCACAGCTCCTTAGTTCACCAGAGAAATGAAGTCTAGAGAAGAGCATTTTGCTAAATATTAGACTATATGCTCATTATTTTTTACTTGACCTGTTACTGATGTCTTAATGATTATTTATTGTTGGCTATATTTAAGTAAATCTTTTATGAAACAGCCACTGTGTAAATGATTATATTTCAACAACAAATAGAAATTGTATAATAAGTTAATTTAAAAACTGCATTGAGTGCAATTTACATGTTTGCATACAATCTTTTAATTTGAGTGTTGATTATTGTAGTTTAATATTGTAAATTAAATTTAAGTTTGGGCTCTGTTGTTAATTGCAACATTATAGTAGGCCTAATATAAAAGGCCCCTATAGTTTCAAGCAGAGGTAGTTGTTTTATGAGGTAGATACAATTTTAATTCTAACTGAATTTATTTAAAGAAAGTGCAATTTGCTCAGTAAAGCATTGTTTAATTATATATATATATATATATGTATGTATATATATATATATATGCACGTGTATATACATAAATATATATATATATATATATATATATATACAGTATATGTGTGTGTGTGTTTAGTATTTTTTCCTCCTGTTGTACTGAAACCATACCGAACCGTGACGTCAGGTGCGAGGTGCGTCATGTTTGTGTACCGTTACACCCCTAAACAGCATGTTTCAAACAGAAAAGGACTGAAATTGTGTATTTGTTTGTTTGTTTTTTTGGGGGGTGAAAAAAATGTAAAGAAATTTGCTCATGTGCATTAAAATATCCAGAATTTAAGGTAAATAAAATAAAAATGACCAAAAAATAATAAGAAAACTACATAACTAATTAGAAATATATATCGCGATTAATCCCACCTAACATTAAAGTTTTTAAATATACTTTTATATTGCAATGATTTTACATGCAATCTTCAAATTAATGTACAAACAACATAAAGACTGTATATTTTTAATATTTGTTTAATGCCATTGTTTTTTATGACTAAAGGCCAGCATCACTGATACAAATACACTGATTTCTCTATAAAACTGTTTTCCCTCTAATATTTAACCACTGACTATAGCCATTACAGTATAATTAAAATACTTTACAATTTAGATATATCAATTTTAACATTTATTAGACTTTAAAAATAATAACTTCTAATTTAATTGAACTTAAAACAATCTTCACATAAACCCATTATAGTAAATGTCATATTTACATGTGCCCTTCAGCAGAAATATACAGAAATTGAAGTTATCAAACACTAAATTCTAAATTAAATATAGATGAATCCTTAAAGCTATGAAAGTTATTGATTTCCTTTTTTTTATCGTTGATGAACAGACATCACAGCAGCTGGTGATTAGGTTGTTTTGGCTGCTATTTCTTTAAGAGCTGCCGCTGCTTTGTATTTTCTCTCAAATCTCTTCACCTTTTCTGACCCACTTCAGGTCTTAAAGTCTTTACTAATGAACTGATGAGTTGAATCGGGTGTGTTAGATGAGGGAGACAGTGCTTGGCTGCTACAGAACAGTTTGGAAAACCATTTCAGAGACATGTTCTTAAATCTGACTCATATATCATCATAAAGTCGTTTAATTCACAGATCTCACTCAAAGTCTATTCAATGATCAAAAAAAGTGTTAATACGTTTAAAATTTGCAACACCAACCCTGTGACACTAAAGCAAGAGCTCAAGCACTCTGTAGGACTTTTTAAGCATTGTGCACAAAAAAGTGTGAACCACTGAAAGATTCAGACACACAGATATCAAGAATCAGCATATGAATCTCAACAATGATGACAATCAACAAATCCAGATTAACAGATCAACTGAACATAAAACAAGCTAAAGTCACAACAAAACAACAGCAAAATAAAAGCAATAAGACAATTCAACTAAATTGTTAATGTCGCAAAGCATGCTGGGAGTCAAGGAGGAGTTTTGTATAATGGCGGCTCCCATCATGCACTTCAGCATGAAGCTTTATGTTGATTTTCATCATTGTTGAGATTCATGATGTCTGTGTGTGTCTGAATAATACAGACTTGTGTTTTTAAACTCAAATGATCTGATTTTCACGACACAGCTGGATCTCATGCTGTAGCACTGGGCTGCTAATCAGTAATGTGAGATTAATAACACATCATATGCATATTAAGAAATTAAACTCTAGAAGCGACCTTCATCAGCTGATCTCAACCACTATTATCATGACTTCAAATAAAAAAAATTCTACATTTTCGATATACATACATGTATGTATGTATGTATGTATGTATATATATATACAGTGTCCTCCACTAATATTGGCACCCTTGATAAATATGAGCAAAGGCGGCTGTGAAAATAAATCTGCATTGTTTATCCTTTTGATCTTTCACTCAAAAAATTCACAAAATTCTAACCTATCATTGAAGTAAAACAATTGAAGGTGGGGAGAAAATCTCATGATGAAATAAATGTTTTTCACCAATGAATGTTGGCCACAATTATTAGCACCCCTAGAAATTATTATGAGTAAAATATCTCTGAAGTATATTCCCATTCATATTTATATTTTTTAGCACACCAGGGTGACTAGGAGCATGAAATTGTCCAGCCATGACTTTCTGTTCCACAGGATTATAAATATGAGGAACACAAAGGCCAAATTCCCTTAATCATCCATCATGATGAGAAAAAACTAAAAATATATTTCTGATGTGAAGAACAAGATTGTTGAGCATCACAAAATAGAAAGTGGCTGTAAGAAAAGAGTTAAAACATTGAAAATCCCCATTTCCACCATCAGGGTAATAATTAAGAGGTTCCAATCAACTAAAGATGTTAAAAATCTGCCTGAAAGAGGACGTGTGTCTATATCGTCCTAATGCACGGTGAGGAGGAGAGTTTGAGTGGACAAAGACTCTCCAAGGATCACAGCTGGAGAATTGCAGAGATTAGTTGAGTCTTGGGGTCAGAAACCTAAAAAAAAAAAATCAAACATCCCCTACATCACCGCATGTTGTTCGGGAGGGTTTCAAGAAAAATTGTCGTCACTCATCCAAAAACAAACTCCAGCAAATTCAGTTGTCAGACACGACTGGAACTTCAAATGGCACTGGCTTCTATTGTCAGATGAAACTGAAAAAAAAAGCTTTTTGGCAGCAAACCCACCAGATGAGTTTAGTACAAACAGGGATAAAAAGTACCCCATGTCCACGGTTAAATATACTGCTGGATCTTTAATGTTGTGGGCCTGTTTTTCTGCCAGAGGTCCTGAACATCTTGTTCAGATGCATGGCATCATGGATTCTATCAAATACCAACAGATAAAAAATCAAAACCTGACTGCCTCTGTTAGAAATCTTATAATGGACCGTGTTTGGATCTTCCACCAGGACAACAATCCAAAACAAACATCAAAATAAACACAAAAATGGGTCACTGAGCACAAAATGAATCTTTTACCATGGCTGTCTCTGTCCTCTGACCTGAACCCTGTAGAAGATGAGTGAGGTGAACTGAAGAGAAGAAGCACTGTCATGGAGCTGTGAATCTGAAGGATCTGGAGAGATTCTGTATGAAGAAAATGGTCTCTGATCTCTTATCAGGTGTTCTCCAAAGTCTTCAGGCATTATATGAAAAAACTCAGAGCTGTTACCCTGGGAAAAGGACGTTGCAATAATTGGGTGCCAATAATTGTGGCCAACATGAAATAGTGAAAGCATTTATTTCACAATGAGATCCCCGCCCCACTTTCAATTGTTTTACTTCAATGATAGGTTGGAATTTTGTGAATTTTTTGAATGAAAGATAAAAAGAATAAACAATGCAGATTTATTTTCACAGCCGCCTTTGGTCATATTTACCAAGGGTGCCAATATTAGTGGAGGACACTGTAGCTCTAGCAAACAAGCCTTTGCAGATTTGCTTTATACTGTAGATAGATAGATAGATAGGAATGAGCCACACTCTTAAAAAAAAAAGGTGCCAGGAAGAACCAAAAAGGGGGTTTCGCGGCGATGCCATAGAAGAACCTTTTTTGGTTCCCTGAAGAACCTTTTATTAAATGGTTCCTTGAAGAACCTTTTTTTTTTCTTAGTGCCATAAAGAACCTTTTTTTGGTACTGCACAGAACCCTTTTCAAAGGTTCTTAAAAGAACCCCTTGCAGTTCTTCATGTCACTTTATTAGGTTCTTTGTGGAACCATTCATGAAAAGGTTCTTCATGGCCCCAATGTAGTTAACAAACATACAAAGAAATCCAGGAATATGAATAAATGCATGTTTATTACTTTTATCCCTTGTGCCACATAAAATCATATGAGTAGGCAACCAAAATTAATAAATTAGACAAACTGCCCAAAATCAAACTGAAAACAGCATTAAATAAACACAAACCAGAAAACAGCAGAAAAAATACAATAAAAACAGTACAATATAAAACAGTACTGATACTTGTAAGATAAACAGCAGCAGCAACAACAAATAAATATGCAACTTAAGATGGCTTAAGATGATTAATTTTAACTACAGTGAATTAAAAACTTCCTTCACAGAGAAACGCATTTCTTCCAAAAAGAAAGCCTTAAACTGATACATCTTAGACTCGAGAATTGTAACAATGAATTGCATACCATCTGCAAACAAATACTGTTTTAACATCCAAAAGTGATGGAAATACTATGAATTTTCATAAGCAATGAAAATGATCTAGTTTAATATAAACGTGTGAGTGTATGTGTTGTGTGTGTGTCTGTGTGTATGTATGTGAGTGTATGTGTTGTGTGTGTGTGTGTGTGTGTGTCTGTGTGTATGTAAGTATGTGAGTGTTTGTGTGTATATGTGTTGTATGTAGGGGTGTAACGATACACGACTCGCAGTTGAACGATTCACGGGCATTTTCCAAATGGAAGTGATCATCCCTGTCCCCTTGTAGTGGGGAGTGATGTAATTTCCTCGTCTTCAGCTGGGATGTTCCTGTGACAACGCAGCACGATCTGTATAGGCATAAAAAATGCCTATTTGATATTTAAAAAGGTTTCATACATATTAGTTTTTATATATTAGCATATTTACATTTTTAAATATAAAATTAATGTTTATTTACAACAGTTATGCTAACAAAAAAAAAAATACATGACATTAAAACAGCGACATCTGCTGACAGAGACCATGCTGCGTCACAGGAACATCCCAGCTGAAGATGAGGAAATGACATTGCTCCCTTTACCAAGTGCATTCCAAACGACTGCATAATGATACACGTGTGCCCTGCCCACTACAAGGGGACAGGGATGATAAGAATATAATCAGTAATTATACTCACTTAATATTAGATTTTAAAGCCATGTTTTGTTTTTTTATATTTCATAGGCCATTTTTTTTTTACACTGTCAGAAATAAAATATACTAAAATTGTATTTTAGCCCTTTACTGGGGCAGTAACCTCAAAAGTGCACATATCCCCTAAAGGAGCATATTAGTACCATACAAGTATGTATGCTTTAAGAGAAGATAAGTTACAAGGTGCACCTTTGAGAATATAATCAGTAATTATACTCATATTATACTCATAAAGAATATAATCAGTAATTATACTCATATTATACTCATAAAGAATATAATTATACTCATATTATACTCATAAAGAATATAATCAGTAATTATACTCACTTAATTTTAGATTTTAAAGCCATGTATGTTTTTTACATTTCATATGCATAGATAAGTTACAAAGGTGCACCTTTGAGGGTACCTCATGAAAAATAAACATGGTGTTACATAAGTACTAAAATGTATTATTATTATTATTACCTTGGTAAATTTGTGGTTACTTCAGTTTTACTACAAATACTGTGGTAAACTGGTTACTGTAATAAAACCATGGTTAATATTTGTAAAAGGCTGCCAGGCTGCTGTAGTCTTAAAGGTGAAACTTTAGCATATTTTCTGACAGATTTATTAACAGCAATTACAGAACATAACACAATCCATTTGAACTTTTAACAACAAGTTTAAATAAATTTACTTGCACGAACTAGCCTATTTAAAATAAATATTACATAAATAAACCAAGTTTGCGGTTAGTAAGATTTTGTAATATTATTTAAATAAGCCTCATGCTCACCAAGGCTGCACTTTTTTTTAAATACAGTAAAAACAGCAATATTGTGAAATATAACCATTAAAATAACCATTTTCTATTTTAATATATTTTAAAATGTAATTTTAAATGCATCTGTGATCAAAGCTGAATTTTCAGCATCATTATTCCAGTCTTCAGTGTCACATGATCTTCAGAAATAATTATAATATCATTTGCTGCTCAAGAAACATTTCTGATTATTATTGCTGCTATTTGTGTGGAAACCGTGATGCATTTTTCAGAATAAATTTTATACATAGTAACAATGATATGTAATGTAATGTAATAATGTGGCAATGGTTTCTTAAGATCTACTTCTGATGCTTTTGGGAAACGCAGCTCTATTTGAACAAACACTGTGACAGAGCCATGCGTCAGCAGCGAACAGTGTTGCCAACTAATTTTCAGAGAAAGTTGCTAAAGGAAGGTCAATTTGTTGCTAAAAGTTGCTAAATAACGTTATGATGTCATTGCGCGATGACGTAATTGAGTAATCACGATGCAAAATTGTGTCACAACATCAAATCTCAGCAAAAAAAATAGATTTTATATATGTTAATTTAGATTTGTTTGTAAAATTATATGCAATAATATACTATTAAAATATAAATAACTGTATTATTAAATACATTGAATTATTGAACACTTACACATTTTTGAATGATTACATATTAAGTTTTTTTTAATAGCTAGTAAACTAGTAATACTACACATTCTCAACAGTTAGTTAGTTTGCTACACTCTAAGAAAAGTCTGTAGAAATAGGGCACAATCTACTATGTCAATATGAAATAATTTTCCGTATTGGTTTTTTACCTGCATTTTAAATTACGCATTATGTTTTCAGGTTACAGGGTTACAATGGATAATGGATAATGTCCTGGAAAATTAGTATCTTTTCCATTTTTCTTAGAGTGTAGGCCTACTAACTGATCAACAATCGCAGGTACAAGCTACTAACAAAGTGTATCATCAATGAACAATTATTCAATTATTATTATTATTATTATTAAATTGAACAATTGCAAATAGCAGCTAACTTAATTCCCGTGATGTGTGTGCTGCTAGGCATCTTTGGTTTCCTCTTTTTGTGTAATTTGGATGGAAAATGTGTGCCTTTTTATTATCTGAGTCTCTTATCAAAAGTTGTTAAAAGTAGCCAAATAAATTTTAGAAATTGCTAAATTTGTTGCTAGGTGCTTTTGGAAGAAAAAGTTGCTAGGGTAGTCTGAAAAGTAGCTAAATTTAGCAACAAAATTGCTAAGTTGGCAACACTGGCAGCGAACGCTGTCTGTGATTGATTACTTCTGTCTTTCAGCATTTGCGTGTGTTCTGATGAGCAGGAGAAATAGCTCTATAACACAATTAACACAATTAGAAGCTTATTTTATGCATCAAATTTCTTGATAAATAAAATTTGTGATTAAAAATGCACTTTAGAATCGTTATTTTTATGTGAGGATCGATCCTTCGATACAACATCAGTATTGAAAGTATCGATACTTTAGGATCGATTCACCCATCCCTAGATGCTTCAGTTTATAGCACTGACACCAGTCATGAGGGAGCACGTTACCCTTAAACACTGAAAGGATATTAGGATATTACAACATTACTCTTAGGACATCGCACACTAATTAGTTTCATGAATATGATTTAACCTGATGGAGGACGCGCTCAGTCATTCAGGCACTCTCTCTCTCTCTCTCTCTCTCTCTCTCTCTCTTGCACGCTGTTTAGGCATGTTTTGTGCCGTTGATCGTGGTCTCATCCCTAATAAATAAAACATTTATTCATGCTTGGGTGTCGGCGGTGAATCCAGTGGCGAGAAAACCCCCACCACTATCTGCAAACTGGCATTTCAGATCTGCCTCCATTTTGTTAGTAACGCCCCAACTTCCAACGATCCAATCAATTCTCGAAGGACGAAATCAAGTCCCGCCCTCTCATTTCAGATGCCGTTTCACTCGGATATACGTCACAGTAGAGAAAAAAAGAGGGTCGCAACTTCCGTTTCATGCCGACTTTAAGTCACTGCAAGCTAAGACCTGTCATGGCCGTGATTTTCCTCATTACTAAACTATAACCCCCCCAAAAAAAAAATAATAAATAAATAATAAAAATAATTAATAATTAATCATGTCTTTATCATGTGTTTAAACAGTAAGTAGGACTATGTGAACACAGGTTGGCATTTAAAACACTAGCTTACATTCAATTTATTTATTAAATTTAGTAAATTCATAATGGCCATTTGCTTTTTTACAAATGCTTCTATTTCAGATGGTATATTATGTGCTTACATGAAGCAGACTAATATTTATTTTTAATATGAAATCACAAGGCATTTTGTAGCCTCTCTTATCTGATACACTCAGTTCAGTTCATAGATCACTCTATTGAGCTCATGATTTGATTCAGGTGTGTTAAATAAGGGAGACACACGAAATGTGCAGAGCTGTGGGTCAAGCATTGAAAACCACTATAGGCTATGCAAATTACATTGTGCTATTTATTATAATCGGATGCCTTGTGTCACATTATTTTTCTTAAGAATCAATAAAATCATTCTGGGATTTATTCCAACAATATGAGGTCACATGCCCATTCAAAGTGCATGTGCCCCCTCAGGTTTTTGAGTCAAGTGGATTTTGAAAGCAGCTTCCAAAAGACAAAAATAGCTGAATAATATTTTCTATTTTTGATACAGTCACACCATCATGATTAAATCGTTCAGTGTGTCATATCATCAGCAGCTAATTAATCTAATTTTGTAATTCATATAGATGCAAAATTTAGTGAGACAAAGTGGAACTTTTATATTTTAAGGTTTTGTAGCCTATACCTCAGCCTTTTTATTTCATTTTAATAAATGAATATTTTAAATAAATAGCCTAATAATTTTTGAGTCAAAAAACATTTAAAATAGAGATAATAGATATAAAAGGACTGATCTACTGGTCTTTCTTTAATTAATAAACACACTATTTATTTAACTCTAAATTAATACTTTATATTGCACTATAACTGAACGCAACTAATAGAAAATTAGTTTGGAATGAGTTCTTGACCAGACAGGCCAATTTAGTTCACTTTCCAAAAAATATAAATATATTTACAACATGTTGAGTGTGAAAAACCATTAGTCTAAAGAACCTTTCTGTGCTACAAAGAACATTTCTGTGCTGCAAAGAACATTTCTGTGCTGCAAAGAACATTTCTGTGCTGCAAAGAACCTTTTGTGCAATGGAAAGGTTCTTTGGATATAAAAGGTTCTTCATGGAACCATACAGGGTCCCAAAGCACCTTTTTTTTTAAGAGGGCATAACAGCTATAAGTGAACTCAACACTACATCACTGTCACTTACAGATAAACCTCAGCCGGCTCTGACTGTAAAGTCCCAGAGGTCAGTGTTCACTGGAGACACAGTTACTCTGAGCTGTGATGTGAGACAGTTAACTGGATGGACAATTCACTGGAGAAAAGACTCAAACACTGAATCCACGGGTGATGCAACTAAAACAATCGAGTCTGTGAGAGTCTCTGATGGAGGAACGTACCAATGTAGAGCACAACGAGGAAACTACTACAGCTGGTACAGTAATGAAGTTAAGATAACAGTAAAAGGTCAGCGCTCTCTTACTTTCTATACATTTTTTAATAGAAGACAACTTGATGTGTTTGTTATAAAACAAGATAATTACTGTCATACATTAACAAAGTGTTGTCAGTTAAACTAAATGTCAAATAAAATAATAATAATAATTTATGTTGCACAGATCATTTGAAATACTTTCAAACACATGAAGTGTGTTTTTTGTTCATTTCACAGAGAGACCCAAACCTGTAGTTGATATTCTTCCTGATAGACGTGTGTTCAGAGGAGAGACGGTCACTCTCACATGTGACATACAGCAGACAGGAGACTGGCAGTACAGCTGGAATAAAGACAACAAACGAGTTCACAGCGCAGGACAAAACCAGAACTATATAATCTCATCTGTGGATTGGTCTCATAGTGGTGTGTACAGCTGTAGAGGAACTCAGTCAAAAGCACCAACACACTCACAGATGAGTGACGGAGTTACACTGACAGTATCAGGTGAGTCTGTTCATTTTTCCTTACATCATTTCAAAGCAAACAGATTGAGTAGATAACCAGGTAAACTTGATCTTAGTTTGACTCACCTATCATGCTCACAGTCACATTATGTTCTAGTATATTTTGTAACAGATATTGGACCAATCAGCTGTGAGTGCAGTGATGATGACGAGAACAGCAGCATTTATTCACATCTGTTCTTATAAGAGGACTGAAGCAATTCACTTTTAGTCATTATTCTGTTCAGATGCAGAACTGTATAAGATGTTTCTTTACAGAACAGATGCTGTGCAGTGATCAGTGTTTGTTGTTTTAGAGAGATGAATGCAGTTATTTTTACACACAGTTCATTTACTCAGACTCATGTGCTTCCAAACCCAGAAGACTTTGGTTAATCTTTGAAACACAAATTAAGAAACCTGAATAAACCTGAGAGGTTTCTGTTCTTCCATTAAAAGTCCAGGAAACCAAAACTTAGAAGAGCCAAAAAGCATGTGAATATGTGAATAAAAGCCTAAATTACAATCTGTTTAACATATAACCTGATCATATCTCTTCTCAAGGCTTGGATTAAATTCCTGGATTCATATGGATTTGTATTACAACACCTTTGACCTTTTTATCATATGATTGTCGCTCTGCACCGCAAACTCAGGTCTTGTGTGTGTTTTGAGTAAAATTTTGACTTTCTTTACAGATTTACCCAGATCTACACTGACTGTGACACCAGACAGTCCTGTATTCACTGGAGAGACAGTCACTCTGACCTGTGTGATTAGATCTTACAGTGACTGGAGATATGAGTGGTATAAAGACAGTGTAATGTTACAGACGTCTGATCGTTACACTGTAAACAGAGACACTCTCACTATCAGAGGAGCTACTGAGTCTGATCAGGGTCAGTACTGGTGTAGAGGACAGAGAGATGAAAGACCACAATCATCACAATCAAGCTCTGTTTCTCTCTCTGTGACGGGTGAGTTTAATATCATTTTCCTCATAAACTCACTCTACTACATGTCTGGTCAATATGAATACCACACTTTCTTTTGAGCATTTAATCTCACTTTTAACTTGTAGTAACCTAAATCACATGACACAGAGACAAATGCTAAAATGCAGAAACAAAACATAAGAGCTACTGTTAAAAATAGCTGGGTATGGATGCTAGATATGACAATGTTTCCGTTTTTTTTTGTTTGTTTTTTTCTCACTGTCACCCATTACAAACTTTACACAGAACGACTCACAGAGAAGCACTGCTGCAGTAAAATATGATTCTCGCTGCCATAACATTATACACGACCAGAAAAAGACGTTATCACTCAGTGTAAGGTGCAGTGTTTCAGAGTAGAGGGAGAGTAGGATCATTTATTAATAACACATAATCAAAAGTAAATCCAGATAACAAAGACAAAAACAGAATAAAACCAGACAAAGGGTAAAGAAGACAAGACTGCACTGAACACAACACAAACAAAACATTCATAAAGGACAACACCAGACAAAGAACAAGAGAAAAGACTGAGGTTAAAATGAGTGATTTTGAAACACTGCTTCATGAAGCTTCGAAACTTATACGAATCTTTTGTTTTGAATCAGTGCTTCTGAGCGCGCATCAAACTCCCAAAGTCACGTGATTTCAGTAAACGAGGCTTCGTTACATCATAACTGTTTTAAAACGTAGCTGTGTCCGAAACCGCTCCCTATCCACTACATAGTGCACTATATCGGGTGTCAGACATTTTGTAGTGCTGTCCGAATTCTGAGTGAACGACTTCATTCCCTACATTCGTTTACTACTTTTTACCCACAATGCATTCTGATTTCGAGTGTACAACCGATGCACACTCACTGAAGCACTATTTCCCACAATCCAATGCGGAGAACCGACGAGCTGGAAGAGAGAGCGGGAGCGAGCGAGTGAGTTTGAACGAGAGATGCCGTTTAATTTACATAAATGATGATTATTTGGTGGATATTTAAAAATGTTCGTTGGTGGCGTATTCTGATGTCAAATTAACGGTCGCCTGAGGACGCTCTTGTCATCTTATCTGTGAGCAAAAACACTGCTCGGGAGAGTTTCAAGATACTACAAACAATAAATACATACAATTATGAACGTGTTAATGTGAGTTTATTGTTGTTGACAGTATTTTAATAGTATGTAATGATTAACATACAAGCATTACAAGACAAATTAATATCAATGAAACCAAGCTGATTACAATATAAAGTCATTTTAAGTGTTATTGCTATTAATATGATTTTCTAAAATATAAAAGTACATATGTGAGTAAGCAGGGGTGGATCTAGAAAATAATTTTTAGGGTGGCAAAGGGGTGGCATGGGGTCTATGAGGGGTGGCAACACCAAAGCAAGCCCCCATGCATAGGTTTTGGAGATTTATAGTCTGACACACAGTTGTGTTCACAAATACTGTATTACCATTAAAGTGAAAGTGAAGTGACGTGCGGCCAAGTATGATGTCCCATACTCTGAATTTGAGCTCTGCATTTAACCCATCCAAGTGCACACACACAGCAGTGAACACACACACACACCGTGAACACACACCCGGAGCAGTGGGCAGACAATGCTGCAGCACCCGGGGAGCTCGGTGCCTTGCTCAAGGGTCTCACCTCAGTCGTGGTATTGAAGGTGGAGAGAGTGCTGGTTATTCACTCCCCCCACCGACAATTCCTGCCGGACCTGAGACTCGAACCCACGACCTTCGGGTTACAAGTATAAAACGACTGCCCCAATAATTAAGTAATCATCTATACTGTTTAAAATGAAAAATAAATAACATTTCAATATCCATCATGGCACTAAGTCAATACACAATATAAAAAACTTCAACAGGTTATAAATGTTTCTGAGCTTGTATCACTAAAGAAGACATGCGGTTCTATTAATATTACATAGGCTACTTAGATGGTATAAATCATGTTTTAGTGCAAGTTTAAGAGCAACAAAAAATTTTGAATTTCCTAATATTAGAAAGAAATGCAATAATACCAAAGCATTGAAACTGGATCAGTTTTGAAAACAATGTTTGATTCTGTTATTAACAGAGGTGGTAATGTCTGTAATCACCCAGAACACACTCTAACAACCACTCTAGCAACACCCCAGCAACTGCATAGCAAGAGCCTAGCAACCACTCAGAATATCCTAGCAACCAACTAGCAATGCTTTAACAAACATCTAGAACATCTAACTGACCAAACCATTTACGTTTTTTTAAACAAGACTTTGACAAGCCAGCATAAATTTGTCTTTCAAACTTTTCCATCTAGTTATTACAGATTTTCTTACAGTTTTTTTTTTCAACTGCTTTCACACATTTTCAAAACTTTACATTCATTTAGCAGATGCTTTTATCCAAAGCGACTTACAACTGGGGAATACATCAAGCGATTCATCTTAAAGAGGCAAATAGATACAGGAAGTGCTCGTAATACAAAGTTTCAACCATTGTTCAAATAAGTACAAGCTAGACCGAGAAGGATTAAAGAAAAGAGAAAAAGGTTGTTTTTTTTTTTTAGGATGAATTTTGTGAATTGCACACAAAATGCAAAATGCCTCTCATCTCTTGCAAAATGAAGCACTGCATTCAAAATATCAGAAACACATCTCAAAAGCAAACATTTGCAACACATTATATTAATTCCTGTTAGATTTGTGTGTGTTACATAGAGAATTGTGTGTTGTGTTTTGAAAACAACAACAATCAAAAGTGTTTATGAAATTGAAATCTGAGTCAAAGGCTGAGAATTAGTGTCTGGATTTGCAGATTTGGTGTGTGCTTCTGCTGTTTGAGTGTCAGCTTTCAGAAATTGTGACACAAGTAATAATTTTGTGTGTAAGCAGTTGAAATAAAACTGTAAATGCTTACACACAATTCAAATACACAGATGACTTTCCTGCCCAGTGATAATTCAGGAATTATTTTTGCAGCTCAATGTCTATTACGGTATACATAAATTAAATTACAGATACAGATGTATAATTCAGCAATGAACTTTTGGGAAAAAATCATTTTCATTTTACTACTGTAAAGTCATCTTGCAGTAGATGAAAAGCACTAGAAAAGTTCAAATACCAAAGAATTGTATATGAACTTGGTATGCATCACAATACAGTTGAGTAAAAAATAAAATAAAAAAGTCAATTTAGCATCCTCTGCACATTTGGCCACATTTCATTACAGTATACAGTACTATAGCAGTTTCTTGGTCTCCTGACACAAGACTAGCTTTATCTCTAGGCAGTCATTTCTCAGTTCTGCAAACATGCAGTACACATAAAAATGGTTACAAATCACATTTGACAGTCACACGTTTGAAGGTGTACAACATGTGCTACAGTTTACTGTACATATATAGAATAGTACAATTTCCATCATCTAATGTACTGGTACTGTACTGTATAATTATGCTGTATGTGTAAGTATAAAACCCCAGAAGATGATTGGCTCAGCTCAGAGATTCTGATTGGTGTCATTAGTTTTGCTAACTAATGTTTAACTTACTCATTGTTAAACGTTTTGAGAAATGTGTCTTTGTTTTGAAAACTGAATTAATGGTTTGGTGGGGGGGGTGCCAACTAAAATCAGTTATATGTTAACAATCTGAGAAAACTGCAATACGACTAGATTCTTACCTAACTCTGCTATTAGTTTTCGTGATTGTCATCTTCTTATTGATTTCGTGTTATTGTTTCGTCTGATATGGCAGAAAGGCCTATATCCATGATGAAAGTGGAGCGAGCGGTCGGAGAATCGGATCACCAAACAATTACGCGATGAATCTCAGACATATCCGGACGAGACTAGATTTCTCAGAGGACTTTAGCCGAGAAGCAGTAATTATCTGATTCACGAACAAATGTAAAAACAATTCATTAGTGAACTGGGCCGCGCTTAATGTGTTTGACTCACAAAGAACCGGTTCATAAGAGTCATTTGTTAATGAAGCCGGCTACACTGGGCGCGCTGCGTGCGCGTGCAACCATCGTGCAGTTTATTGAAAGACGTGTTTTTGCCATTATTTTGCGTTACTCTGTCATCGCCGCGGCTGAAAAGCAGCACATGAAACACTGCTTACATTTATATTTTATTCTGTGATAATTCTGGGGTGGCAGGTGGGGTGGCACAGCTGTGAGGAAGATGTTTTTGCAACGGTCTCACGCGCAGTGTACACGTCACCGTCCGAATCCGTTCACTTCATTTCGTTCACTCCTTCTGATATAGTCCACTCAACTATACACTAGATAGGGGTTAGTGAACGAGGAGTGAGTGATTTCAGACACAGCTCGTGTCTATATTTCAATGGTTCGCTGCTGGGGGTGATCTCTGTGAATCCGTGAATCATGTGAGTTCATTGAGATCGCCCCAGCGGTGAACCATTGAACCAGTGTCTTTTACCTGATCTCAGATCAGTTTCATCAATTTATAGACAATTTTAATAAGATATTTGTGTAAATAAAAGAATGAGAAGCAGGTAATAGTCTCTTACTGGCCTCTATTTAGAAGCTGTCCATAAAACAAACAAAGCAAGCCAGCAAATTAATATAAAATATTTTATAAAGCACCATACATCATACAGACACTTCATATTTAATGGTATTTTATTATTTTTATTGCATTTAACGTAGTATACTTTCAATAAAACATTTGCAATGGGCTTTAAAATCTGTTTTATACATGTTTTAGTCTGAGTTTTTGATGCATTTGCACACTTTTGACCAGCAGGCGTCACCAGCGCGTGGTGTTTCGAGCGCCTCGAATCAGTGAATCATTTTGTGAAGCATCGGTTCAATTGATTCGAAGCTTTGAAAAGCATCGTTTCTCCCATCACTAGTTAAAATACACTGCGTAACAAGAGGCTGATTAATCACTATGGAGAGAAAAAAAATACAAGAGTAACTGTGGTAACAAACAAGGCACATATCAAACAGGAACTAGACACAGGAAGTGAAGAGAGACAAGGAACAAAATATACTTCAAAACAAGAATAAACACAAAACAGAGATATAACACTCAGTCACAGAAAGTTCAGATGTCCAGCAGACGTGCAGAATCATCTTCAGTGAGTATTATACAGAGAAAAATAGAGCTGTAAAAAAAGTGGAATGTTTCTTAGTGATTATTAATCATTATGGCTGTTACACTCAAAGTTTTTTTTAGTTATTTAATTTCTTAATCATGTTATATATTCATGTAAGCAAAAAAAAAAACAACAACTAAGAAACAGGTTAATTACTCATTCCTTTACTAGTGGAAATATAGTACTCTGCCATAAAGCCCCGACTGGTGGAGGGCTGCAGTGATGGTTGACTTTCTACAACTTTCTCCCATCTCCCGAATGCATCTCTGGAGCTCAGCCACAGTGATCTTTGGGTTCTTCTTTACCTCTCTCACCAAGGCTCTTCTCCCCCCGATAGCTCAGTTTGGCCGGACGGCCAGCTCTAGGAAGGGTTCTGGTCGTCCCAAACGTCTTCCATTTAAGGATTATGGAGGCCACTGTGCTCTTAGGAACCTTAAGTGAAGCAGAATTTTTTTTGTAACCTTGGCCAGATCTGTGCCTTGCCACAATTCTGTCTCTGAGCTCTTCAGGCAGTTCCTTTGACCTCATGATTCTCATTTGCTCTGACATGCACTGTGAGCTGTAAGGTCTTATATAGACAGGTGTGTGGCTTTCCTAATCAAGTCCAATCAGTATAATCAAACACAGCTGGACTCAAATGAAGGTGTAGAACCATCTCAAGGATGATCAGAAGAAATGGACAGCACCTGAGTTAAATATATGAGTGTCACAGCAAAGGGTCTGAATACTTAGGACCATGTGATATTTCAGTTTTTCTTTTTTAATAAATCTGCAAAAATGTCAACAATTCTGTGTTTTTCTGTCAATATGGGGTGCTGTGTGTACATTAATGAGGAAAAAAAATGAACTTAAATGATTTTAGCAAATGGCTGCAATATAACAAAGAGTGAAAAATTTAAGGGGGTCTGAATACTTTCCGTACCCACTGTACATAGTAGGCCTATTTATAAACTATACCGAATTTGGCCTTTTCATATCATAGTTTTTTATTGCAATAATAACAAATGAATATTACAGTATGTATAAAACAAACAGAACATACAGTACATGCATAACATATGAAAATCCTTTCAATAATAAACGAGTTATGGTTTAATGGTTCTTTTCATATCAGTCCCTGTCTTCATTCAATGAGCCACTTACGTTAAACTTTTCTTATAATGGTTTTCTATGGGAGGAAAATGCATAATGTGAAAAATTTTGAGCGTTGCTTTCATATTCTGGGCACATCTGCTAACTTGTATATCTAGTTTGCAACATTAATAAGGTATATACTGAGTTTTGTCTTTTAATATCACGTTCTTAATTTATTAAGCCACGTTAATTATTTTTATAACTCTTTTCTATGGGAGGAAAATACTTAACATGAAACTGTGCATTGCTTTCATGTTCTGGGCTCCTCTGCCTGCAAAGTCCTTTTAGAAAGGCAAATAATATCCACGTTACTTTAAGGTGAATATAATATTAGTCATATCAACATTAATATTGTAAATTTTTTTAATTGATGGTCATTTAAATGCATGTGTTTTTTAAATCACAAGTATCGGTATCGGAATCGGTATCGGCGATACTGGCCCTGTATTTACTCGGTATCGGATGGATACCAAAATTTGCAGTATGGCACACCCCTACCAGGCGCGAGTCAAACAAGCGCGGAAAAGGTAGGCTACAGGTGCCAAATGAGCTTCAGTAGAAAAACAGGGAACTGCGGTCTGATGAGATATTGTTATATGTCATTAAACCAACTTTCCTATTCTGTCAGCCGTTTTACTGTACTCACGGCGCGCTCTTCAACTGTACGCGAATATGAGGCGCATGCTCACTTCATAAATAAACCGCACTAGGAACTGCGAGCATACATCGTCAGTTTAGTCACGAAATTACCAAAATGGCAATTAAAACTGCAAAACTGTGCATGCATGTATGTGCATTAGATTTAAATGCTTGCAGTCTACTGAAATATTCTGCAATTCGAGATCACAATAGGACGCAAGATGATAGGCTATGTAAATTTTTATTTATAATTTAATGCACAAGTACACCAAATATTCTAGAAAATATGCACTAATTTTTTGTTAATTTGTAAAGTATGAAAATGAAAAGAAAATGAAACCATATTTAAATGCATGAAATTACTCATTTTACATTCTTACATTATTTTCCTTTGTACAGAGCTCGATTTAGGTATGACAGAAATGCTGCAATTAATTTATTTAGCCAAATAATAGAATGTTAAACATTGACTGAAAACTTTTTCAGAGTTCAGTGATTATATAAAATTCAGTGAAAGTTGACTATAGTTATCGGCATGTCTCATCCATGAGTGGGCCTATGCAATGACTCTGGAGAACAAGATTTTGGGGGTGTTAAGACCCAGAACCAAGCTTCCTGAGCAATAAAGCTATAGTGAGCCCTTTTATTAAAAGCCTAGCTAATACAAAAATTAAACAAAAATTGTCATTCACTCGGTATTACTTGATGTAATTCACAACTACCTCAATTACAATTAAAGACAAATTAATGGTATTCAGTTGTGTTTTAGGCACTAAAACAGTCCAGTACTTTATAGTCAAATCCATTTCAATATTGAAATAATTAAGATTTCTGTGCCACCCCGGACTGGTTGCTGCCCCCTTCCTGGCTACCCCTATGAAAACATCCTGGCTCCGCCACTGCCTAAGAGGGAAAAGTGATTAATATCAGTTTATTTCTGAGTATCTCTATTTCTGAAAAAAAAACATGTTTGTGAATGTCCATTTGATTTACATTTGAGAGAAACTGGGAAGATTGTAAACAAGGATACAAACTAGCCACTTTTCACTGAAAATTGCCATTGTAAATTCAAAATAGGCTATCTGTGTAATTCAAGTATATTCAATGTGTTGAAAACTCTTGCTACTTCATACTTCAATACAAAACAATGCTGAACTTTGACAAAAAAAAAAAGATTTTTAAATGTTATAATAGTGATTTTATAATGTCTAAATATAAATCCATGAGTAAATCATATGAAAATAACTATATTACAGAGTGGAGATGGTAAAGCTGACAATAAATGATCCTCTGCTGCCATTTAGTGGCCATAGTGGGAATCATGACATTCATTTTAACAGTATTTGTTTTTCTACCAGGTGAAATCTTGGCAGAAATCTTCCACTTAGCATGGCACTTGGGGGGGGGGGAGGGGGGAATCACGATGACGGCTCAACATCGTGATGTCTGTCAGCCATCGGTGATGGCATCGTCTATCGGCCCAACCCTACCAGTACTCCATGCGTAACCCAAACATAACACCGTTTAGAAACAAAATATGGCACTACCTTTGATGGATTGAATTTGTGATCTCTAACATTGGGTAAAAATTGCAGAAGTGTTATGAGACAACATTTTGGTATAGCTTGTCAGCCATCATAATTTTGAGAAAGTTCACAAAATAACTCATAAGCACTGATGCTAAAACAATATCACTGTCACTCAGGCGCGGACTGGCCATTGAGAGCACTGGGATGTTTCCCGGTGGCCTGGCGGCTGATTTGGCCTGCCCTGTTTTTTTTTTTTGTTTTTTTTTTATTACTTATTTATTTATTTATTTTATTGTTTGCCTTCCCAATGTGCCAAAGTGATAATTACCGATTGTTTCATTCCATAATAAATCGATAATAAATCATAAATCGGTTAGTCTTGACTGGCAGCGCGTGCTTCACGTCTGTTCCTTGCCTCCGTCAAACAGTTATGAACAGAGTCGATGCGCGGGACTCGAGGAAGGAGAGGAAACGGCCAGAAGAAACTACTGACCTGTTCAGGGCTTCAAGTGCAGATCACTTTCATCTGTAGTACGCTACTGTAGTTTTGTCTTTATTAACCTAGTTGAGTATTAAACTGCTAGCACCTGTTAGGCTGTCAGTAGCACCCCATTATTATCATCAGTCAGAATACTGCGCTAAAGGACATCATTATCGATTGGAAAATTACATTAATAAATTTAGCAGGCAGATATTCATGGTTTTATTGTATAGAAAGGGAGGGAGATAGAGCAAACAGCAACACAAAAATTTCAGTCAGCTCAAAAATACAAGTGTGTTCAGTATTAGGATTATCAATGTACTAATTTTGGCATTTAGGCGCTTTA
The DNA here is from genome assembly GCA_027422415.1 of Schizothorax lantsangensis. Lineage (NCBI taxonomy): Eukaryota > Metazoa > Chordata > Actinopteri > Cypriniformes > Cyprinidae > Schizothorax > Schizothorax lantsangensis. The sequence continues at coordinate 15,826 of JAPDDO010000044.1, read as the reverse complement.
GATGTGCATTCAAATTAAGGATTGTTTTTTTCCTGCGCAAACATGCCTTCTTTTTAGGCAAACAATGTATATTCAAAAATGTGTTGGATGCATAAATGCAAGTGATTTTTGTCTGACAGACAAATACTCCATTTGCTATGGGCTAGTTGCATATCTCCGCCATCTTGGATTTCCGGTCTAGCGAGTGTGTGCATAGATACTTCCGGTTGTGCTAAACGCCAGTGCAGAGAACCGGAGAAATACAAATATTACCTTCTATATATGTTTACAGGATTTATAATATCACTTCAAATGCAAATAAGATATAAACTCACTATACTATAAATGTTAACTGCGCCAGTGCATTTGAAACATAGGTATGTTTGCGTCTGGTGAATGAATGAAATACACTAACGTTAATACTGTTCACCAAACGAAAGTTGAACACGGTGTGTACACACAGCTACACATTTTGCCCTCACCAATTATGTACAAATTACTTATTTCTCGAAAATGTTTGTATTACATTTATTTATTTATTTTTAATGAAATGTTTACCTTATAAGACTTGTAAGACGTGCGATTGATCTTCATAAATATCCATTTCTCAGTTGTGCATATATACATCAGTTTGTTCCATCTTTTTCACAACATATTTTAATATTTTACAGTTAACTTTGCATCAAACATCTTTTTAAATGAAAAAAAGGGCTGTAAAATGATGCAACTAATACATGACTTATTTAAAGATTTGTTTTATCTGATAATTAATGCAAAAGAAATCGTAAAAATACAGGTGCTGCTTATAGACATAATTATTTATGCAACAGATCTTTCACAAAACAGATAAATATTAATAAAACACACAGCTAATGCAAACACGATCTTTTAATTAATGCCAACCTACCATATTATGTTAAACTGTAGTTACAGTTATACATTGTTATCAAAAAGTTAATATAAATACATGCAGATATCTCTGAGCGTCTCGTTTGACAGTCGCAAACCTTATGATGTTATAATTAGCAGTCAGAACAAAATCAACTCTCCGAAAATGTACAGTATTGCACGTTTGAATGATTTGTGTTTGAATGAAGAGATCCCTGTAGACTGATAAGCGCTGATGTTGAGCCTCATCGACAGAAGAAATAAGAAATCTCCGCGTTTTATCTTGATGAATTTCCACACAGAGGTACGCAATAATGTAGCGAGGATGTTTTCTCTTGTCTTTGATATACCACTGTCCGCTTTATAATCTGGAAAACATTAATTATTTATATCTAGCCAAGTTTCCAATGAAGTTTCCCCTTACAGTGAATGCGAACGTCGCAATACCGGAAGTAAAGCCCGGCTCACACTGTGCGATTTTGGCCACGATTTGCTCGTCTGAGACAATTTTGAAAATCTAAAAGATTCCTTAATCCTAGGCTAAAATCTGTAGACTTTGATCGCTGGTTTGACATGTTCACCGACAGCCGATTAATGGCTGTTGCGATCAAATTTCACCTCCGACAAAATTCTGGCAGTGTCAGAAGATTTGGCGAACAGTCCTGCAGTGTGACTACCCCTACGATGAATGTCAAACTGTCTCCGTTTTCAAGATAAGCTATGAGCAGATTATGCTGGAGAATTATTCTATCTGCCATAAACTCGGCGCTCCCGTCCTCGCTCACCGAATTCATCTGATACGTTGCTATATTGCGCCGTTGTTTTCATGTGGGTGTGTAGAGCTGCATACACTATTCTTCTTAAAATGCCGGTATTGCTGCCATTCGTATACTTTTATGATAGCCAACAGTTCGGTCCCGCGTGCAATGCAGTTCGTAGTCTCTGGACGTGTCCGGACAAGTTTTCTTTTTCTGTTTTTAACTCGTCTTGACTGTCGTACAGTGACATTAATGACAACGGAGATCCCACAGTGTGACATGATCATCATGTTCGTGCAGTCTGACAAGTACAATCCTAAAGGACTTTTAAAAAAATCGCACAGTATGAGCCCGGCTTAAGACACACTCGCGTCGCCGAAGCTCACCGAGCCCATTCATACAGAAAATACACAGTAAACACACTAAACTGTTGATATAGTAAGAGACTTATTAGGGCTTTTCACACTGCGCTTAACTCCGTGTTATCGTCGTTCTAAACACCGCTTTTAAACCCGGGTAAAGACACGTTTCACACCTGTAATTTGAAAGCGGTGTTAGCACCGCATTTTACCGGGGTTATGAAACCCTGCTCCGGAGCAGGGTTGCACCGCATTTGTGGTGTTATCCCCGCATTGCGGTGCTAGGTTTGTTCAGTGTGAAACTGAGCGGTGTTTGCTTGTTGCTGCTGGACGCTTGGCAACAGACAGCCAATCAGAAACTGAGCAGCGAGGCTCATGTCACGTCAGTAACAGGAAACGCGCGTCGTGTAAACTGCAGCCGGTGAGAAGAAATATCAAAAGATGGAAAGAGTGAATAGGAGACGGTATTAATCTTACGCTACTGTACAAGTAAACACTAACGTTAGTCTCTCCACACTTAAAAGAAATTCAAAGAAATATTCACATACTTTGCTCCTTGTTTTCTTTCTTTTGTACTTTTGTCTTTGTTTTCTTGCCTTTCTGCTTCTCATGAGGCCGTTCACATGTCGCGCCTAAAAACGCGTTTAAGCTTGCGCTCCCGTGGCGTCTGCCGTTGCTAAGCAACCATGACCCGCGCTCTTCATGAAGACGCAGAAGTTTCAGCAAAGGATAAATGGATTTCCAGCACTAAATCGCTTGCAGTAGCTCTGCTACTAAATGTATTTAAAAATGGCTATCCCTGCCTGTACAGCTATGATCAGCTGTTCCTCAATCTTCGCTGATCTAAAGACATAAGCAGAGACATTGTTTTTAATAACTGGCCAGACGCGGGAAAAGCCGTGTTAAACAGGTTGCCTGCTGTTCGTCCAATCAGTGACAGTGACACGCAAATATGCAAATAAGAACGTTAACCCGGGGTTTAGGAATGTACAGTGTGAAACCTCTGTTAATGAATACCCAGGGTTAACAGTTAACCCCAGGTTTAGCATGAGCAGTGTGAAACGTGATTATAGATAACCAGGATTCCTTTATCCGGGGTTTAGGATGACCCAGGGTTAACAATTTCAAGTGTGAAAAGCCCTATTGTGTGCCATATTAAACATAACCCCTCAATCTCAGACGGTACACACAGAGGCCAAGTACATACTTAGGGCCCTATGATTTCCGCCATGCAGTAAACGCGGACGGAATAAAAAACGGTCATAAAACGGAATTTACAGTTTAACGCGGAATGTCACGGAATTTGTCAAAGTTTCGATGAATTAATCAAAAGTAGGTCCTTACACTTACATCAAATCGCGATATGGACTAGTATCTGTAAATATTAAGCCGCAAAAGTCGATTTAAATGTGAATCCTGCATATTCTGCACGTCTCTGTATGAATGGAGAAGACCGCGGTTTTGTTTACATACACAGCGCTCGCGGTGATTTCAGCGTCTGCCATCTCAATGAGGACATAAATACATGAACAACATCTCCAGAACTGATCTGAGAGTCACTTCACGAGCATTTTACCATTTCATTTGAGTAAAACCAAAGTCTCTTATATTATCTTATATTTTTCTATAGTCTTTGGTAAAACTAGCAAAACAGAACTTTAAAGGTATTCACGGCAACCCTCAAAATAAAAGTTCGGTTTGACTTATTAAAGACATTGTGCCAGAAATAGGCTATATTACTATTATTTAGTATAATGTACGTAGTACTACTACTACTACTACTGTTGAAAAATAATAAAACTTTATTTTTTAAATAAATAATCACAAAATATTTTTATTTTAATAGTAAATACCCGTTATTTGCCAAAAATGTTAATGTTTAATTTTCATTAATTAAAATATAAATTAAATCAATGTTTTATGCCTTCATCTGATAACCAGTAAAATTTAAATACACAACACAGAATTTCTGAGGGGGGGAAAAACATTTTAAAAAAAGCTACTGTAAGAATAAATAAAAATTGTTTGTATGCATTCAAATAATTAGACATGCTAAAACACAGAATTTGGTAACAATAAAACATAAGGTGAGAAAAAAATTAAACATTTCATACGGCCCTAAACATGTCGTTTTTGTTACACTTTTAATAGATTAATGTTCAATTGTATAAATTTCAGGATTTTAATTAATTAGACATGCTTTTTGATTAATAACATTTAATTTGACCATTAAAAAAAGAGTCCAGAAAAATAAAAACGGGAAAAAAACGGAATCCAGAAAAATAAAAACGGAAAAAAATGAATTTAGAAAAAAATTAAACAGAATTTGGGAAAAAAATAAAACGGATTTCATAGGGCCCTACATACTGCAGCTAAATTCAGTTTAGTCGTCAGTCTGGTAAAAAACAGCACACTGCAGAGTAGTGATAATGGCACAGTATCAGTGTTGAGTTTAAAAGCTGCATTTGAACAATACAACAAATTAGCCCTTGATGAAGGTACTTATTTGTGCCTGAATTTAATTATTTGTCCAATTTGTGCCTGAACATTTAATTTGGTACTGCTGATCATTTTCTAAAAATCATATTTTCCCACCTCAAGCCCAAAGTAATGAGATAGAGACATTCAGGTCAATGTGTGATATGGGTTTTTCTGTGGCTAATTCTTGAACTGTTTCACCTCAATCCTTAAGGAGATCTTTTTTGGGTGAACTGTCATCATTTATTAACCCTCATATGCAAAAAGCAGAAAAAACAACACTGACTGGATGTTCACTATAAAAGTATTAGCTGACAATGCTTGTAAAAAATGTATTTTACTGACAACACAGAGAGAAACAGGTTAACTTTCTTCACAGATTTACCCAGATCTACACTGACTGTGACACCAGACAGTCCTGTATTCACTGGAGAGACCGTCAATCTGAAGTGTGTGATGGAGCCTGATTACAGAACCTGGCCATATTACTGGAGATATGAGTGGTATAAAGACAGTGTAATGTTACAGTCGTCTGATCGTTACACTGTAAACAGAGACACTCTCACTATCAGAGGAGCTACTGAGTCTGATCAGGGTCAGTACTGGTGTAGAGGACAGAGAGATGAAAGACCACAATCATCACAGGAGAGCAAGCGGATAAATCTCATCATTAATGGTGAGTAAATACGGCAAACACTTACATTTACATTTAATCATTTATCAGGGACATCCAAAACAACTTACAAATGAAGACAATAGGAGCAATTAAAACAACAAAAGAGCAACAATATATAAGTGCTAAACAAGTCAAGTTAGTCTAACACAGTACATATGCCTCCCTTAGTCACAACACGAAGGCTGAGGCTCCTTTTACAGATGTTTAACACACTTATGAACATCAACACAACACTGTAGAACTAAATAAACAGGACAAATATAACAAACATCAGTCACACATTCAGTTACACGGAAAACACGCATACGACTTTATAACTCTTAAATGAACAAAAAATACATCAACATACCACTTTTGCCTGCTTGTAAGCTAAGAGAGGGGGTTATATCTTGAAGTTTCTTGGACTGATGACTTGTAATCATACAGAGAAACACCTTAAATCTTTCAACAATAACATCGTTCTGTCTCTTCACGCAGATGACAAAACCGGAAGTGATATACAAAGACAAGATGGGAATAAAATAATACAACCAAAAACTCTTTTTTAATCTTGCAATCTTGCTCAAGTAAACAATAATTCAGTATAGAAATCACAATAAACATTGTAAAATAACCAAAATATAAAGTTATACAAATTAAAGTAATGAAAAGTTATACTGAGATAAGCGAGTTGTCTAAGTACACAAGCGTCATCTGAAACTGACAAACTCAGAAAGCTTTGTGATAGCAAATGCAGGACATGTAGCAAGATTGTGTTGTGTTTTGTTTTAAATAAATAAAAAGATAGAAGTGAAATAGAGAGAGCTAGTGTTTATATAGAAAACAAGTAGAGAGAATATAAACTACTTTGTAGCAAATTCACTATTTCATCACAAAAAGACCTGCATCTTATTCAAAAACAACCTGCAGTCCCGTGTAACCATGTGCTATATGACCAATACACTCTCTTCAGGATCTGAATGTGTTCTTGTTCTCCTGCAGATCTGAAGCCAAAGCCTGAACTCACATCATATCCTGCAGGAGCTGCACTGACAGGAAACACAGTGACTTTGACCTGTCGCATGGATCCGGCCACTGGATGGGACTTTTACTGGAACAAACACACACTGAACTCTGAGACAAAGACAGAAACAAACTCCTACAGAGTGAAGATTGATTCAGTGTCTGATGGAGCCAGTACAGGTGTAGAGCTGGAAGAGGAAACCCAGTCTACTACACACAATACAGTGATGCACTGTGGGTAAATGTTACAGGTGAGAGAGAACAGAGTATGAGACACAACACACAGATCAGAGACAATATCTACAGAACTCCTAAAACTTTGAATCAAAAATAAATGCATTAATCTGTGTTTGTGCAGTGAGTCCTAAAGCTGTGGTGACGGTGCGGCCTGATGAACGAGTGTTCAGAGGAGAAACAGTCGCTCTCAGATGTGATATAAAGTGGGGAGGAGACACTGATTGGACATACAGATGGGAAATAGAGGGAACAAACTACCAATATAAAAACTCTGTCAGCCGAATCTCAACACAAGAGTTGAACATCAGCAGTGTTGATCACGTTCACAGCGGTAAATACAGCTGTACAGGACAGATGGGAACACAAAGCTCTCAGCGCAGTGATGCTGTTACACTGACTGTATCAGGTGAGTTTGTGTGTTTGTTGATTATCATCAGTGTGAACAGCTTCTCTCTCTATAACTGGTCATGTTTTGTTCAGCTGAAGCTCAGGCAGCAGTGCGAGTGTCTCCACAGCCGTGGCTGACTGAAGGAGACTCAGTGACTCTGATCTGTGAGGTTACAGGCTCCTCTACAGGCTGGACGTTCAGCTGGTTCAGAGATGATGATCGTCTGTCAGACAGCAGCAGAGGAGCTGGAGGCTCTTACACTCTCAGTCCTGCTGCTCTACAGCACACAGGAGTTTATACGTGCAGAGCAGAGAGAGGACGACCGGCCTATTACACAAACTACACACAGATACTGTGGATCACTGGTGAGTCTGTGTCACAGCATTGATTCTTGTGTTCATCTGTATTTGTGCTTCATTACCAGGGCCGCTGCTGGCAAAATTGGTGCCCTAAGCAGGATTGTATTGTTGTGCCTCCCTCAAATATTATGAATAAAACTACTATAGGGGTCAAAATAGAACTTTAATAAAATATAATAGTAAATAAATAAATTGTAATTAAATTGTATTATTTACAAATTACAATTGTAGCTCTAGACAGTTACCTATGGCTATTATTATATTAATACAGTTAGGGTTATCACGCAAAAGAAAATTAAGCCGTTTTACTACGATTAAACCATGGTTAGTTTTTGTAAGGGTTGAAATTATAAGAAATTATAGAGGCTGTGTCATCTATACCAAAAGGTGTCCAAAAATTAAAGATTAAGTGGATATTTGAATGAAATGTTTGGTCAATAGCCTGTTAAACAAGGATATGATCGTCCTGTAAGTGTAACAGCAGCAATGACCAGGCCTTTGGCTCCCTTTGCTGGCATTTGTAATAATATGTAATGTACATAAATTGTTTATTTTGTATTACATTATGTATTTTAACAGTGTTATTCAATGAAACAATAGTTATTAATTAACCAATCATTATTGCCTCATTGTTTTATATAATGCATTTTAAGTCATTTTAAAGGCTGTAGTTGGCTTAGGTCTGTTTTTATAACCACAAAAAATATTATAAATTGTAAATTATTATTTGAAGTAACAAAACCATGGTTAATTTACGGTTGCCATGGCTACAAGAACCATGATTTTTGGTTTTATTCATGTTAAAACCATGGCTAATTTTCGTAAAGGAACATGGAACAGAGAGAATATTTGAGGCTGGTGGTGGTGAATTTAGCTATGATGTCAACAGCCAAAAAAATATCACAGGCTTATGAATGTAGCCTACCTGAAAGTGATGCACAGGCTTCGTTTTCATCTTTTTTTGCCTCGGACCCGGACTGCTGTTGTCTTTTCACGGGCACAGACATCATTATGATCATTTGCATTCAGCGGCAAACATGAGGTGCGAGCGGTCACAGGCGTGAATGTGGAATGCGCATCACTTTTTTCTTTTTTGAGCAACTGGGATGGTGCCCTACACAAACTGCGTACTCTGCATATAGGGAGCGGCGGTATTGTGCAACAGTCTCTGGCACAGGGGCAAAAACATCTTAAACGCTTCCCTCCAGTTCTCAGTCTAGATCAGATCAAAAGCACTATCAATTACACACTGATAATATATGCATGATATAACCCTTCTTATTTTAAAATCTAGTGCTAAATTTCATCTTTATTTTATTTAATTACTGTTTTTATTACACAAACACGTGTGCTGTCAATTCTGAGTGGGATGTTCTTCTTCTCAGTGTTTCTCCTTCAGTGTCTCTGGAGGTCAGTCCCAGCAGAAGTCAACACTTCTCGTCTGACTCTCTCTCTCTGAGCTGTGAGGATCAGAGGAACTCTGCTGGATGGACAGTGAGAAGACACAGACAGAAACACAGAAGATTGTTCAAAACAAACAGGATCTACATGTCGAATCGTCTCTCTCAGCACATCTGACTCTGGAGTTTACTGGTGTCAGTCTGAATCTGGAGAGAAACGTCATCCTCTCAACATCACTGTACATGGTGAGTCCTGTTTCTAATCACAACAGCTAAACACTTTCTAATCTAAATCCTAATTACAAAGTCTACACATTTTCCTCTAATTGTTTTCTGTACAACCAATCACGGACTGACACTGCTATATAACTATGTGAATGAGTTTTATCTGTTATAGTTGAATTAAAGCTGTCCACTTTCATCTGAAAGTCTCTTGCCATTAAATGGACAGTTTTTGGCCAGATGAATTTGTACGATCTTTTTGCACAGGTGTTTATGTTTAGGGATGCACCTTTTTGCTTGGGTTGGACTAGTGCATAAAGCACAGGAAGCATTAAGTAAAATTCAGTTCATAAGAAGTTCACATTTTTAGCTATGAATTTTGATATATTCTTACTATTCACAGTAAGCACACGTTTCTTGTGTTGTGTAGATGGTGATGTGATTCTGGAGAGTTCTGTTGATTCTGTGATTGAGGGAGATACTCTGACTCTACACTGTTTACATCGATCTACAAACTCCTCGATCCTCAGAGCTGATTTCTATAAAGACGGATCACTCGTCCAGAATCAGACGACAGGAGAGATGAACATCACGACTGTCTCAAAGTCACATGAGGGTTTCTACTACTGTAAAACAGAGAGAGGACAGTCACCCAAGAGCTGGATCTCAGTCAGAGGTCTGGAAAAATATTAAATTATTGTGTAATATCATACAATATGTCTCACACTAACAGATCTGCATGTCTATGTTCTCCAGTCTCAGCAGCTTCATCTCCTCTTCTGGTCATTGGTGTGGTTGTGGGATTGAGTGTTTGCTTGTTGATCTTCATCTCACTGCTGCTGCTGTGGAGATACAAGAAGAACAAAGGTGTGGAGCAGTTCATAACATGATTAATATGACTGAACAGCAACAACTGGAAGATACAGTTTCTGAATAAAGGCTCATGAGAAGATCTAAATATCAGCATAAAGAGTCACTGTAAACACTGCAGATTAAGTGACCATAATGCTCTTTGTTTCTATTATAGATCAGCAGCGTAACATTAACCAGACATCAGTCCCAAATCAATCTGGAGAATCTCAACCAGAAAACTCTCCTCTACAGTCTGGTCAGCTTCAATAACTAATCATTTTGATGTGATTCGATTTTTTCACTCCAAGACTGTTTTACTTTTCACCTTTTCTCCTCAAATGCTTGTTTTCTGTCCAGCAGATTCTGATCAGATCTGTGACGTTGTGACTGAAGTGAATAAGAGAGACAAAGATTAATTCATAAAACTTATTTAAACGCATATCATTATCACATATCAACAAATATCATTCATTAAATCATATAGCCTTTTTTTTTTTAAAGGTGATCCGGAGCCACTGGCAGATGTCACATATTCAGAGGTCACTGTCAAGAAAAACAAGAAAAAGATGGACAAAGGTTCAAATAAATCCTCTTATCTTCAGCTGAACAACATGATCATTGATTAAATGAATTAATTAATTAAATAAAAGTGCATATTTCTTTCTAATATTTTTTTTTTCTAGATGATACCACGGCAGAGCCAAATAATGTGACATACTCAGAAGTCAGAAACAAAGTAAAGAAATCCAAAAGCAAAGGTGAGATCCTGTTTTTCCTGAAGTACAATATGTCCATCATGTTCTGAATACTTTGACCTCTGTTCTTTATTAGATATTAATACTGCAGGACCCAGTGATCTGGTTTATGCACAGATTGATTTACAGGACAAAAAGAAAACCAAAGGTAAACACAATAAACTGCATCATCACATGATTCATCACATTTAACTCAGACAGAATCATTTTATCAGGAAAATAAAACCTTTACAAACATAAAGACTGATAGAACCGATTCAGTTTTTTGGAAACACAAAAGCACACAACAATCACATCTGCTTCTGAATTTCGATCAGAAATAAAGCAGGCCTGGACAGAGAGACAGATAACCACCCTGTTGTTTTCATGATAGGTGCTGGACTCCGTAATATTCTGATTGAAATGAAATCTAAGGACAAACAAAGAGGTAAATAAAGAGATGATCTGAAATGTTGTCATCAGCAGGTTACAGATCATGTGAAAATGTTTAAAATAATATAACCTAAATATTTGAACCTGCTAATAAAATAAAATAATTATAATAATTGATTGTAATTCTGTTGGCTGGAAATGATATTCACACTTTTCAATCAATATATTCATTAACATTTTTAATTAATATACTCTTTATTTCTTTGTGGTTTGAGCCATCGCTCAATTGATCAGTTATTATTAGTTTAAATGTCTGTTGTGTATCAGGGAAGAGCAGTGAGTCTGGAGACACTTTATACTCTGAACTGAAGCACAACACAGACAGAGGTGAGAGAAACACAAAGACAAGCTGCATCACTATTACAGTCAAACCACTGACATTAAATATCAACCATCACCGTTTCTGCTACAGATCACAATGATTCCTAAAATCATGTATTTTATCATTTTATTGTTATTTATCATTTGTTCTTCAGGTGCTGATGCTGGTGATGCAACTTATGCTCAACCTATGAGGAAGAAGAATAAAACACGTGAGAATTCTGTTACAATTCTACAATAATTTTATGATAACTGAAAATGTCACAGTTTGCACTCGTTCATGCAGATTGTGGCATTGATTATTTTACATTATAAATCTGCTTTAAGTGATTCAGTTCAGTTATTTGTGATGATCAGAGGTTTACTGTGAACTTAAACTGTAAATCATCAACAGAATGAGCTCATAATTCACATCACCTGCATAATGCATCGTCTTTTATCTGCATTTTGTGTTTAAAGGTCCCTGAGTTCAGTGAAGACAGCAGACGACTAAAAGAGATTCACAGCAGCAGACACAGTAACACTTCAGTGCTTAAAGGGTTATTTCACCCCAAAAATGAAAATTCTGTCATTAATTACTCATCCTCATGTCGTTCCAAACCCGTAAGACCTTCGTTCATATTCAGAACACAAATTAAGATATTTTTGATGCATTCTGAGAGCTCTCTGACCCTAGACAGTAAGGATCCTAACAAGATCAAGGTTCAGAAACGTAGCAAGGAGATCGTTAAAATAATCCGTGAAATCAGTGGTTCAACCGTAATTTTACGAAGTTATGAGAATACTTTTCGTGCACAAAGAAAACAAGAATAACCACTTTATTCAACAATGTCTCCTCCACGTCACCCTATAGCTCCATTTTGGAGACTATCACATATGTAAACAACGTATGTACACGGATACATTGTTTACGTTCAGATCAAAGCGTAAACAACTTAAACAATGTATTCATGTACATACGTTGCATACGTTTTTTTACGTATGTGATGCTCTCCAAAATGCTGTCTATGGACGGTCAGAGAGCTCTCGGATTTCATACAAAATATCTTAATTTGTGTTCTGAAGATGAACGAAGGTCTTACGGGTTTGTAACGACATGAGGATGAGTAATTAATGACAGAATATTAATTTATGGGTGAACTATCCCTTTAAGAAATGAATCTGAGTGAACTGCTTCTGCTCATGCTTGATTAAAATACTTTAGAGATGTATATGCACTGTTATCTGTCCACATATTACGTAAGCAAAACAAATGCCTCTCTAGCATATTAATTTTTTCTGCAGTGTTAGATCATGCCTCCATGACAGATAATTAAGATCCTGCCCCGGATGCCAGATCCCATCACAAAATATCTGTTTTATCTGGTAACAGAACAACTCTTCAGCAAAGTAGTCTAATACACAAAACCTGTTAACAGGAGGTCTGTCTGGTACCACAATACTCAAAACTTAATAACAGTCTTCTATCAGCCAAGAAGTTGACTGAGGAAAAGCCAGTGAAGAGCAGAAGCAGGAGACGAAGTGATGATAAAAAAGCAGAGTTTATTGAATAGTCTTAGCTGCGTATGTTTTAATGCTCAGACTTCGTCTGACCAGCAGAAATTCAACAAGTATTGTTATACCAAACTGCTTCAAAACAACATCCCATAAACCTTGAGTTTCCATAATCATACCCTCATATCTCTTATTCATGAAGACAAACAGCCCTTGAAACACACAGTCATAAGACTAAACAACAATATAAAAACAATAATATAATATAAATGACCAATCAATTTATAAATCAGTGAAAAGGGTATATAAATGACTATAATGGTTATTATAAACTATTATATGGTTAAATTGAATAAAATGATTAAATGATAAATGATATAATGAATAAAGAATAAATGAGTATAAAAGAAAGTAAAACTCAACACAAATGTAGGGTGCTCTCTTGAAGCAAACACACACAGTTTTCATTTGATGATCCTCAGATCTTCTCCAGTGAACACTTACCTTTAACACAGCCAAAACTGCTCTGAGGTTATTATTACATTATTATAGAATTGCTGTGCTGCCAGTAGAACAAATAGAATTAAATAGTGTTTGATTAATTGATGTAAATACAGTGTATTTGTTTGTGTTGTAAAATTGTGCCTGTGTTTTTGCCAAAACAATGAGACAGATGATTTTTCTTGCTTGCATGTATTTTCTTATATACAGCTTTTTACATTCATATATTTTCAGATATTTCATACATGCTTTTTTCTGCAGTTAATGAAGTGTGAGATTTATATTTGATAAATATACACATGAAAACAAACTTTTCTGTTTTGTTTGTAGGGCTTTTTCACATTTCTTAACCTTGAGAATAATTTTAACTATAGATCAATGTATTTCTGTCAGTAGCTCTAAACACATCAGGCTTTTTGCTTTGAATGTTGAGAAAATGTTAACATTGTTAGCATAGCAATCTTAGATTGTTGTTTTTCTTATGAAAAAAAATGAACAACTATATTTTGGATATGCATGGATTTGCATTTTGGATGTATATTTTCAGCGCATGTCAAAGTAGTATTTTGGAGTATTTTCTGATTCTTTTCTGATGTTGTAACTAAACTAAAGAGAAAGCACAGTAACTACATTATAGTATTAAAGCAGATTCTGAGTATTAAAAAAGTTCTGTCTTTATCATTATGAATCATTATGAACAGGGTGTCATCATTAGAGCGATGTCTCTTTCTTAGGATCGAGAACAGTTAGGTGAACTGGTTATCATCTGAAATCATCAGACACTGCTGGATGACTGCTGGACGCTCATGAAGTCTGTTGACGTGTGTGAGATTGATCAGCTGCTGTCAGTCTCAGTCCTGCAGACTCTGGAGAGAAACTTGCTGTGGATTCCTGAAGCAGCAGCTGTGACTGAATATCTTGACATGAGTAGAGACCATCAGCAGCATCTAGATCCTACTGTTACGCCTGAGACTGTATTGGTGTGTTTCTTTCTCCCTTTCTCTCCTGTCATGTTTCTCACAGGTCACCCTGCATTAATTGAACGTGGCACCAGCGTGCTCGGTGGTAGGTGGCGAGGAACGCCGGCATCTTTCAAAAGAAGAGCTCAGAGTAACATCCTCAGAGAGAGGCGTGAGAGAGCAGAATATGTGTTGTTCATCTTGTTAGACATTGTTGAGACGGTTATTGTATCTTTACTGTGAGAAGTTTGAATGAATTATTTAAATGTTTATTGTTCTCTCCCTCTCGTTCTTTTCTCCTCTCCTTCACTGTGTGTGAAAGACCATTTATGTATTCTGTTTAGCGAGTGGCTTGGTTTATGAATGCTGTAGGGGCTATAGGTGCCATTTATTTTTGGACATGTTTTTGGGTTAGTTAAGGAGAAAGGGAAGTACTTGTATTTTCTTTCATTTTCTTTTTGTTAGGACACTTAGTTTTGGGTTAAGGTAGTTATTTTTGTTTATTATTTTGGCCTGGCCTAGCCCTGAAGTTATTTTTGCGTTCTTAATCTTTGTGTGTGAACCGCTTACCGATTGTATTACCTTATCCTCACAATAAAAAACAACCTGAGGAGGTTTCTAAAAAAAGTAACCTGCTGACTATCACTCTTTATTTTACATTTCACACCCTGAAGCCTAGACCCGGGTCGTAACACTACAGAAAGTGGAAGAAGACTAAAAACAAAGTAGAAATAGAATAGAAAAACGAGTAGTTTTTTATGTTTGTTGTTTATTAAAGTGTCTTTATACTGAGAGACAGAAGAGAAAACACTCCGTATGCTGTGTGTAAACTCACAGTGATGCCATTAAGAACATTTTTGGTTCCCAAAGCAGCTTTGAGTGAACAGTTCTTAAAAGAACCACCTTTTCTAAGCCTTTTAATGATCTAAAGAACTTGTTTTCCACTGTAAAGAATCTTTTGTGCAATAGAAAGATTCAGTGGATGTTAAAGGTTCATCATGGAACTACAGATGCAAATAATATTATAATGATTTATTTTTTAAAGTGTTCCTTAATTGCAATATAAGTCGATTTAGATAAAAGTACCTGCAAAATGCATAAATGTCAATGTTAAAGAATATATATATATATATATATATATATACACTTAAAAATAAATGTGCTTCAAAAGGTTCTTCACAGTGATGCCATAGAAGAACCATTTTTGGTTCCACAAAGGACCATTCAGTCAAAGGTTCTTTAAAGAACATCTCTTTCTTACCTTTTTATAATCTGAAGAACCTTCTTTCACCACAAAGAAGCTTTTGTGAAACAAAGGTTCTTCAGATGTTGAAGGTTCTTTATGGAACCATTTAGACAAAAAGGTTATTCTATGGCATCGTGAGCACCTTTATTTTTAAGAGTGTGTATATATATATATACATATATATATATATATATATATATATATATATATATATAGTTAACAAATATATATTTTTGTGCATGTTTTCCTGCTTGTGCAAAAGTATTAAAATGTTTTATTAATCAATAAATGTATTATTTAAATGTAGGCTAATTTATTAAAAAGTAATTAAATGTAACAAATTAATAATAAATTATTTTTGTATCATTTATTTTATTGCTTATTTTTTATTCATTAATATTTTTATGGCTAATTTTTTCAAGCATTACTTATTTTTGATTTTCTGCTTATTTATTTATTGTTATTTAATTTACTACTTCCTTTATTTTTGCCACTTTAAATTTGTTTTGACTTATTTAGA
>JAPDDO010000306.1:0-86925 GCA_027422415.1 Schizothorax lantsangensis | reverse complement strand
GACGCAGACAAAACTCTCCTGTCTTCTACTCTCAGGTTTTCATGTTATATATTTATATATATCATTTTTTTGTAATTACAGTATATTTCAATTGATGGAAATTTACTACAAAACTGACAAAAAAACAAAAACAGGCTTAATATTTTTGAAGGAACTTGGCAGATGCCTGAGGACAGAAGTGCACTTCATAAGGAAAAGGAACACAGCAAACTACAGCCTAAAAATAAACCAACAAACAGCTCTCACTTTCTCATTCTTTCTAGAGTGAAATCAATGACCCAAAGCTGCTCAAGATGAAAAAAAGAGGAGAAAGCACAAGATAAACAGGTAACAGACAAATGAGGAAAACTCTTCTGAGAGGACGAGAGCAAGAGTGGGATTCAATCCAAATATACGGCTTGAATTAGAATTAATACACATCCATCCATCCATCCATTCATTCATTCATTCATTCATTCATTCTGTGGTGGGAGACACTATTTAATGTTCCTAATATTTCCACATATTAGGTAAATGCTGTAATGAATTACTTCTTTGTTTGAAGTATTATGAATTTTTTTTCACTTTACTTGTACCTCAGTGTACAGCCTGGGTTGTGTTTTATTGGTTATTTTGTTTATTAGCCATTTCCATGTGTCCATACATATCTTGTCTTCAAAATAAAACTGCTGTGTAAAAGCTCCGGTTATTTTTATACATGATATACCTGAGAGTTCATTAAGTGGACAACGTTACAGTTGAGGTTCTGCAGTTTGCCTTGCCTAGCCATTCACTACTGATCTTCAGTTTGCAATGTTGGCTTAAACCACAACAGGAGACGCGCTGGAGGCAGACATAAGAAGAGCGAGTGTTTATCATTGTTGTTTGTTTCCTGTATGTTCTCTTCTTTGTGACATATGAAAATATCATTTATAAGATGACACTTGAAAGAAGACAACATGCCCCTGCTGAAAAAAACAATAGAACTCTGCCCAAAACACAATAGAAAATGTAATGGATTTAATGGTTATGATGGGAACGACGTCAGCGAGTTCACGGATGTAGCATTAAGCTTTGTAAACACACTAACCGAGCAAGCTACAGAAACAATAACTGTAACGACCTTCCCAAATCAGAACCGTGGGTGGACAGAACAATCCGTGATGCAGTTAACAAACGCACTGCCGCATACAATGCCGATCTTTTGTCAGGGAACATGAGCGAGTACAAAGCATCGTGCTATTTTCTCCGACGTGCTGTAAGTGCCGCCAAACTCCGATACAGGGAGAGAATTGAGTCTCATTTTCAGCACAATGACTCTCGACGCATGTGGCAGGGACTGAGGACCATCTGTGCCTTTGGAAACAAATTCTCTGCGGAGGTGAGAGCAGATCCGTTGCTGGCCGACAAATTAAACGCCTTCTACGGCCGCTTTGAATGCAATGGCGGCAGCGCGACTCTGCCGAGCAGCGCGTCAGGAAGCAGCAGGCAGAGCAGTGATAATCATGTGATCACCGTGTCGGAGGACGAGGTTCGCAGGGCCCTTAAGAGAGTGAACGTAAGGAAAGCGGCCGGACCTGATGGGATTACTGGCTGTGTTCTGAGGTCCTGCGCTGATCAGCTTGCTTTTTTGTTCACGTCTATCTTTAATGAGTCCCTTGCTACCTCTGTGGTTCCCACCTCCTTTAAAAAATCTGTCATCATCCCTGTGCCTAAGAACAATAAACCCTCTACCTGAATGACTATCGTCCAGTTGCACTCACATCAATAGTCATGAAGGTTTTTGAGAGACTTGTTAAGAGCCACATTTGCTCCTCTATCCCTGTTACTTTGGACCCTCTTCAGTTTGCCTATCGTCCCAATAGATCTACTGATGATGCCATCTCTCACATACTCCACCCCTCCCTCACACACATTGACAGCAGCAATGGGAACTTTGCAAGGCTGCTATTCATTGACTATAGCTCTGCTTTCAACACCATAGTCCCCATCAAGCTGACTTCTAAACTCACAGGCCTCGACCTAAACTCTTCACTCTGCGACTGGATTCAAGATTTCCTCACCGGCAGACCTCAAGTGGTGAAAGTCGGCCAGTTCACCTCAAACTCCATCACCCTGAACGTAGGAGCCCCACAGGGTTGTGTCCTGAGTCCCCTGCTCTACTCTCTCTACACACATGACTGCGTGTCCCCTCACAGCTCCACATCTATTATCAAATTTGCTGATGATACTGTGGTTCTGGGCCTCATTTCCAACAATGATGAGACCGCTTACTTGGATGAGGTAGAGAGACTTACATCATGGTGCCAGGACAACTGTCTCTCTCTGAATGTGAGCAAAACTAAAGAGCTGATTGTAGACTTCAGAAAGAGACACCTGCTGCCCTACACTCCTCTTGTGATCAGTGGGATCCCTGTGGAGAGAGTAAGCAGCTTCAAGTACCTCGGTGTAAACATCTCCGAGGACCTGACTTGGACTACACACATTCAAACACAGATCAAGAAAGCCAGGCAAAGACTGTACCATCTGCGACAGCTGAGGAAATTCAGGGTCTCTCCAACAATCCTGAAAACTTTCTATTCAGGGACCATAGAAAGTGTATTGACTCAGTGCATCTCAGTGTGGTATGGAAACAGCTCCAGCCAAGACTGCAAGGCCTTGCAGAGAGTTGTGCGCTTAGCTGAGCGCATCTCAGGGTCTGCTCTCCCCTCTCTGCAGGACATCTACCTCAAACGCTGCAGAAGCAGAGCTGTCAAAATCACCAAAGACTCATCACCCTGGAAACTGTCTATTCACTCTGCTGCCATCTGGTAAGCGCTTCCGCAGCCTGATGGCAAAAACTGAGATACTTAGGAGGAGCTTCTTCCCCAGGCCATCAGGCTCCTGAACTCAACTCAGCCTCTTAACATCATCTGACTTACTTCATAATCACTAACAATCAGTTAGATATTCACACTCATTATTCTCTACCTCATACTGACAGTGTCATTTGCACACAACACTTTCTGTGTCTTGATATCTTATTATCTTAGTTTTATATTTATTTTTTTGTGATTGCTGCTTCATGTCAACCATGTTCAACCTGTTTGCACATTCCTTTCTCGTACAGTCATGCTTATCTTAATATTTAATTCTACAGCATACTGTCATGCACATTCTTTTATACTTTATATTTTATATTTTGTTCTTTATATCTTATTTTTTATTCATTTTATTTTATGCATACTTCCCTTTTGTTGTATTCTACAATATTTGCACTGTCCATGGAGCGGACCTGACTCACATTTCACTGCTGGTTATACAATCTCTGTATAGTCGTGTATGTGACAAATAAACCAACCTTGAAACTTGAAACTCACGATCTTGCTGAGCCTAGTTTCAGTGCATGGAACTCTCCCTGTCTGCTGGTTAGCCAGATGGGACGTATCGATTTTGCACCAACTATAGAAAGCTTAATGCAGTTACAAAGCCTGACTGTTATCCTTTACCACGGTGTGATGATTGCGCCGATAGAGTTGGCTAATTTGTTCTCCTGAAAGGATACTGGCAGGTGCCTTTAACTGATCGAGCAAAAGAGTTGTCTTCTTTTGTGACACCTGACAATTTCTTACAATATAAAGTTATGCCATTTGGAGTATGAAATGCTCCAGTCACAATAATTGGCAATTGTGCATGTCTTATGCATACAGACACAAATAATTCTTTAGTGAGGTTATTGCTTACACGAGGCCCTGCGATCAAGTGCGATCAAGTGTGCTAAATTTTCCTATTTCTATAATATTTCATTAGTACCTCTAGGTGTGGATCTGTGGATTCCCTGTGCCTCAAAACTGACATGAACTTTGAAGATTTTTGGGTATGGCAGGGTACTATAAATGTTTTAGTAGAAGCTTTGCTACTGTTGTGGTGCCACTAACTGATCTTCTTAGTACCAAAGTGCCATTTGTGTGGTCAGAGAAGTGTCAGGAAGCATTTAACAATGCAAAAATGTTGTTGGCAACAGCTCCTGCACTTTTGGCCACAAATTTTAAGCATCCTTTTAGTGTTGCAGTGGATGCCAGTGAGAGTGGGGCTGGTGCTGTTTTAATGCAGGTGAGCTCGGACAGTATAGAACATCCAGTTTGTTGCTTTTCTAAGAAGTTTGTCTGCCATCAATGGGCTTACTCTACTGTTGAGAGGGAGGTACTTGCTCTAATTCTTGCTGATTAACACTTTGAAGTGCATTTGAGGTCATCCAACAGCATATATAGTCATATATATGGATCACAACTCTTTGGTGTTTATTATTAAAATGTGGAATCAAAATCAATGCATAATAATAACAATAATAATAATTGGAGTTTGATTATTCTACAACAGTACCTATATTCTATAACAGACATTAGACATATCAGCGGCAAAAATAACATTATTGCAGATGCTCACACCTTGGGTTCTCTTTTCCCTTTTAATATTGATCTTTAATTGCATTTAGACATACATTTAAAAATGTTTATTTCTTTTTCCC
Source organism: Schizothorax lantsangensis (assembly GCA_027422415.1). Lineage (NCBI taxonomy): Eukaryota > Metazoa > Chordata > Actinopteri > Cypriniformes > Cyprinidae > Schizothorax > Schizothorax lantsangensis. Next base: position 82,439 of record JAPDDO010000306.1, on the reverse strand, counting down.
TAGACAAAGAACATTGTTTATTTTTATTGCTTAATTTCTTTTCCCAATAAATTATTTAAACCCTATTTCATTGGCTGTCTCCATCTTTATGTTGCAGTCTTGGAACGAGTTTCCTCACCTTGATGTGTTGAACTCTTTTCTAAAACTCTCCTTTTATTTTTTCATTGTGCTGAAGCTTCGCTTGTAATGATTTCAGTGCTGTATTGAGCTCCTCCTAGAATTAAACAAAATAAAAATACACAACACACCAGATTACAGTGAAAAAGAAGAGAAGATGATATAGTGATATGATCATATAATGCAGTGCAAAAGTATTTGCCCCCATCCTGATTTCTTCACCGTTGTTGTGTTTAGGCAGCGCGACACCACACACAGCAGCGTGGGGGTGTCGGAATGTTAGAAAACAGTATAACGTCACTCGGTCTTTTCAAACTTCTTTTTGCCCCCAAACGAGGAAAGAAAGCGAACTTCGTTTGAAGTATATTGGAGCCTTTATTTAAGAAACATAACATTTACATTTAGTCATTTAGCCGACGCTTTTATCCAAGGCGACTTACAAATGAGGACAATGGAAGCAATCAACAAAAGAGCAATGATATGCAAGTGTTATAAGTCTCAGTTAGCTTAACGCGTTACATGTATCAAGGTTTTTTTAATTATATAATAAATAAAAAGAAAAGAGATATAATAGAAAAAGAATAGAGCAAGCTAGTGTTAGAGGTCTTTTTTGCTTTTGTTAATTGTGTAATAAATAAAAAGAAAACAAATAGATAGAATACAAAATGATTAGAAAAGCTAGTCTTAGTTGTTTTTTTTTTTTACGAATAGAAATCAGAGGGTCAAATAAAGATGGAAGAGATGTGTTTTTATCCGATTTTTGAAGATGGCTAAGGACTCAGCTGCTCATATTGAGTTAGGCAGGTAATTCCACCTGGAGGAAACATTTAATTTAAAAGTCTGTGAAAGTGATTTTGTGCCTCTTTGGAATGGCACAATAAAAAGACGTTCACTTGCACAATGTAAGCTTCTAGAGGGCACATAAGTCTGAAGTAATGAATTTAGGTAAAGAGGTGCGGAGCCAGAGGTGGTTTTGTAGGCAAACATTAATGCCTTGAATTAATGCTAGCAGCGATTGGTTTCAAGTGCAAATTAATAAACAGAGGTGTGACGTGCATTCTTTTTGGCTCATTAAATATTAATCTTGCTGCCGCTTTCTGGATTAATTGTACAGGTTTAATAGAACTGTCTGGAAGACCTGCCAAGAGAGCATTGCAATAGTCCAGCCTGGACAGAACAAGAGCTTGAGCATGTTCTGAAAGAAGGGGCCTGATCTTCCTGATGTTGAATAAAGCAAATCTGCAGGACTGGGCAGTTTTAGCAATGTGGTCTGAGAAAGTCAGCTGATCATCAATCATAACTCCAAAGTTTCTGGCTGTTTTTGAAGGAGTTATGGTTGATGTGCCTAACTGGATGGTGAAATTGTGATGAAACGATGGGTTTGATGGAACCACTAGCAGTTTTGTCTTGGCAAGGTTGAGTTGAAGGTGATGGTCCTTCATCCAGCAAGAAATGTCTGTTAGACAAGCTGAGATGCGAGCAGCTATCGTCGGATCATCAGGATGGAATGACAGGTAGAGTTGAGTGTCTTCATCATAGCAGTGATATGAAAAGCCATGTTTGTGAATGAGAGAACCTAGTGATGCCATGTAGACAGAGAAGAGAAGTGGTCCAAGAACTGAGCCCTGAGGCACCCCAGTAGTTAGATGTTGCGACTTGGACACGTGATCTCTCCAAGATACCTTGAAGGATCTATTTGAGAGGTAAGACTCAAACCACTGGAGTGCGGTTCCTGAGATGCCCTTTGCCAATAGGGTACTTACTTTATGTCTCACAATTATGACGTAATATCTTAGAATGTAATTTTGTATTATAATAATGCAAATTTCTCTCACAATAGCAAATGTATTTTTTTGTAGCTGTGACATAATATCTCACAATGTGAATGTCATAATGCATTTCTTGCAATTGCAACTTTATATCTCACAATGTGAAATTATTAAATGTTATCTCACAATTATCACTTTTTAACAATATTTTTCAGTCCGAGATCAAAATTGGTTACCATACAATAAAGCAGGAAAGATCTTGGAAAGTAAATTTTGCTTATGATTTGTTTTTTTATATACACAATAGATGTTTCCTTCATTGTTGTTGTTTTGTATTGTCTTGTTCATTTGTGATTGTACACTACTGATTTGAATTAGGATTTTTTTATATGTTTTAAAGAAGTCTCTTATGCTTACCAAGTCTACATTTATTTGATCAAAAATAGATAAAAGCATCAAATACAAATACAAATCAGCATCAAATCAGTATACTAGAAAGATTTCTGAAGGATCGTGTGACACTGAAGACTGGAGTATTTAACTGAAGATTTAAAAAAATAATTGCAAACCAGTAATGTATGTTGTTGATGGTTGCATAAAAAAAGAAAATGTTCACGTATATAATCACACACAAAAATAATAAAATAAAATAAAAGTCTCACATGGGTTGGAGCTCTTAATTTTGAACTCTCAAAGTGCACTAGAGTAATTTAACTTTAAAATGTAATTTTTTTAAATTTTCCCAATTATTAATTTGTCTTTTTTTAAAAATATCACAATAAATATCGTATTGTGGACTTCATATCGCAATAATATCATATTGTAAGATTTTGATATCATTACATCCCTAGTATACATGTTGAATTAATTATTAATTTAACCAACATTTAAATCACGAACTGCTTCAAAATGCATGCTGTTAACGAAATCATTGTTGAAACATTTGCAGTAAGATACTGTAAGTATAAAAACAATATAACAACAATTACATAAACAGTGAACAACTGTACAAGGCACATACAAAGCATAAATCTTTATTCAGATTTAGTGAGCACTTTGTCATTTGTATTACATATGTTGAGGGTCTCGTCCATCTGATGTTTATCATGTTCATCTGATGTTCGCTACTGTTATGAATATGATACTTAACTTTTTAATATGCAGGGAAATTCACAACATTAAACAAATAAACAAATTTACATGCAGGACATTTGCGTTGTACATTGATAATTCAGATATAAAAACGCTGACTCGTTAGGTGATTTTTTTCATTAAAATCTTTTGATTTCCTATTAATTCACTAGAATGTATGGGAATACTAGGGAATACCAATATGATGGTGCAGATATCATGAGCAATCCAGTTCTCTATTATAGATCAGTGGTGTAAACTTATAATAATGGATTACTAGGGTCACGTGGACTTAACAGACATGCACGTCACAGTAATAAAGTCCTCAAGACACATCAGATTTTCTCTAATATATAAATTTACCTCAAACATCTTGTTTTCATTATCCTTGGAACAAAACTCAAAATCAAAAATAAAATTTGATTACTCCCACAGCCCTAAAGTGCAAGAGAGATCTCACTTCTGGATTGCGAATAATGAAAACATCACTGACAAATGTCTTGATTTTATCGCATATATAAACGGTTCACAATATACAATTAGCTTGATAACTTTTGTGTAGCAATAATAAATTGTAAGTGTATTTCCTTAATTTCTCCAGTACTGAAAGCAGAACTGATAATGTCAGAGCTTATCAATACTACAGTCTTTCATAATTTAGCCGGTTTAATACCAGGTACAAAGAGAAGCAAAGAAGGATCAGTTGCAAAGCTACATGACAGTATATCTTGCATCTGCATTTCCTAAATACATCATAAGTGGAAGCATAAGTGGAAGAATAACGTCTCCGTTACATAGGTAACCCTCGTTCCCTGAAGGAGGGATCGGAGACGTTACATCATAGTGACTGACGTAAATGGGATCTCGCCCGAGAGCCCAATCATCTTCGAGTGTTAACAAAACAAGCCAATGACAGTTGGCGTGCATGCTTTGCCACGTGCACCCCATCCCGCAGCGCGGGCATATGCACATTAATTTTTCACTGAGGAGCCGAGACTGTGTGCCCCGACCGTACAGCTTTGATACAGCAACTGTGGCGACGGGATGTAACGTCTCCGTTCCCTCCTTCAGGAAATCGAAAACAAGAAAATCGACATTACGTCATAGTGACTGACGTAAATGGGATCCCTATGAAAATGCCACTATTGCTGACCCCATCCAGCGCCCTGCGGAAGCCGGCAAGTCCCCCCACACCAGTTGGGAAGGAAGATAGGACAGGGCTTAGGCAGAGATGACAGCCATTGCTGTTCCATACAGTGGGTATGGATAACACTGGGAAAGCATACTCCCAAGTATGGGAACGCTACGGAAGCCACATCCTGCGTAAAGGAGGTACCATGTGGAGATTACACATAGGGACTGGCCAAGGGCAGAACTACATATGGAAGTCTCTGAGGTAGACTCAGCCAGCCTGGGGTGAGATCAATGCACAGCAGAGACGGCAGAAAATCTCTGCCAGGGAAAGACACAGGCTCACCATGAGGGGAGCCGTATCGTGGAAGAATACATTTGTGGGATCACCCGAAGGGGAATCACTACACACGGGCACCTAGCCCAGCACAAGGGCTGACTTTGGGCATACACATGAGTGCTGGACCTGGCGTCTGGCGCTCCGCCAAGCCTGACTGCCGAGGGTGCGGGAGGAACTTCAACAGGGTTCGCCAAGGGGAACTGAACTGAGAAGCAATAAGGCGCACGTATCCGGTCCGTAGAGGGGAATGGCGCAGCAAGCGTGATTGACACCGAGCGGGTCCGGTGTTACTGGCCATCTGAGGCAAGTACACGGGAGGACACGGGCTCTACACGGAGATTATAGAATATCGCAAACGTGTTAGGTGTCGCCCATCCGGCATCTCTACAAATGTCTGCTATCGAGGCGCCCCGCTCCAATGCCCAAGAAGATGCCATGCCTCTCGTAGAGTGTGCTCTTACACCGAGGGGGCACGGTAAGCTCCGGGCCTGGTATGCCAAAACTATAGCCTCCACTTTCCAGTGGGCAAGTCTCTGTTTGGAGACAGCCTTTCCCTTCTGCTGTCCTCCGAAGCAGACAAAGAGCTGGTCTGATGTCCTGAAGCTCTGCGTGCGGTCCACGTAAACGTGAAAGGCAAGGACGGGACAGAGCTTGCAAGTTCACCCCCTGATCCCTAAAAGGCGTGGTGGGAACTTTGGGCACATATCCAGACCGGGGTCTCAGGACAAGGTGAGAGTCAGCCGGTCCGAATTCTAGGCATGAATCATCGACCGAAAATGCCTTGTAGGTCTCCTACTCTTCTTGATCGAGGCCCATGCAAACTTAAGCTCTACTGATTGCAGAGGCTCAAAGGGCTCCTCCTTCAAGGTCGTCAGGACCGAGGGGAGATCCCAAGAGGGTACCAGATGAGGGCCCCTCTTAGGAACCTGGTGACCAAGTCGTGCTTCCCCACAGACTTGCCGTCTACTGCATCGTGATGTGCGGCAATAGCGGCAACATACACTTTGAGGGTGGAGGGAGACAGCCTTCGCTCCAACCCATCTTGCAGAAAAGAGAGCACGACCCTGATCAGGCATCTACGGGGGTCTTCCCGGTGGGAAGAACACCAATCGACGAACAGGTTCCTCTTCAGCCCGTAAGCGTGTCTTGTAAAAAGGGTTCTAGCTGAAGTGATGGTGTTCACTACCGCTGGAGGTAGTCCACCTAGAACCTCCGCGTCCTGTCCAGGGACCACACGTGGAGATTCCACAGGTCTGGACTTGGGTGCCAGAGGGTGCCCCCTCTCTGAGAAAGGAGATCCCTCCTCAGAAGAATTTGATTAGACAAAACCAAGCTAAGATGGCACTAAGAGGACCTGCTCCTCGTCCTCCCTGAACTTGCACAGTGTCTGTGCAAGAAGGCTCACAGGGGGAAACGCATATTTGCATAGGCCCCGAGGCCAGCTGTGTGCTAGCGCATCCGTGCCAAGGGTCCCCTCGGACAGGGAGTAAAACAGCTGGCAATGGGACGTGTCCGGGGAGGCAAACAGGTCTACCTGAGCGTCCTTGAAGCATCTCCAAATCAGCTGGACTGTCTCGGGGTGGAGCAGCCATTCTCCCAGAAGGGCGGGCTGACGTGAGAGCTCGTTGGCTGCACGATTGAGCTCGCCTGGGACATTAACGGTGCGAGGCGACCCCAGGTGCTTCTGACTCTAAAGGAGGAGATCGCGGGCGAGTTGCGACATGCGACGGGAGCATAGACCGCCTTGTACGCAACGGTCGCAGTGTTGTCCGTACGGACCAGTACCTGCTTGTCGTGTAGCAGCGATTTGAAGCGCCGCAGAGCAAGCCATACTGCGAGGCAATTGATATGCCACTGCATTCGGGGCCCTGTCCAGAGCCCCACAGCTGCATGCCTGTTGCACATGGCTCCCCAGCCCATGGCAGAGGCATCCGTTGATACAACAACATGCCTGGACACTTGCACTAGAGGAACTCCTGCCCGAAGAAAAGCAAGATCCGACCACGGGCTGAAGGTCTGATGGCAGGAACTTTTACTGATATGCTCGCCCTTCGAACGCAAAGCGGAGAAACGGTCTGTGTCGAGGGAGGATCGAGACATGAAAGTATGCGTCCTTCAGGTCGATCGCTGTGAACCAATCGAAAGGACGGATGCATTGAAAGATGCGTTTCTGCGTCAACATCCTGAACGGGAGCTTGTGAAGGGCCTGGTTCAGAACGCACAGGTCCAAGATTGGTCGTAACTCACCGCCTTTCTTGGATACGATGAAGTAAGGGCTGTAAAACCCTGCCCTCATCTCGGCTGGAGGGACCGGCTGTATCGTGTCCTTCGCCAGCAGGACCGTGACGCAAGACCGGAGCATCCTTGTCCTGCACAGAGGTGAAGCGAATGCCCCCGACTTAGGAGGGCGCCGGGCGAACTGAATCGCATAGCCAAGTCTGATGGTTCTCGTGAGCCAGCGAGACCGTCTGGGAGCGCTAGCCAGGCCCCCAGAGACTGAACAAGCTGGACTAGAGGAACCACCGATGCAGCCGCTGTGGGGCAGTGAAGTGGAACACAGGGACCCGACCCGGAAGGCAGTGTGTCCCAGTGTGGGGTCTGAGTGCACAGTGCGACACTTACCTGGCTCCACGGTTGGGCAGGGGGTGCGTGAGGCATCGTGTTCTTGAACCGGACCCTGCTGCCCACTGGCGAAAGGAGAGGGGGACGGGAGTGTGGAGACTGCGCCTCGTGCACTGCCATCCTCGCCATCCTCGCCATCTTGGGACCCGGAGAGAAAGGAAACTGCTCTTTTTTTGAGGTTTTGGGTACCACTGGCTGGGGAGCCAGTGGCGGAACAGAACAAAATTATTTTGTAAGATACGGAAACAAATTATTCTCCACCCGGCCCTCCTCCGGGGGAAGGACTGGTGCGGTCACCATCTCCTGAAGAGCAGGATCCAAGAACTCCGGGTTGCCCGTCTCAGGGACGCCACTTGCCCTGGCGCTTCACAGGCTTGGCAGGGGTGGAGACGGGCTGTGCGGCTTCCCTGCGGCCAGCTCCATGCTGCAGCCGTTGTGAAGGCTGCTGCTGAGGCCGAGCTGGAGGCAGCAGGAGGGCGCCATCGGTGACGAGCAGACGGAGGGACTGCAGCCGGCGGTGGGGTGGAGACAGCAGCGGACCGCCGGGGCAGGATGTGACAGAACGCCTCCGTCTGCTACTGTGTGGCAGAGAACTGTTGGGCAAAGCCCTCCACCGCTTCGCCGAATAGGCCAGCCTGAGAGATCGGGAGTACATGAAGTGATGCTTGTCAGCCTCCCTCATATCCACCAAGGTCAGCCATAGGTGGTGCTCCTGGACCACTAATGTGGACATCGTCTGACCCAGGGCCCATGCTGTGATTTTCGCCGCCCTTAGGGCAAGGTGCGTCACTGTGCGCAGTTCCTGCAACACACCTGGGTCAGCACCACCCTCGTGCAGCTGCTTCAACGCCTTGGCCTGGTGGACTTGCAGGAGGGCAATGGCGTGCAGGGCGGAAGCGGCCTGTCCAGCAGCACTGTAAGCTTTGTCCGTTATAGTGGATGAGAACTTGCAGGCCCTGGATGGAAGAAGTGGATTACCCCTCCAGGCGGCGGCGCTTTGCCGGCAGAGCTGCATGGCAATAGCGCGCTCGACCGGGGGGGATTTCCACATACACTTGGGCCACTCCACCGTCGAGGGTGGTGAGGACGGAGGAGGGGCTAGGCCTGTTTCAGGCAGAAAAAGGTGCCCTCCAAGACCTAGTCACCTCTTCATGCACCTCCGGGAAGAATGGAACTAGAAGTGGCTGCTGACAATCGGCCTGCGCCCCCAGGAACCAATCGTCCAGCCCCAAGCATTCGGGAGGAGGAGGAGGTCTCCAGTGCCCGTGGAGACGCACTCGACGGGAAGCTCTCGCGTGATCCTCAGATCACCCTGACCATGAGCCGAAGTAGCCCTCCGCTGCAGATAGACGGAGGACCTAGACTGGGGCATGGCAAGGGGGATACTCCCTCGTTTTACAAGGAGGTATCTGGACCGCAACATCGCAATGGTCATGTTCCCGCATCCACGAGTGCTGCTTCAGCGTGCTGATAGCCCAAGCACGAGACACAGTGATCGTGACTGTCAGACGAACCAGGAAGCGACCACATCCAGAAATGCACGAGCGGGAAGCCATCTTTAAAAAGACGCGTGGAGCTCTTTTAGATTTTCTCTTTTGTGAAAGAAAAGTGCTGAAGCGCCCAGGGAGGTCGCAGCGAGACTGCAGAATGGGAAGCTGCAGTATGCCGAAGAGAAGCAGCACTGGACAGCAACCCCCGCTGACGCGCCGCAACACCAACACTAAAGGCTGTCTCGTAGACACTCGCAGAGATTCAGTCTTGCTAGAAGGCTCGGCTCTGAAGCGAAAAGCTGATGTGCATCTGCACACGCTCTCCTTTTATACCGGCGGGGTGCGCGTGGCAAAGCGCACATGCCAACTGTCATTGGCTTGTTTTGTTAACACTCAAAGGTGATTGGGCTCTCGGGCGAGATCCCATTTACGTCAGTCACTATGACGTAACGTCGAACGTGACTGACTGAGAGGGAACTAGTCCCTAGTAGTTTACAAACAACAGTGAAGAACAAAATGTAAAATAAACCTAAGTCTTTCTTAAAAGTGTTCTTCTGCTTCCTGAACAAGAACAGTTTGTAAAAACTTCTGCTTTCCTTCATGAAAGAGCAAGCAAACTGCAAGTCACACATAATCATTATAAGACAAATGAACAACATGAAACTCATAAGGAAGCACACTGATATCATTTATATCATGAAGCAAAATGAAAACAAGAATACATTTATTTGACATTGTTCTTTGGGGAGGAACTCCATCTTTGAGTTGCTCTGAATCTCACAGTTGAATCTGCTGGTTAGGAAGGTGAAGATGAACTTTATTCACTGTGAAATCTTTAGATGATGTTTCTTTGTCATGTCGCTTGTTATGACAGATTTATCCAGATTATATTTTATTGTTTGATGCATTATTGTGTCACATTTGGCAAGGACACGGCATCAGACCTGAAAGTGCTGGATCTGTAGATGATCTACTTACTGTGATTGTTTTTTGTATGTCTGTATAGAGCAGAAGATTGGTTGAAACTCTTCCCACGTGCAGTGCAGTGATACGGTTTCTCTCCAGTGTGGATCCTCTCATGTTTTCAGAGCTCCTGACCGACTGAATCTCTTGTCACAGTGTGAACACTTGTAAGCTTTCTCTCCAGTGTGGATCCTCTCATGCGTTTTCACAGCTCCTGACCGACTGAATCTCTTGTCACAGTGTGAACACTTGTAAGCTTTCCTCCAGTGTGGATCCTCTCATGTGTTTTCAGAGCTCCTGACCGACTGAATCTCTTGTCACAGTGTGAACACTTGTAAGCTTTCTCTCCAGTGTGGATCCTCTCATGCGTTTTCAGAGCTCCTGACCGACTGAATCTCTTGTCACAGCGTGAACACTTGTAAGCTTTCTCTCCAGTGTGGATCCTCTCATGCGTTTTCAGAGCTCCTGACCGACTGAATCTCTTGTCACAGTGTGAACACTTGTAAGCTTTCTCTCCAGTGTGAATCCTCTCATGTGTTTTCAGATTTCCTAACTGACTGAATCTCTTGTCACAGTGTGAACACTTGTAAGGTTTCTCTCCAGTGTGATCATCTCATGTTTTTCAGGTCTCCTGACTGACTGAATCTCTTGTTGCAGTGTGAACACTTGTAAGGTTTCTCTCCAATGTGGATCCTCTCATGTGTTTTCAGATTTCCTAACTGACTGAATCTCTTGTCACAGTGTGAACACTTGTAAGGTTTCTCTCCAGTGTGAATCATCTCATGTTTTTTCAGGTCTCCTGACTGACTGAATCTCTTGTTGCAGTGTGAACACTTGTAAGGTTTCTCTCCAATGTGGATCCTCTCATGTGTTTTCAGAGCTCCTGACTGACTGAATCTCTTGTTGCAGTGTGAACACTTGTAAGGTTTTTCTCCAGTGTGGACCCTCTCGTGTCTTTCAAAAATCCTGAATTATTTAATCTCTTGTCACAGTGTGAACACTTGTACGGTTTCTCTCCAGTGTGGATCCTCTCATGTTTTTTCAGGTCTCCTGACTGACTGAATCTCTTGTTGCAGTGTGAACATTTGTAAGGTTTTTCTCCAGTGTGGACCCTCTCGTGTCTTTTCAAAAATCCTGAATTATTGAATATCTTGTCACAGTGTGAACACTTGTACGGTTTCTCTCCAGTGTGGACCCTCTCGTGTCTTTTCAGAGCTCCTGACCCACTGAATCTCTTGTCACAGTGTGAACACTTGTAAGGTTTCTCTCCAGTATGAACTTTTATATGCTCCAAAAGGTTTCCTTTTATTGTGAAACTCTTCGCGCACTGACCACATGTATACGGTTTTTCTCCAGTGTGGATCCTCTCATGTGTTTTCAGAGCTCCTGACCGACTGAATCTCTTGTCACAGTGTGAACACTTGTAAGCTTTCTCTCCAGTGTGGATCCTCTCATGCGTTTTCACAGCTCCTGACCGACTGAATCTCTTGTCACAGTGTGAACACTTGTAAGCTTTCTCTCCAGTGTGGATCCTCTCATGTGTTTTCAGAGCTCCTGACCGACTGAATCTCTTGTCACAGTGTGAACACTTGTAAGCTTTCTCTCCAGTGTGGATCCTCTCATGCGTTTTCAGAGCTCCTGACCGACTGAATCTCTTGTCACAGCGTGAACACTTGTAAGCTTTCTCTCCAGTGTGGATCCTCTCATGCGTTTTCAGAGCTCCTGACCGACTGAATCTCTTGTCACAGTGTGAACACTTGTAAGCTTTCTCTCCAGTGTGAATCCTCTCATGTGTTTTCAGATTTCCTAACTGACTGAATCTCTTGTCACAGTGTGAACACTTGTAAGGTTTCTCTCCAGTGTGAATCATCTCATGTTTTTTCAGGTCTCCTGACTGACTGAATCTCTTGTTGCAGTGTGAACACTTGTAAGGTTTCTCTCCAATGTGGATCCTCTCATGTGTTTTCAGATTTCCTAACTGACTGAATCTCTTGTCACAGTGTGAACACTTGTAAGGTTTCTCTCCAGTGTGAATCATCTCATGTTTTTTCAGGTCTCCTGACTGACTGAATCTCTTGTTTCAGTGTGAACACTTGTAAGGTTTCTCTCCAATGTGGATCCTCTCATGTGTTTTCAGAGCTCCTGACTGACTGAATCTCTTGTTGCAGTGTGAACACTTGTAAGGTTTTTCTCCAGTGTGGACCCTCTCGTGTCTTTTCAAAAATCCTGAATATTTAATCTCTTGTCACAGTGTGAACACTTGTACGGTTTCTCTCCAGTGTGGATCCTCTCATGTGTTTTCAGGATCCTGACTGACTGAATCTCTTGTCACAGTGTGAACACTTGTAAGGTTTCTCTCCAGTGTGAATCATCTCATGTTTTTTCAGGTCTCCTGACTGACTGAATCTCTTGTTGCAGTGTGAACATTTGTAAGGTTTTTCTCCAGTGTGGACCCTCTCGTGTCTTTTCAAAAATCCTGAATTATTGAATATCTTGTCACAGTGTGAACACTTGTACGGTTTCTCTCCATGTGGACCCTCTCGTGTCTTTTCAGAGCTCCTGACCCACTGAATCTCTTGTCACAGTGTGAACACTTGTAAGGTTTCTCTCCAGTATGAACTTTTATATGTCCAAAAGGTTTCCTTTTATTGTGAAACTCTTCGCGCACTGACCACATGTATACGGTTTTTCTCCAGTGTGGATCCTCTCATGTATTTTCAGGACTCCTGATTGACTGAATCTCTTGTCACAATGTGAACACTTGTACGGTTTTTCTCCAGTGTGGATCCTCTCATGTATTTTCAGGACTCCTGAATGATTGAATCTCTTGTCACAGTGTGAACACTTGTACGGTTTTTCTCCAGTGTGGATCCTCTCATGTATTTTCAGGTCTCCTGAATGATTGAATCTCTTATCGCAGTGTGAACACTTGAACACCTTCTCTCCAGTGTGAACTCTCATGTGAACATCAAATTTATATTTGGATGTCAAATTCTTTCACACTGAGTGCAGGTGAAATATTTATTGGCTCTTCTTTCATTTAAATCATTCTGTTTGCTTTGACAGTGATTTTTTTTCCTCAACTTCACTCAATTCTTCATTGTCCTCATTTTTTTTAATCAACTCTGAAATAAATGTAAAAACAGTACATTTGTCAGTAACTCATAAAAAAATGTGAAAATACATAAAATTGAACTAGAGACCTGCGCGGGACGGATTTTTCAGTCCCGCTTCCGCCCGCAAGATTATGTCCCACGCCCGCCCGCTCCCGCAGAAATATATCTTATCTGGTCCCCGCTCCTGCCCGCAAAAGCCTGCATAAAAGTAATCTATATAGATTTTTTTTCTGTACATCGAAGAAATTTACAAGAAATGGTTCTGTAACATCTCCTACGCTCCACAACATCCCAGCATAAACGCTCCTGATAAAATATTTGTGATTTAGGCTAAGCATCAACATTCACAATCCACTGTATTTTTAACAGAAAAGCAAGCATGGGCTGCTGCGTGCATGGTTAGGCATGGCAAAATGTGAGCAGCTTCCTTTATTATCACTAAAAGCTGGCATCTCAGTTCATCGCGATCTCATAAAGCTCTTGTTATAACAATGAACATATGCACAATGAATCTTTCACAATGTCTACACTTCATGTATTAAAATGAGACGATTCGTGAGCATGCAATTTCATCACTGCGGTGAGTCACCTCTGATTGGCCATTGCATTCCAGAAATCAATAGCTGAGTCTGTGATTGGCTACATTGCGCAACCCTTTAAACTTTTTAAAACTTTTAAAACTCTGCCTAGCTTGCGCATGTTAATCATTTTAATGTTAATATTAGTTGTTCTTTTTGCTTTTGTGCAACAGATAAATAACAATTTATATGTTTTAGACATTTTATGTTTAGATCATTTCTATTTTGTGGGAGTCCCGCAAATAATTTTACTGTCCCGCATCCCGCGCACACACACAAGTCTCTTCCCGCCCGCACCCGCACTCGCCCATCAAGAGTTGTCCCATGCCGCACCCTGTTGTGTTGGGTCCTGCGGTACTCCCGCGGGAGTGCAGGTCTCTAAATTGAACCCTGATGTAACACTGGAAAGTAGACAATTGCTATACAAAATTTAGATAATTTTGATGCAGTTTTATAAATACATCTATTACATTTAATATACTCTATATACATCCCTGAAACTTGACCTTGATTTTCACATTTTTAAAACATAATAGGCACAAATTCCATGTTTCTGTAGGAAGAACTTTTAAAAATGTTTGATCAACAACACAGTTATCTAACATAAATAATTGTGTTGCAAAAAACTACCCAGTTCATAGAAAGTGTCCCTTATTATTTGATTTGTAGTTATATTATTGAAGATCTCAAAATATTTTTCCAATTACAACAAACAAAATCTAAAACTACTTGAAACTTTAGAACCATCAGCTAATATTAAAGAAGAATGAAGAATAAAGACCAACCTGTTTGTTGTTCAGTATCTTCAGTGTGTTTGATTCTGCAGGGCTCTGGATCTCTCATCTTCTCTCGGTCCTCTTTAATAAACTCAGTCTTTACAGATTTTTTACTGATGATTTGATGCTCTTCTGCATCTGTAAACTGATGGGAATATTCCATCTGAATTTCTGTGTGAAAGAAGCAGATTTGCCATAATCAACAAGAAATCAAAGAGGCACTGTAAATCATTATATCACAATATTAAAAGAGTGTCGAGCACATCAGTTTAAAAATCTCATTCAGTAACACTGCACTCACATAAGTGCTAGTTCACACATTCTATGCATTTCTGTTGTCTGTCTTTCTAATTAACAGTAAGAATAAAAAATGAAATCATGAACAAATCTGATGACACCCATCGTCATTAACAATTACAGGTAAATAACTACACTAGAGCATGTGTGTAAATGACACACGTCCTGAGACCTGAAAAAAAAAAGTTTTGTTAATTTATTAGGCTATTTTTTCATGTCATTACATTGTTTAGAGCTGTGTAGAGCTCAGACTGCTTATAGCTCAGACTGCTTTGACAATCTGTATTGTAAAAAGTGCTTTAATTGTTACAGTAACACTATAATAAAACTCCAAACTCAGTACTGGAGGGCCACTGTCCTGCAGAGTTTAGTTCCAAGCAGCTCCAAAACATCTGGCTGAAAGTTTCTTGTATGCCTTGGGACAAGAGTCCCTGTTCACATTCCACTCACATCAAAATGGCTGTGATGCATGTGGAGACTCAGTTCATGTTTACCTGGGCCCCGCTTCAATAAGGAGGTTCAACCAACTCTGAGTTTAAACTTGACCTCTGAGTTGACTTACCGTGAGATGGGAACTAAGAGTTTTCAGTTTCAGAATGGCTGAATTGTGTTAGTTTGTTTATGCAACTCTAAGTAGGTTGACTGAGTTTAGCACATGCACCACAACTATGAAAAGTCATGATCAGTGGAGCTGTGAAATTACGATTCACCATGGCAACAGCTCCCGCCAAAAAGACGTCCGTGTACTTCCGAGTCAATGCGTAACTTTAATTCTTAATAACTGTCAATAACTTAATAATTGTTATAATATCAGAGGTGAAAACTGTAGGCGGCAGAGGGAGAACCTGCACCAGCACCACTGACAGATGAAGAGGAGATGGTCAAGTATTGAAGATTTCTAAAATCCAAAAGTAGAAAATAAATTTAGCTTTTGTATTTGTAGGAAATAAAGATGACCATAAAAATTGTGAATAATTTGTGTTGATTTAACAGCTGTAGCTGTGGTTACGGCATCTCGTTGCTACTACTCCTCCATCTCCTTCCATTCCATACAGTAATTAGTTTCATTTTCAGAAGGTGTGATGATGGAGATACAGTATATGCTTGTCATCAATGCATCCAACCACACTGGAAACCCTGAAGGAAATTCTGATTATTGGGTTACTTCCAGAGGTCACAGAAAGATGTTATCAAGTGAACGTCATTTATCAGATTAGCTTCATTTAAACCGATTTCTACACCACTGACCTACAGTCCTGTGATACTCCTCTTTGACGGATTTGTGCTCATGAAAAAAAATTCTCAGAATGAGTGAGAGGGATGCACACTTTCCTTAAATTCTGCATACAGGACTTATAATGTGCTCCGCATCTCCGATGTTTTGAAGAAAACTACCATTTAAAATGGTACTGCTCAAATAAATATGCACATGAATACGGTGTAAACATTTTTTTATAATAAAATAAATAATATAAGGTATTTAGTCTTGTTTCCATGAAGGGAAAAAACTAATTTAAGTTTATTTTGCAAATTGTCTGGCAATGGGGTAAGAAATTAAAATAGCCATTCTTGTTTCTGTTTGCATGAAGATTATTTTTCTTATCCTATGGAGAACAATTTTATATTTTAACAAGACTAAATATCTAGATCATTTTTCATCTATAGAAAATGCATCTTAACTTAAGAGTTTTTTAAACATTTGTACTTGAAATAAGACAAAAATACAATTTTGCAGCGTGAATGAATGAATAAGGTATTAAAACATCGCTTACACTTTAAAAAGGGGGAGGATACGGAAAGAAACTCTGGGTTCACCGAAGAAAACCTGCTTCCGACCAGGTTAGGTTCACAGAGTAAGTTACCACGGTAACTGACTCTGAGTATAAGTTACCTCTCTTTCAGAAACGGGCTTGACTTACCCTGCTTTCCCGGGTTTGACAAACCTCCCATTTTGAAACGGAAAACCCAGAGTTTCCCTTATTTCAGGGTTAACATACTCAGAGTTTTCACTTAACCTCCTTTCTGAAATGGGCCCCAGTTCTCATGTCAGATATGCATGTATATATGTATGGTATGTATGCATGTATGTACCAAGAGCTTCTTAAAAACCACAACAAATTCCTTGTGTGTTTGTGCACACTTGGCGAATAAAGCTGATTCTGATATATCTGCATTGTTAACAATTTAGATTTCTTGTTCCAAAAAGTAAATTTTATTTACTTTTATTTGTTTTTTGAAAGATAAATAATTCTGACCATGTCTCTCTCTCTATCTTTAAAAGAGCTGCTTTATGTAACATCATAAATAAAAATTAGCATGTTGCAAAACTGACAACAACAGCTGAGTGGAAGATTTTATGCAAGAATGCATTACAAATAGATTTCTAGGCATTCCTGACATCTGATGCGTGCAGTTTACTTTGCTTGCTTTAAAAGTTATCTTCTTCAGTAACATTTTTGTTTTTTGTTTTTTGATTGCAGTATTTCTCCACTGCTATTGTTTTCTTTGGATTTGCTTCTAAGTTCCATTCAATTTTAAGCTTTTCTTTGTTCATTCCATTTTTATAGGCAAACAGTCATTAAAGATGAATGAAGAATAAACACCAACCTCCTTGTTCCTCGTGTTTTATTCTCCAGGTTTCTGGTTCCTCCTGTTTTATTCTGCAGGGTTCTGGTTCCTCCTGTTTATTCTGCAGGATTCTGGTTCCTCCTGTTTATTCTCCAGGGTTCTGGTTCCTCCTGTTTTATTCTCCAAGTTTCTGGTTCACTCATGTTCTCCTCTCTCTCCCTCTTTAACAAACACCATCTTCACAGCAGCAGATCTCAGTTCAGATGATACTCCTCCAGATATTCCTGCTTGCTTCAACACTTAGTCACGACTGTGAAGATGAGAATATTACAGGTATTGACTGAACTGATAAAAAAATGGTATTTTTTCTATTTACAGATACAACATTTCTAACAGATTGTATTAAAACAGCACCACACAAAAAACAAAACAGAGCACGGTGGAACTGAACTTCTTCCTCTGAGTTTAATGGTGTTTGACAAACAATCGTATGTGTTTTAGCGCCACCCGCTGGACTGGAGTGTGAAGAGGAGGGAAAATAATGTGGTCAAGTCAAGTCAAGTCAAGTTGAGCTTTATTGTCATTCCGCTGCATGTGGGGACATGCAGTGGAACGAAATGTCGTGCCCTCACAGGACCACGGTGCTACATAAATACAGACATACAACAATGAAGTAAAACACTATAAACCTATACACAAAACTAACCTACTGACAGATTTGACTAGGTATACTATATATAAATGTTTACCCTATACAACTAAAGATAAAGATAGAAAATACAAACTATACAAACTGTTTACCCTAAATGTTTATCCTATACAACTAAAGATAAAGATAAAAAATACAAACTATACAAACTATGCGAATGCTTCACATAATACTGTACATGTGCAGAGAGAAACATTGGGAGTCAGCAGCTGGCTGGGGAACAGTACAAAAATCATCACAAGATGATTTGTAGTGGTGCATGAGCATGTAAACATACATATATTGCCGAGTCTTTTGTGGGATTGTGTACATAGCAGTGTTAGGAAAAGTGTCTAGTGCATAGAGGAGAGTGTGTTACTACAGGTGGTTGTACAGGCCCACTCACCTGTGTGTAGCACACTTGGATTGCACAAAAAAAAAATTAAAAATAAAAAATAAAAAAAAAAAACAGTTTACAGTTTTTTCTTTGGTGTGGTGAGGTTGGGGATGTTTGGAGAGGGGGGGGGGATGGTCCATGTTTCAGGAGGTAGGGGGTTGCATGGGGTTTCAGAGGGAGGCGGGGTGATCTGAGTTCAGGGCTCTCACAGCCAGGGGGAAAAAGCTGTTGAGCAGTCTGGCGGAGCGGGCTCTGATGCTCCGTACCGTCTTCCTGATGGTAGGAGCTGGAAGAGACTGTGGGAGGGTGGGTGGGGTCCTTCACGATGCTGTTGGTTTTGCTGGAGCATCGTGCAAGGAACATGTCCAGGATGGATGGGAGAGGGGCACCGATGATCTTTGCAGCCGTGTTCACTGTCCGCTGGAGGGTCTTGCGGTCAGCAGCACTGCAGTTTCCGTACCAGACAGTGATGCAGCTGGTCAGCACACTCTCAATGGTGCCCCTGTAGAATGTGGTGAGGATGGGTGGTGGAGACTTGCTCTTTTCAGCCGCGGAGAAAGTGTAGGCGCTGTTGTGCCTTCTTGGAGAGTGACATGGTGTTGGTTGGTCCAGGTGAGATCCTCTGTGATGTGCACCCCCAGGAATTTAGTGCTGCTGACTCTCTCCACAGTCGAACTGTCCGATGGTCACGATGGGGGGGTGTCACGGAGTTTCTCCTTGAGAGTCAGTCACAGACCTCTTAGTATTTCTCACATTGAGTCGACAGATACGTTAGTGCCACACCATTCCGCCAGTGTGTCACCTCAACTCTCTGTAGTGCGTTTCATCGTTGTTGCTGATGAGACCTACCACTGTTGTGTCATCAGCAAACTTGATGATGTGGTTGGAGCTGAACTTGGCAGTGCAGTCCTGGGTCAGCAGCGTGAAGAGCAGCGGGCTGAGCACACAGCCTTGTGGGGCACCTGTGCTCAGTGTGGTAGTGCTCGAGGTGTTGTGGCCGACACGGACTGACTGAGGTCTTCCGGTTAGAAAGTCCAGGATCCAATTGCAAAGGGAATTGTTAAGGCCCAGCAGGTTTAGTTTATTTATGAGCTGTTGTGGGATAATTGTGTTGAATGCTGAGCTGAAGTCGATGAACAGCATTCTAACGTAGGAGTCTTTATTTTCTAGGTGGGTAAGAGCCAGGTGGAGGGTGGAGGAGATTGCATCGTCCGTAGAGCGGTTTGGACGGTATGCAAACTGCAGCGGGTCAAGTGTGTTGGGGAGCTGTTTTTGATGTTGTGCATGACTAACCTCTCAAAGCACTTCATCATGATTGGAGTCAGTGCTATGGGACGGTAGTCATTTAGACAGGACACAGGTGATTTCTTTGGTACCGGTATGATTGTTGTGGATTTGAGACATGTGGGGACGACTGCCTGGCTCAGCGAGGTGTTGAAGATATCTGTTAGGACATCCGTCAGCTGTGCAGCACAGTCTTTCAGTACACGGCCAGGTATGTTGTCAGGACCCGCAGCCTTGCGTGGGTTAATCCTAGATAGGGTCTTCCTTACGTCGGCTGGAGACAGACAAAGCGCCCGGTCGTTGGGAGGTGTGGGCAGTTTTTGTGCAGGTGTGTCATTCTGCATTTCAAACCGTGAATAAAAGTGGTTGAGTGCATCGGGGAGGGATGTGTCCTCATCACAGGCCTGTGGCGGGGGCTTGTAGTCAGTGATGGTCTGAATGGCTTGCCACAGGCTCCGTGTGTCTCTGCTGTCTGTGAAGTGATTGTTGATTTTTTGAGCATGTGACCGTTTTGCATTTTTGATGCCACAGGACAGATTGGCTCTTGCTGTTTTGAGGGCCGCTTTATCTCCTGATCTGAATGCTTCATCTCTGGTCTTTAGCAGCCCACGAACCTCTGCTGTCATCCATGGTTTCTGGTTTGCACGTGTGGTGATGGTCTTGGTGACTGTCACATCATCCATGCACTTTTTGATGTAAGCAGTCACAGTTTCAGTGTACTCATGCAGGTCTGTGTGGTTGTTGTAGGTGGCTGCCTCTTTAAACATGTTCCAGTCTGTGCACTGAAAGCAGTCCTGTAGTGTTGAGGTAGCATCATTTGGCCAAATTGTGATGAGTTTTTGAACCGGTTTGGCAAGCTTGAGAAGTGGTCTGTATGCTGGGATTAGCATAACAGAGATGTGATCCGAGTACCCGAGGTGGGGGCGGGGTTCAGCTTTGTATGCGTTTTTCCCTGTTGTATAAACAAAATCCAGTGTATTATTTCCCCTTGTCGCAAAGTTCACATGTTGGTAGAACTTTGGCAAAACTGTCTTTAAGTTTGCGTGGTTAAAGTCACCGGCTATGATGAAAAAACCGTCGGGGTTATTTGTTTGTTGTTCGCTGATGGCGCAATACAGTTCACGAAGCGCGTCCTTAGCGTTTGCACACGGTGGAATGTAAACCGCGGCAATAACAATGGCCGTGAACTCCCGCGGCAGATAGAACGGTCGGCACTTCACAAACATAAACTCCACCAGCGATGGTACTTGATCAGCATCAATTGATCAGCAGTCTTTATGAGTGAGGATTAGAGGAGAAAAACGAGCAAATTTATTAGTATTATATTTCATCAAAAATCACACATTGCAGCATGTAAATTATGGAAATTAAGATCAATGAAAACATGTGATAATGATAAGATGTAGCCTTATGAAAAAACAAACTAAATCTAAAATTTTAAACAGGTTTAGCGTGAGAAACTATCCTTGGGTTATATGTCCGTCTGGAACTCAGTTGAATGACAGGTAATGGGAATCCATATCCACAAAATAAGATATTTTGAAGATGTTTCTGAAAAGCTGCTTTTGAAGATTAAACTTGATATTAAAATTGCTATTGCATTTTGTAGTGTCTAACAACAGATGCTGTGGTGAAGAGAATAAAGAGTATTGCTTTATATGCCCTCCTCCAATTTTACAAGAAGCCAATTCAGAGCCATAACTTTATTGTGTTAAAGTAATTTTTTATTTGTTGCTGAAGAAATGTAAAATCCAAAATTACATTAATGGACAGAGTTAATCCTATTTAACCATTGTGCATCAATAAAAAAAAGTTACACTTAGGTCCATAGTGGCCAAAAATGTCCATGTCAAAAAAACGGTCATAAAAATTGGAAGCTTGGGAGCACAGACTTAAGTTTGGTCTCATTTTAAAGAAGACCCATTGCAGATTATTGTTGAAGTTTAAAAAAGTTTAAAAAGTGAAACAAAAAAAAAAGTTATACAGGTTTAAGTTAAGTTTATGAAAATAATTTATGAACGATATTTTATATATTATTTTATGAATATTTCATATATGAAACATGTTGAACTCTAAACCTGCTAGAAAATTAAAGCCATAAATCTAAACAAGTTGTGTTCCAAATTTGAGGTTGATATCTCAAGAAATGAGCTTTCAGTCAAATTTAGTTTGGGCGCAGTACCAAATTTTCCCCATTAGATGCCAGCGTTTTCACGCTCTTTGTGAAAGTATGTCCCACAGACTGATTTTCAGAGGTGGAAGTAACGAATTACAACTACTCACGTTACTGTAATTAAGTAGTTTTTTCGTGTACTTTTTTAAGTATATTTTTAAGTCTGTAATTTTCCTTGTACTTAAGTACAAATTAAGTTAAGTAATGTACTTCGCTACTTTAAAAATCACATTCGTTACTAAGTACTTGTACAATTTGAATTAAATTAATATTCAAATCTTTGACCAGCATTTGGGTATCCAATAGAAATAACTGATCGTGGACGGGCCAATAAAAACCCTTGTATTTGGACCGGGAAAAAAGCCCGGTTTCAGGAGAGCTATTCGTCCTCGCACGTCGTGTGAAGGTGTATTTTAGTGTTATCAAAGAACTTATATCTTGGCGTTATGGACATGGAGATTCGAGACCTTGAATTCATTGAAAATTCCGAAGAAATACCGGATGACAAGTGCCCATGGCCGCACCTGGAGGAGTTGTTCACATACAGAGGAAGGAAAGGAGACAGCGTGCAAATGCAATGCAAACTTTGTTTGCCATCTGCAGTGATTTCGGCTTACAAGACTTCAGCCTCTAATCTCAAAAAACACATTATGGTAAGAAGACTTATAACTATATTTATGTGATAGTTGTTTTCGTTTTAAATGTTGGGTAGACCTCACGATAATAAATTTGACTAAAAACATCACTTGAAACATGAGCTTCAGCGTTACCCAGGTGACGAGCACATAGACCGTAAAAAAAGATTTGGCATTGTAAAGTGGCGCTCAAAGTTAAATTGTATGTCATTGTCAACACATTGTTTTATTCATATTGAATCCGTGTTTTAAGCTTATAATAAACGGTCTAATAATGACTCTTTCATAAAAACAGTCTCTTGCCGCGACCTACTGGCGTAACAGTGTAACTGCACTGATTGACAGCCTGTCTAGATTGCGCATGTGTCAGTGCTAAATGCTGAAATATTAGTAGGGTAATATTTTTTGAAATTAATGAACTTTTTAAATATTAGTAGGGTACTTTTGGAAAGCTTTCTTGTCAAGTCAGATTTTTTTAAAGTAAAAAAAAAAAAAAAATCTGTTTATAAATAAAATAACCCAACAAGCTTATTTATGTTGCATCATAATTCATTAATAATAATAATAATAATAATAATAATAATAATATTAGACCATTTTTATAACTTGATTCCCATAAAAATGATATGAAGAAATAATATATAATTTCCTTTGTATACTTCCTCTGTTATCTTTTCAGAGGAAACATCCATCAAAGATTGATCAGTATGATGACATTGTGACAGCAGCAGCACATAGTCAACGTAAGACCACAGCCACACCAAACAAGCTCTCAAGTAAGCAAGCCAAGTTACCAGATGTGATGTTGGCAGCTGCAAGCAAACGTGTCCCTCAAACAACTGTTGACAAGCTAATCATCAATTTTATATGTGAAAGTGTACAGCCATTTACAGTGGTAGAACAGCCAGCTTTCAAAGAATTAATTACCACACTGCAACCTCAAGCCAAAGTCATCTCCAGATCCACCGTCCGTACAAGAATCTGCGATGCTGCTGATGACATGAAGAAGACTTTGATTGCAGAATTGGGTAAAGCCAAATTTGTTGCTACCACCACAGATTGTTGGTCAGCTCATCAGAAAAGTTACCTTGGTGTGACTTGCCACTGGATTGATGAGGAGACCTTAGAAAGAAGATCTGCAGCACTAGCATGCAAAAGATTAAGGGGGTCTCACACATTTGACGTGATTGCTGGTGCTCTTGATGATGTCCATTGTCAATACAAGATTAGAGACAAAGTTGTAAGGACCACAACCGATAGTGGATCCAACTTCCTCAAAGCTTTCCATGTTTTTGGAATGCAGAAAGATGCAGAGGTAGATGACGATGAAGAAGACATGGATGCTCTTGACGTAAGTGACCATATTGAGTATCATGATGCAAGTACAATCCTTGATGAAGACTCTGGTATGGAATATCAACTACCCCCTCATCAACGATGTGCATGTCACTTGCTAAATCTTGTGGCAACAACTGATGCTTCCCTTGCAGAGGCCATGAATGACACCTACAAGAGGCTTTTCCGAGCAACATTTGCAAAATGCCAGGCCATATGGAACAAAACTGGGCGATCTCATTTGGCTAGTGAAGTGGTAGAGGACAAATGTGGGCTACAGATCATTCGCCCCAATGCAACACGCCCCACTGAAAGAATTATACGCATCATTGATGAGAAAGGTGAAGATGCCATTAGGGGTGTATGTGACGAACTCAAGGTGAAAATGTGAGTAATATTAGTTACCATGTATGCAGTCTTTCCCTATAGTCATGATGTGGCTTAGTTGTTTGTCATAAACATGTTTTATCTTCCAGGTTGAGTCCTGCAGAAGTTGCATTCCTCCGGGAGTATAGCATCACCATGAAGCCACTGATGAAAGCTTCAAACATCCTCCAGTCAGAGTCCAGTGTTTACATGGGATGGCTGCTGCCAGTAATCCACCAGCTTCTATCCAAACTCAAAAGGCTAGAGGCATCAAGCAAGACCTGCACACCACTCATCAGCGTCCTGCAAAATGGCCTGCATAAGCGTTTTGGACAGATGATGGAGGATCCAGAATTGGACTGACAGAGCAGATGTTATAGAAGCTGGTAATTTCAAATTTATATGATCTCATTTGTGTCTATAACTGCACGCCTGTATAAGCATGTATACTTTTATAACATCTCTGTCATGGCAGGCCTAAAAGGTTATTAAAGTATAATTTGTTGTGATTTAGCTAATTTAAGTGTGGGTTTACAAAAATGCTCCCATAAATTGAAGTAATTGTTTTCAAATTACAGCCTTGACATACTTGAAACAACATCTTGAAACTTCAGAGAATGAGGGTGAACTTCAAAGAGAGTCATCTGATGATGACGATTTCTTCTCCAGACCACTCTCCAAAATGTTGCAAAGTCCCTTTGAGCTTGATGGTTACCTTGCATGTGCCTCGGACAACATGGATCTGCTTCACTCCTTCCCAGCCATCAAGAAGCTGTCTCTGAATTTAAACACCGCTCTGCCTGCCTCTGCTGCATGTGAACGGCTTTTTAGCTGTGCTGGTCTACTTTTCACATCCAAACGAAGCCGGATAGACTCTGTGAACTTTGAAAATCAGCTTCTGCTGAAACTGAACAAAAGGTTCAGAAAGTGAAATGTCCGAGAGTTTAAGGCCTTTGCCCAGTTGTTGGTTTGCAGTGAAAAGTTTATACTGTTTATACATGTTTAAAAATCATTTAACATTCTTTAAACAGACAAAATTCCTGTAGTGTGTGTTTATTCGTATAAAACACAAATTGCCTGTGTTTGATCCATTCATATTTCTGATTTGATTGAATGGATTTGATGTTTATTCAATAAATATCACCGCTAAAAAGTAATTAGTACTTGAGTAGTTTTTGAGAGGGGTACTTTGTACTTTTACTTAAGTACATTTTTAACACCAGTACTTTTACTTGTAATTGAGTATTATTTTAGCAACTACTTGTACTTGTACTTGAGTACAAATTTTCAGTACTCTTTCCACCTCTGCTGATTTTATACAGTGCACAGCTTAAATGAGTGCACCCCTCTAAAACTTACTCTTTACTTAGAAGACATGTTAGGGTTCTTTGGAGATATAATGTTGCAGAAAGCCTGCTTGATCAATTACCAAAGAAGAATGCCAAAATTATTCAACAAAATAAGATTTTCTTATCAAAGTGATACAATGTTGTGTTGCAAAAATGAGTACACCCTCCTGAATGTTACTAAATAAAACTAAAAAAAGGCCATTTGTGATCAACAAATAAGTATATTAAACCTGACAATTAAGTGTCATATAGCGCACTGAATCATACTTTATTATTTTTATATACTTATATATTACATAGCATAAAAGAAAACAATGTTACAAGAGGAATACCAAATTATTGTTTTAAGTGTGAAAATATAGCAGAAGTAGCACCAACATTCAAAAACAATGGACTTGTGACAAGGCTCCTGAAATAATCAGGTCTTCACTTTAAGTTTTCATTTAGTGATGAGTGAATTTTTGCTAGAAAAAGAGCAGGAGAAATAACATGCAAGTGTCTCAGAGCCGGCAAAAGCTATGAAAAGAGTGACACTTTATCTCACAGAGTATGACGCAGCCTGCAGAAGTGACATGCATGGTTGTTGTCACCACTAGAATCACCTACTGCAGCCAAAGCAAAATAAACTCATTTAACCTCTTCCAAGGCCCATATCTACAAAATAGAGACTTCTGGGAATCCTAACTCTGGTCTTAAGAGACCAAGTCAATCATTTCGGATCCAAAAGCATCCAAAATGTTCTGGTGTTGCTAGAGGAGGAGTACAGTGAGAAGTGTTTGGTACCCACAGTGACGTTCAGTGCTAGTAAAGCTCTTGTATAGGGATGAATGAGTGCTGAAGGTGTGAGGGAGTTGTGCTTTATCAACGCTGTCATGAATTCACACACTACTGTGTGATGGAATACAAAAACTTGAAACAGAAGATGCTACCCTCCCCTCATTCCCTGCATTATTGGGCATTTTTTCCGCATGACAATGAAGATATTCATTCTCCCAAGGTGAAAATCCTTCAGTGGACATGTATTTCACTCAATCTTAACGCTCTTGAGCAGCTGTGGGGGATTCTGTAGAGACGAGCTGAGCAAAACTTGCCATTAAAGACCAGAGCATTTAAGGAGGTCGTCCTCCAGGAGTTAAACAGGACAGATGTGAAAATTTGTCATGAACTTGTACACTCAATGCCAAGAAGGTCAGAGCAGTATACTTAAAGTTCTGGAGGACATACTAAGTACTAGAATATTATACATTTGCTGAATTAAATCTAGGGTGTACTCATTTCTGCAGTCCTTCATTTAAACTAAATTGGCTAATTTACTTATCTTACAGAAAATGTTGGCATATATTTTTGTCGTTTTTATTAAGTATATGTTTAATACATTTCAATTTTGCCATCTTTCCATGAATTATATTTGTGATCATTAAGAAAATACATATTTTATATTTATTCAAAGGGGGTGCTGTGCACTGTATATATATATATATACGTATATTAGGGGTGGCACAGATGTCACGGTTCGGTACGTACCTCGGTTCGGGGGTCACGGTTCAATACGATTTCGGTACAACAGGAAAAAAACAACAAATCTACTATGCTCGGTTTCTTTTCATTTATTTTAAACAGACAGTTGTACAAATTACTATTTTTTTTCCACCTAGATGTGAAAATACTAAATATTATTACGTTATGTTATATATCTAAAATCTGCAGTACATATGTATACATAAAAGGAATAAATTCTTGAAATATATTTGATTTAGTTTACAGATAAACAAGGGGGAAAACAGTGTGACATGTAACAGCCTATAGGTTTCAGTTAATTTTTGTGATGCGCTTAATTTGTTCACAGAATGGAAACTCAAACGGCAGAAAGCGACATCCTATTTGTTTTCTTTATTTTGTTTTCATTGTGAGTGTGCACAAATAAAAGCAGACCTTTATACAGTGATGCATTATTAATAAGACATTAAGTGTTTAAAGTTGATTCTGCTGGTATAAGGAAACAGTTGAAGTGATCGCGCGCACACACACACACACACACACACATCAGTTCCAGCATTGCTAACTTGACGGAACAGTTGGTACTTTATCAAAATAAAATACAGTGAGCCAAACATCAGTGCGGCCGCCTCTGTGTCACCGCTGGAACACGACTGAAGTACAAAGCCTATAATTTACATAATAAATAATAGTTTTGCATTCAGATACATTACATCGCAAATATGGAAATATTATGGAATATTTGGATTTGTGCCGAATGAGAGAGGTTGGATACACGAGCACAAAGCTCCATTTCGCAAACAGTTGAGTGCGCAAGCCTTTAAAGTATACTCCTAGTGGGCTTTGTTTTCAAGTGCGCAACTCACGGCATTCACTGTTCTTCTGCTGGCGGTTATCAAACAGCATTGCATTACTGCGGGCGCCCCCTTCTGGATTGAGGGTGAATTGGCTGTATTCGTTGTACAAGGCCTCATGCACCGAACTGAGAGGTCCGTACCGTGACGGATCGGTACGAATACATGTACCGTGCCACCCCTAATAAATATATATATATGTATATATGTACCAGATGCATTTACACTTGTCCAGTTTCGTCTGGAATGGGGCCCAGACCACCTCCTGAAGTGGTTTGAGCAATTGGATTTAAATCTGTCTCGAATGCATTTCGGAGGCTTTTACACCTGTTTTTTTTTTCATGATCGGATAGCTATCCCATCAGAGAAAACGCATGAAGTGACCAGGTGTAAACAGGCCCTAAGGTTTTAAGAAAATGAGTGATGGTTTAAAAAAAATAAATGTTTTAGCAATTCAGAAAAACTGTAAATGTATTAGAGGAGTAATGAAATATTACAGTAACTGTTGTTGTTAAGCTATAGCATTTATATTTATACAAAATGTATTTAGGCTACTTTTTTCATATACATACCATAGAAACCATATAGTTACATATGCATGGATTTACCTATCAGTATCATGATCTAAATGTATGGTACTCTGAGTGACCAATGATTTTAATAAAAGTAGAGTCCTAACTCAAACAGTCAGAATATTTCAGTTTTGCCCTATAAGGCCTTTCGCACCGCGGAACCTTTTCCTAGTACCAGAACTAATTGTGGAACTAGCCACTTTTTGGCATTTTTGCACCGCAGGAACTGGGTGCGATTTTAGTACCGGACTGCTTTTTTCGAGAACCAAATTAGCTCTTACTCCACAGCAGGGTCTAACCAGCACAACTGGTACTACCCGTGACGTAAGTAGATGTTGATTGGCCAAACGCGTACAAAAACACCCTCACCCGCCATGATTTAAAACGCAGTGTAAACATACTGTAAACATTGTGCCAACTTATTTCGCAAGTATGGAGAACAGCGATAGATGGACGGACACTGAAGTGCAGGCACTTTTGAACATTAGCACTGCCAGTTGTCGTTGGAGATTCTTAGTCCTCCTTTCTGTTCTTTCAATCGCTTGACGTATACATCGACATTCCTTGTCCATTATTGTCTTTCTGTTGTTAACGTTGTTCTTTGTTTCCGTTGTTGAACGCCGTGCACAAATGACGTCGCTGTTGACCGGCTTACGTCACTTCCTAGTACCCACTGTCGGTGCGAATGCAACCCTTTAAATGGTACTGAGAAATAGTTCGTGCAAAATCGTCCCAGTACTTTAGTGCTGTACATTTAGTTCTGGAACTAAAGCGGTGCAAAAGGCCCTTATAAGTGAGGTTTTTACAATTTTAACAGATGTCAAACATTAACATGTTTTTGTTAACGAACATCAATTTGCATCTGCATCATGCCATCCACATTAGGAAACACAAACCCGTTTCATGATTTAAACCTATATCACTTGTTAGAACATGCAGGAACTAAGGAATTAATATCTCTAAGATATTTTGTTAAGGGGGGAAAAAATCCTAAACAAATGACATTTTAACTTTATTCATGCATATGTTGATGTAAAATATTTTAGCATTAAAATGTTTTGAATATTGTATCTCATATTTCTGAAATGTTCATCTTGTTGACAAGTGTTTGTCATATTCTGACAAAAAAAACAATTTGTCTAGTTTCTATAACTTTCACTCAGGACATGTTGCATGAAGTTGTTTTGATTCAAATAAGATTGTGTAACATTGATATTTAAAGAAAAAAACGGAATGGTCAGACTTTACAGATTTGGGAAATTGTTACGTGACACCTGCACAAAACAAAACTAGCTCATGGACTTGATGAAAATGTACATTCATTCTCTGCTACTAGGTGGCACTTATAGAACAGCAGTGATAGAGCATTTTCTCTGTTTACAGCTGAACACAAAGCAGCGGTGTGCTTATAAACACTACTTTATATGGAGCTAAAACCAGGGATGTGATTTTTACGGATTTTATTATTTTACGGAAAATACGGATTTCCGTATTTTCCGACCTCTGAGGGACGACCCATGTGATTCGTGTAGATCCGAGCTTTTTTTTTTTTTTTTTGGAGGGGGGTTACTGCATGATGATTGAAATCGCGCAAATGGCCTTGAGCTATTACCTAAATAAACTGCAAAAAGATTTTCTCAAACATCATGGACGGAATGATCCTGAGAGTGTTGCACGAGCTCACGGCGCCATCCGCAGGACAGTTAAAAGCGTTCAAATGATTCAAAGCGCCAAACGCGAGTAGATTCAGCGCTGAAACGTGTTACTGTGAGTGAATGAGAACTCACTTCACTATGAGTGACAATTAACAAATGTAATTAATATTTGATAAATGCTGTTCATTAAACTTTATATTTACCAAAAAATCCTGAAAAATAAAGTGTATCACTATTTCCACACAAAATATGAAGCTGCAAAATTGTTTTCAACATTGATAATAATCAGAAATGTTTCTTGAGTCAAATAAATTGTAATGATTTCTATAAGATCATGTGACACTGAAAACTGGAGTAACGATGAAGAAAATTCTGCTTTGCATCACAGGAATAACATTACATTTTATAATATATTAAAACTGAAAACCTTTTTTTAAATTTGTAATTATATTTCACAATATTGCTGTTTTTTTTTTTTACTTTATTTTAATCAAATAAATTCAGCCTTGATGAGCAGAAGATATTTATTTCAGAATCATTCATTGTAATGCAGGTACTTAAAAAATAATAACAATTCTATATACTATGTACTTTACTATAATATATTATAGTACTTTATTATAATATATTATATTATATTGTTATGATTATTAAGTGCTGCTTTAAATTTTTACAGGACAATAGTATGTATTCTTACAGTATAAGATATATCTTTTAATGTGCTAATATATATATTTTGAATAAGTGTTGTGGGAGTGGCTTGTGGGCGTGGCTTGGGGCGTGGTCAGATTTTCCTTCTTTTTTGTCTCTAGCTGATCACATGCCTGTAAAACAAAATACCATCTAAACTTTCCTGAAGCCAGTTTTATTCAGAGATTCCTATTACACTCCCACCCCCAGTTTATATTTCCTTCCTATATTTCATGCATTGTGAACAAGTTTGGTTTGTCTATTTTTTTCTGCTGGCACATCTGTTCTCTCTTCTTTGTCTCCGTATTCAGTGCATTCAATTCAATTCAAGTTTATTTGTATAGCGCCTTTTACGATACGATCGTGCAAAGCAGCTTTATAGGAAATTAAGTCTCTACAATATATTTATGTACTGTAGAAACTTAATATTTAACTTATGGCAAAATTTGGTAATTGTGTATGTTGTCTGAGGGGTTGGCATCATCTCTTCTCAGGTGTTTGGTCATCTCGGATCATTTTAAGGTTGGATCCAGACTGAAGCTTGTGTAATTCCTAGTTACCATGGGATGTTAATCCCGTGGCAGAAACAGAGAAACAAATAGAGACATAATTAGCGTAGCTGTTGTTCCATCCAAGCAAAAAGATATTTGTTCAACCAAAGCTAAAGAATAATAATGTGCATTCAATCTCTGGCTTGTGTTAACATCCTTTTTACAGATGGATAATATTTCCAAACCAATTATATTTTTGGAAGTTGTTGTAATGCAAGTTTATGTGCTAGTCAAGTACAGAGATCAGCCAAAAGAAAAAAAACAACTAGTTCTGATTTATGGCCGGTCGACCGGTGCATCTCCATTTAAAGCATAGTAGTTATAGGACAGGGGTGTCCTACTCCTGGAGGGCCACTGTCCTACAAAATGTATCTATAACCCCAGTTAAACACAACTGCACCAGTGAATCAATGTCTTCTGGTAACTTGGGAAACTTCCAGTCAGGTGTATCAAGCCAAGTTGGAGCTAAACTCTTTAAGACACTGGCCCTCCAATAAATGCAATTAAACTGAGGTTAACTTTAATTTGTTTGTTTGTTTTTTTCTCCTTAGACCTAATGGCACTAAAAGAGGAGAGGGAAGTACTCAGAGAAATTGACGTGAAAAATCAATACGAGGATCTACTTGATTTCACAACTGGAGAGAAATCTTTTTGTTGTTCACAGACTGAAAAGTCCTCCACACGAAAAACAGCTCAAAAGAGAGGGAAAAAAAAGTTATTTTACTTGTTTTAAGTTTGGACAGTCCAAACCTCAAGTCCATTTGAGAACCGGAAAGAGGAATTTCACTTGCCAACAGTGTGGAAGAAGTTTCACTCAAAAAGGAAGCATTAACAGGCACTTGAGAATTCACACTGGAGAAAAGCCTTACACATGCATACAGTGTGGAAAGAGTTTTGCTCAACTTGTAAACCTTAAAGTCCACATGAGAATTCACACTGGAGAAAAGCCTTACACATGCACTCAGTGTGGAAAGAGTTTCTGTCAGCGTCGAACCTTAGAAAACCACGCGAGAGTTCACACCGGAGAAAAGCCTTACACCTGCCAACAGTGTGGAAAGAGTTTCTGTCAACTTCGAACTATAAAACACCACATGAGAGTTCACACCGGAGAAAGGCCTTTCTCTTGCCAACAGTGTGGAAAGAGTTTCTATCAACGTCAAAACTTAAAAAAACACATGAGAATTCACACTGGAGAGAAGCCTTTCATCTGCCAACAGTGTGGAAAGAGTTTCTGTCAACTTCGAACTATAAAACACCACATGAGAGTTCACACCGGAGAAAGGCCTTTCTCTTGCCAACAGTGTGGAAAGAGTTTCTATCAACGTCAAAACTTAAAAACACATGAGAATTCACACTGGAGAGAAGCCTTTCATCTGCCAACAGTGTGGAAAGAGTTTCTGTCAACTTCGAACTATAAAACACCACATGAGAATTCACACTGGAGAGAAGCCTTTCATCTGCCAACAGTGTGGAAGAAGTTTCAACAGAAAAGGAAACCTTGATGTCCACATGAGAATTCATACCGGAGAAAAGCCTTACACATGCCCTCAGTGTGGAAAGTGTTTCACTCAAAAAGTGTGCTTTGAAGCCCACATAAGAATTCACACTGGAGAGAAGCCTTTCACCTGCCAAATGTGTGGAGAGAGTTTCAATCAACATCGAACTTTAAAACACCACATGAGGGTTCACACCGGAGAAAAGCCATTCACCTGCCAACAGTGTGGAAAGAGTTTCACTCAAAAGGGAACCTTTAACAGACATAAGAGGTTCACACCAGAGAATAGCCTTACACCTGCCAATAGTATGGAAAATGTTTTACCCAAAAAGGAAGTGTTAACAGGTACGAGAATTCACACCAGAGGAAAGGCATACATACACCTGTCAAAAGTGTTCAGAGTTTTGCTGAACATGGAAATCTTCAAGTCCACATGAGAATTCACACTGAAGAGAGTCTCTTGACCTACCAGTTTCAACTGAAAAGGAACTATTAACCCTCTGGGGTCTGAGGAGGTTTTTGGGCCCTGGAGATGTTTTGACTTGCCCTGACATTTGTGCTTATTTCAGTTTTTGATTTGTGTTTACACCATATTCAGTATAAACTCTGTTACAATAATGTGTGTAGCATGTATGTAAAAGTTTTTTTTTTTTTTTCTGAGAAAACATTTAAGTGTGGTTAGTGACAAAAAATATATTTTGTAAGTCATTGAAATAAGCCTGTAAATGCATCCTGAACATAGTTTCACACAGGGCCGGCTCC
Organism: Schizothorax lantsangensis; assembly: GCA_027422415.1. NCBI lineage: Eukaryota > Metazoa > Chordata > Actinopteri > Cypriniformes > Cyprinidae > Schizothorax > Schizothorax lantsangensis. The sequence continues at coordinate 49,238 of JAPDDO010000306.1, read as the reverse complement.
AGGCATGGGCAGGGGTAGGCTGAGCCCACCCAAATGACTGTCTTGCCCACCCAATCAGAATTTAGATAAAGATCGTTAATTTTTTTTGTGCATAGATTAAAACTAATCTGAAGCGGACTGTATTTGGAGAAGTTTAAGCTATAGCTTGAGACTGCCCAAACAATCATAAAATAACTACAGAAAATTGCAGCATTTTTCTTTTATTAGCTGAATGCAAGGCGCGCTGAATTCACGCGGAGGCTTCAGTCTGTTGCAGAAAAGCAGAGGCTGACAACGAGCGAAAACGGGCAGAAATATTTGTGCGCTATCACAGGGAGTTTGAGAGTTACGAGGAGTTTAATGCACAAATATGTATCATAGCATACCACTGAAATTACCTGAGCAGTTTTAATGTTCTAAAAGAAAAAAAAACAATTCAATAACATGCGTTTATTGCATGGAAGGGAAACGAGCATAATATAAGTGTCTAAAATGCATGTACGCTATACAGTTCAGTTGAAAGCTTACTCCTTTTGACTTGCTGTTAATGTTGAATGTAAGACTGTAACAGAATGTAACACTGAAATCAGGGCTGCTAGCTATAGGCAGAGCAGGTGATTGATAGGGCTTCGGTTTTGAGGAGGGGCCTCCATAACTGTAACATCCCCTATACGCCAGTCCACCAGTCAAGACGGGCAGCAAAATACTATCCTCATTGTTCATTCATTGGATATCATTCGCCTGCGATTAAACCAATTAATGTTGCTGTTTCAAAGCGGGTCCCGCCTTCTGAATGTTTGCATAACGAGCGCATCCTTCAAGCAAAGGCTAAATATGCAAGCAAAGAAGTGCAGCTCCTAATGCAGGTGTGAGTTGTCAATGTCATCATCTGTTTTGGAGTGATTGCAATGTGTTCTAAATATAAACTTGTTCCGTCGATCAGCATCATTTCTGGACAGATCATTCACTGGTTTATTACGAGTTTAAAAGAGTGCAAGCGCTGTTGCTATGCTTTGAATTTGCGTGTATACAGTGAATGACCGCGTCGGGAGCTGACTTGCAAAATAGCTAAAAAAAAATTGAAAGCAAATAAGTTTGTATTAAAAATCAAATTCGAAAAGCAATCACATTAGACCAATTTTTTTAATGTTTAAAAAAAGTACCTCAGATGTACCTAACTTCTAAATTGTGCTGATGATTACATTACTGCTCTATCATAACACTTACTTTCAGTTTCAACTAACTAGAAGCGTCTCTTTCACTTACTCTTGATTTGTGTAGGCTATATAGTACATATTTTAATACAATACATAATATCATATTTATTAATATTAATAATATGACAATATCTGAAGTATTGTTTAAATGGGAGGGGGAAATACTGCTCATACAGCTAGGAAAATATAAGAACATCCTCAACAAACAAAAAGAGATTACCTTAGATAAAGTTTGATTAATATGTACGTACAGTAGGCTACCAGTCACAAAATTTGGACACATTACTGTTTTTAACGTTTTTGAAAGAAGTCTGTTATGCTCATCAAGCTATACATTTATTTGATCAAAAATACAGAAAAAAACAGTAATATTGTGAAATAGAAAAGTAAAAAATAAATTAAAAAAGTAATTATTTGAAATTGAACTCTTTTGTAACAATACAGTTCAAAAGTTTGCAATTCAATGGGTCAGTATTTTTTTTTAAGAAATTGATACTTTTATTCATAAGGATGTGTTAAATTGATAAAAAGTGATAGTAAAGACTTATATTGTTATAAAATATTTCTATTTTGAATAAATGCTGTTCTTTTCTTTTTTCTTTTTTTTTTACTTTTAATCATCCAAAAATTCTGTATCGCAGGTTATCATATGAATAGTAAGCAGCACAACTGTTTCTGATATTGATTTCTGAAGGTGACACTGAAGACTGGATTATTATCAGCTATGACTCACAGAAACAGATAGGTTTTTAAAGTAGGCAATGGTAAAAATAGAAAACCATTATTTAATTTTTTTTTTTTTTTTTAATTTTAAGTTTCACAATATTAGTTCTTTCTGTATTTCTGATCAAATAAATGCAGACTAGATGATCATAAGCAACTTCTTTCAAAAACATTAAAAATAGCAATGTGTCCAAACTTTTGACCAGTATTATATAAGTAAAAATATACAAATTTTAAAATGAAATGTTGCATAAATAAAATGTTTTGGAATCATATTTTTTCAAGTGCTTTTTATTGGGGGTGGGGGGCCTCCAAATGTCTAGAACCGGCCCTGACTGAAATAAGAGCTTGTGCGATGAAAGTTGTGTTCGTTACTATAGCAACAGTCGGCTCGACTATCCAGCAATGCAAACTATTCGACTTTTCTTTTTTTTTCAAATTCCGCCGTTTTGAATTGAAAGTTGGGCTGTCGTTTACGTGATTCATGTAATTCATAATTATTGCGACGAGTCCGACAATAGCATTTTTCTGTCTTTCTGCATTTTCAACATATTAGGAATACAACTAAAATTGAATGGGTGCATATTTTAAAATAAAAATATTATTTGTAGTTCAGATTTATTACTTTACAAAAAATCTTATTATGTATTTAGTTCCTTTACCATAGTGGTCTGGTCTTAATATTTTCCTCAAAACTATTAGTTCCCCTAATGTTCTAGATATGAATATGCCTTGTTTGGTATAAATAAAAAAGTTAGTTGAAAAAATCACCAGTGTAGAAACAATGACTCAGAGAAAGAGAACAAAGAGTGTTTTTTATTATTATTATTCAATAAAGAAAAAAAAGTTCAAGTGCATGATATTCTAGGCTGCCCATGAAAGTTTTTTTTTTTTTTTCTTTTTTCTCCAGTGTACATATAACAGACTATAGTTAATATAATTAATATAGCAATATCTACAGTATAAATATCTAGACAACCCCCCCCCCAATGCCCACCCAGGATATCTGCCAGCCCACCCTTCTATAGTTGTCAAGAACCGCCCTGGTTTCACAAGACTTTAGAGAACTTGATCCTGTAGCCTAGAGTTTTTACTACAAAATGAGGTGAAAATCATCCTGCTCTATAAAGCAATATTCGAACAAATAAATAAATACAAGTTAGAGCAGATATTCTTCAACACAGTACTTCACAGTAAACATTTGTCTAAACATTCTTAGACTACAAATGTAATATGAAAGTTTCTACTGTAACATGATGAATGTCAGTGTATCCTTATTCCTTACAATGGGCCTCATTTATCAATGTAGAGATGAGCACAGATCCAAGGACACAAATCAACTTACGACAGGGTTCTCTTCTTGAAACATTTGTATCCCACCAATTCCATCGTACGAATGACCGTACATTGATAAATGTGGTGGCTGAGAACAATCGTGTGAGTATCACTCCCCTAAAAACACCCTGGTTTAGAAGCCTTACCCCTAGAGTTTACAACATTGAGTCAAGTCACCTTTATTTATATATCGCTTTATACAAAACAGATTGTGTCAAAGCAGCTTTAGACTGTCGAACAGAAAAATAGTTTGTCAATAATGCAAGAGGACAATAAAGAAGAGTAATTTTTCAGTTAAAGTCAATTCATTGATTATTCAGTGATGCCATCATTCAGTTCAGCTCTCTTCCAATAGTTTCTGTGCAATCAGTCAAGCGTCCCCAACTAAGCAAGCCAAAGGCAACAGTGGCAAGGAACCAAAACTCCATCGGTGATAGAAATGGAGAAAAAACCAGGCTCTGTCAGGGGGCCAGTTCTCCTCTGGCCAGACGAAACCAGCAGTTCAATTCCATGCTGCAGGAAAATCAGATTGTGCAGAGGACTCATCTGGTTCCCGTTGTCTTGTCCCAATGGCCGTCTAGTTGACGCCCAGATAGCATGAACGTTTGGGCCAAATGTGGCTGATAGCTGTCACATTTGGCCTAGGTATGGCATGGCTGAGCACATATGGGCCAAACTTTCCCTATATATGTTTTGCCATAGCTTTAGAATTGGAGGGAATTTTCTTTTGGATGACAATGTGTTTTGAGGTATATGGTCCAGATGACAGCACACAAATGGGAGCCATATATGGCTTGGCTATGGCACACCATGGAATGTGTTAACTTATGGTTAACATTTTGCTTTTATTTGGAAAAACACATATAAACTGCTATAGTCATGTGTGGCAGGTTAGTGGCAGTCCACATCTCAGCCCATTCAACAATGCTATTGGTTACTTTGTGTCTTCCCTTATTCCTATTGGTGGATTACTGAACTTTTGAAAATATATCCGTTATTTCCCACTCTGCATCCTTTCAACCGCCGTTAAAAAAGATGATGATGATGATGATGAAAAAGCTCCCTATTTGCAACAACAGCCTTTGACCAGACACATATTATTCAGGTAAGTGCAGTTTGTTTTAAATGTTTTCTTGGGGTGTAACGATACACTTATTCATACAGAAAATTGTACCGAACAAATACAGTGTCATTTTAACCACTGCACATGCGGAACTTAATCCGTTTCAGTTCATATCCATGAATAAATCCTCACTATACATTATTAAGGTTTGTGTTTTGTTCTTTTCGATAAGAAACAAAGTCTCATCTTTAAAATTATGTCTATTTTATCAGGAAATTCAATCCATAAATGCAGTTTTGACGCTCTTTGATGTGGCGTAACAGACCGCTGCAAGCTTGGAGAGCACGTGAACGATCATCCCTTCCCTTTAATTCTCTTTTCTACTAGTTCCAACCGGTTATAATGCGAAATAAATATGCTCATGTCACTTAATCAGTTTTGCAACCGTGAAAAAATGCCAATAAAACAGCATTACCTTTACCTCAGCCAAGTCATTCAGTGTCCACAGCTTGTTGCTAGAAAAATGCAATGTGCAATTTTATATGTTTGCATTCTTGCTTGCATAGATTTTTTTTATCCTTAAGAAAATTGTAATTATAATTGAGTTTATTTAAAGGCAGATCTACAAATTGTTCAGTAAACCACTGTTTATAAAAAAAAAGGAATTGTATGTTTTCTCCCCCTGCTGTACCAAAAATGTTTGAAACTGTGACTTCAAAACTGAGGTACCATTACACCCCTAATGTTTTCATTAATATTATGTATATTATTATGACTAAAAATAGCCTGTTATTAAAGTAGCTAACGCGTATACGTCACTCATTGTTTACACAGAGATTTCTGAAGTGTTATCTTTCACTGTGAAGATCTAAACATATTTAGAAATACAGGACATCGCAATGGAAGACGATTTTGATATATCAACAGACAACGTTGAATTTTTTTCATTGTCACTCGCGTGAACAAGCACCGATTTGCCTCCAATTTCAGGCATTTGACGATTTTTAAATCTCAAACGATTTTAAAACTGTGGGAGACCACAGACATGATGACAGACACATGGTTAGATGGCAGAGATTAGCTCCAATCTTAATCAAATAGATAGATAGATATAAATCTTAATCAAATACACCTGAATCAGATAAATAGATAATAGATTACTACACAGCAGAATCCCCGGTGTTAAATGAACACCGCTCAGTGTCTCATAGGCTCCTCTCTACATAGTGTTCAAAACGAACAGTGAAGCAGTCAGTGTTGGGCAAGCTACTTGTAAAATGTAGTGAGCTAAGCTAACAGTTACTCTTCATTAAATGAAGCTTCACTACACTAAAGCTACAGCCCTGGGAAATGTAGCAAGCTAAGCTACAGTAACATGGCAAAAGTAGTTTACTACAGCCAAGCTATTTAAAAAAAAAACATTTTTATATTGAACTAACATCATACCAAGTCAATGCTCTCTCAGTGATCAATAAAACTGTCAGTCATAATAGTTCAGTTTAGTTGTTAGTTCTACAACTGTTCCAAACCAACAAAAATCAGTATCATGTACAGAGCCAGATTTATCTCATATTGTGACATAGGCAAAATACATGTTTACTGTCAGCCGGAAACCTCCTATTGGTAGCTGGTATTGTGACTATATTGTATACAGATACATTTATATAAATGGTAACACTTCACAATAAGGTTCATAAGTTAACCTTAGTTAACTAGTGTAGTTAACATGAACTAAGAATGAACAATACTTCTGCAGCATTTATTAATGTTAATTTCAACATTTACTAATGCACTATTTCAGTTTATCTCAGTGGCTTTGGTGCATTTCTCAGATCAGAAATAAACTTCTCAAAACTACTTGTTCAACCTCCACATCATCTAGTCACTTGTGCACATCATAAAAGCAGTTTCTCATTCTTAGTTTTGAAAAAGTTGCGACTTCTTTGGTACATTCATGCAAATGATTATGTACATTTGTCTGCGTTACATTATCAGTTGCTATTGTCATGTTGCTCAGTATGTACAGGTGCTGGTCATATAATTAGAATATCATCAAAAAGTTGATTTATTTCACTAATTTGTATAATGTATGAAAGTTGTATAATGTATACATTCATTCCACACAGACTGATATATTTCAAGTGTTTATTTCTTTTAATTTTGATGATTTGAGCTTTCCTGTAGCTCAAATGGTAGAGCATGGCGCTAGCAACGCCAAGATCATGGGTTCGATTCCCAGGGAAAGCAAGAGCTGATAAAATGTAAAACTGTAACTTGAATGCAATGTAAGTCGCTTTGGATAAAAGCGTCTGCTAAATGCATAAATGTAAATGTAAATGATTATAAGTGACAATTAATGAAAACCCCAAATTCAGTATCTCAGAAAATTTGAATATTGTGAAAAGGTTCAATATTGAAGACACCTGGTGCCACACTCTAATCAGCTAATTAACTCAAAACACCTGCAAAGGCCTTTAAATGGTCTCTCAGTCTAGTTCTGTAGGCTACACAATCATGGGGAAGACTGCTGACTTGACAGTTGTCCAAAAGACGACCATTGACACCTTGCACAAGGAGGGCAAGACACAAAAGGTCATTGCAAAAGAGGCTAGCTGTTCACAGAGCTCTGTGTCCAAGCACATTAATAGAGAGGCGAAGGGAAGGAAAAGATGCGGTAGAAAAAAGTGTACAAGCAATAGGGATAACCGCACCCTGGAGAGGATTGTGAAACAAAACCCATTCAAAGATGTGGGGGAGATTCACAAAGAGTGGACTGCAGCTGGAGTCAGTGCTTCAAGAACCACTACGCACAGACGTATGCAAGACATGGGTTTCAGCTGTCGCATTCCTTGTGTCAAGCCACTCTTGAACAACAGACAGCGTCAGAAGCGTCTCGACTGGACTGCTGCTGAGTGGTCCAAAGTTATGTTCTCTGATGAAAGTAAATTTTGCATTTCCTTTGGAAATCAGGGTCCCAGAGTCTGGAGGAAGAGAGGAGAGGCACAGAATCCACGTTGCTTGAGATCCAGTGTAAAGTTTCCACAGTCAGTGATGGTTTGGGGTGCCATGTCATCTGCTGGTGTTGGTCCACTGTGTTTTCTGAGGTCCAAGGTCAACACAGCCGTATACCAGGAAGTTTTAGAGCACTTCATGCTTCCTGCTGCTTACCAACTTTATGGAGATGCAGATTTCATTTTCCAACAGGACTTGGCACCTGCACACAGTGCCAAAGCTACCAGTACCTGGTTTAACCCTTTGGGGTCGACCAACGCGGATACGCGTTTTGTGGCAGATTTTCCTCATAAGGCCGAAATGAGCTTGAATTACTCTGTCATTTTTGATCGTACAGATAAGAGCAATACACCATTCGAATCTGTAAGGGGTCTACTTTTATTTGTATACACTCATAATAACAACTAAACTTTGTGCTTTTGAAGAATAAAGAAAACAAACAGGGTGCGCTCTCTTGTCTTCTCCATCTCCACGAACTGCTTTTAGAAACGCGTCACTAAAATGAAGTGTAACTCAGCGAAAACTCAACACAGAGACATGGGAGTTATATCTATAGAAAGCTTGAAGTGTCTTCTTTTAAATGAAGTAAGTCATATCGAAAACAAATATTCTGTGATAAAGCAATCCGTATGAAACCAACACGATGTTCAGTCTTTCCCGTCTAACTCATTATCTCTAATGCGATCCCGCCCCCTCGTGGCTCGCGGCCGTTCATATGTAAATATCCACGTGAGACACGCGCTCATGGAGACGCCAAACATAAACAAAGAGGAGATCGCTACTGTTCGTTTCTGGAAGAAGACGCGCTGAGTAAAGGCAGGACTTCCCTCAAAAGAAGAACAATATTTCATCCAGTAGTGGAGATCAATCTGATGAGTAAGTAATGTTTATTTTTTGCATTAGTTAACGTGTTATTGTGACAATAGTAATATGAGTGTACACTGTAACATGATGAATGCTACGAGTCTAAGTATGTTTATAACATGTTTATTATTAATAGCCTACTCTGTTCAGAAATAGATTTTAATAACGTGCTAAACAATAATAATTAGTTTCTCAGATATAAAATGTATTTTTTAAAATAGACAGCAATATGATATAAAAGTAATATGAGTTATAATGTTAATAGCTTAATGTTACAGTAAGATTAGACAAAACTTTACTGTGATAGGCTATACCAAAGTCTCTTTAAGGGTATTCTATAATCTTTGGCTATACTCTGTTTGTGAATATAGCCATAGATGTTTATAACTATAGTTTTTGTATTGTATAGGCCTACATACAAAGCATGCTTGTTTATGAATGTAACTAAGCTTCTGTTCGCGAATATCTGCTCTTGTTATTGGCATTCTGTAAGGTACTGTGAAAAATAAATGCTGACGATTGTTTATAACATTCTTTTAGGACTGTGAATACATACCCTCGCCTTCACCTGCATCTCACAAAGGAAGGGGGCTCGTCTCGTTCAGTTTTCATCTCCATTCACAATCATACAGAGTAAGTGTGCATTCACCATTTTACAGATGTTACTTTAATTTGATTTATTTACTGTAAGGTAAAATATGTGTGCTATGTGGTAATTGTGTTCTTTTTTTCTATAAATTAGTACTAGTATCAGTGACCATCACAATAATGTTTATAATGTAGTTTGTGTAAACAGCATGCTTGCTTTTTATTTCAGATGTGAGGATAACAGTGCAAAATAACCTGTTGCAAAGTGAGCCAATGCAAATAAGCAGCCCACTCAGGAACCTGGAACACAGCTACAAACTAAGCTACAAAGCTACAAAGCTACATTTTCAGCATCATTACTCCAGTCTTACTCCAAGTGTAACAATATACACTATACCATTCAAAAGCTTGGAGTCAGTATATACAGAAATTAAAACTTTTATATAGCACACAAGTGATGATAAAGAAGGATCTGAAGGATCATGTGACTGGAGTAATGATGCTAAAAAGTCAGCTTTGATTGATCCTAATAAACTATTTAACTGCACTCGCAAGTGAATCTCAAGTTATTTTGTGTGATAGCTAGATATATTCTTAATAAACTACAAACAAAAAATATATAAATGTATTTTGTCCTCATATTCTTTCTTGTAACTCTTCCCTCTCAGTCACATACCTGCCTGAATGGCTCATTATGAAGCTCATTATGCAGCTCATTATGCAGGCCTTTGTCTTCTCAGGTGTGAATGTGAAGGTTGACGCCTTCTCGCATAGACCTTTTCTATTCAAAAAGTGTCTTAGAAAATTTAAATCAATATATTGTTTTCTGTGAGTAAGTAAACAAGATTATTTTCATATAATTTTGAAGCAAAAACTCTAGGCTACAAGATCCAGTTCTAAAAGTCTTGTGAACAAATGTTCTGTATGTTTTTTATGGCCTTATTTCAGTGACTTCAAAATTTTAGTTTTTCACTAACCACGCATAAATATTTCTTTCTCAAAAACAAAACCATGTACATAAATGCTGCTAACATATTATTGTAGCCCAGTTTGTGCTGTTTACAGTGTTATTAGACTTTAGCCATTTATATGTTTATAAGCAACTGAAAAAGCACAAATGTCAGGGCATGTCAAAACTTCTCCAGGCCCCCAAAACACCCTTAGACCCCAGAGGGTTAAGGACCATGGTATCCCTGTTCTTAATTGGCCAGCAAACTCGCCTGACCTTAACCCCATAGAAAATCTATGGGGTATTGTGAAGAGGAAGATGCGATATGCCAGACCCAACAATGCAGAAGAGCTGAAGGCCACTATCAGAGCAACCTGGGCTCTCATAACACCTGAGCAGTGCCACAGACTGATCGACTCCATGCCACGCCGCATTGCTGCAGTAATTCAGGCAAAAGGAGCCCCAACTAAGTATTGAGTGCTGTACATGCTCATACTTTTCATGTTCATACTTTTCAGTTGGCCAAGATTTCTAAAAATCCTTTCTTTGTATTGGTCTTAAGTAATATTCTAATTTTCTGAGATACTGAATTTGGGGTTTTCATTAGTTGTCAGTTATAATCATCAAAATTAAAAGAAATAAACACTTGAAATATATCAGTCTGTGTGGAATGAATGTATACATTATACAAGTTTCACTTTTTGAATGGAATTAGTGAAATAAATCAACTTTTTGATGATATTCTAATTATATGACCAGCACCTGTATATATAAATAAATAAAGAGACAAAAAATACAAATGTTATGAAGGTAGACAATCAGATTTGAGCCACATTCAACTTCAGTGTGATCGTCACCTTTGTGTCACAGAGATGCATATTTTCTGATGCCATTTAAAAAAAAAACATCCCTAGTTATGTCACTTTATAGTAGTGAATTAATAACACTTATCACTATTTTTTTTTAAATCAAGAGTTATGTCTGAAACGCTTTCCACACTAAATGCTTCTCTCGAGTGTGAATTCTCATGTGTGACTTGAGATTTCCATTTTGTGAGAAGCTATCCCCACACAGTTCACAGGTGAAAGCCTTCTCTGTAGTATGAAGTCTCACATGAGTGTAGAGGCTTACTTTACAACTGAAACTCTCTCCACACTGATGACACATAAAACAGTTATCTCCTGAATCTTCACTCTTCGTGTGCGAATTAGGGGTTTCATTGTATTTGAAACTATTTCCAGACGGATCACGTGCGAACGACTTCTCTCCAGTGTGAACTCTCATATGGGACTTGAGGCTTTCTTCATATTTGTAACTCCTTCCACACTGATCACATGTGAATGGCTTCTCTGAATGAATGGTTATGTGTTGATTAAGGGTTCCTTTTGTAACAAAACTCTTTCCACACTGATCACATGTGAACGGCTTCTCTCCGGAATGAATTCTGATGTGTTTATTAAGGGTTCCTTTTGTAAAGAAACTCTTTCCACAATGTTGGCATGTGAACGGCTTCTCTCCGGTGTGAACTTTGATGTGTTGATTAAGGGTTCCTTTTATAAAGAAACTCCTTCCACACTGATCACATGTGAACGGCTTCTCTCCAGTGTGAACTCTCATATGGTAAGTAAGAGTGTCTTTATATCTGAAAGTCTTTCCACACAGATCACAAGTGAACAGCTTCCCTCCAGTGTGAATGGTTACATGTTTATTAAGGCTTCCTTTTAGTGTGAAACTCTTTCCACAGTGTTGGCATGTGAATGGCTTCTCTCTAGTGTGAATTTTCATGTGTTCGTTAAGGTTTACTTTTAGTGTGAAACACTTTCCACATTCATGGCAAGTTAAGTAACTGTGAGATTTGGTCTTCTGAACAGAGTTTGTTTCAGTCGGTATGGATTTTTCTACAGCCAAGAAATCACATCTCTCATATTGATCTTTCTCTTCTATTTCTTTCAGTTCTTGATTCTCTTCTTTTATTGCCATCAGGTCTAAAGTGAAAAAAAGACAAATAGAAGTTAATTGAGTTTAATGGCTCAAAGCAACAGAGAGCAAAACCAAGATTAAAGTATTAAAACATAAAAACTAACATTACGCAACAAAACTGGGTTATTATAGACCAATCCTGAATCTGCCATTCAGGTCTAAAATATTAGAAAAATAGAGTCGCCTTGACTTTGCACTGGTACTTGTGAACAGTTTCAGACAGGATTTAAACACCATCATTATTGAAGTGTAGGGGATGTAAAGTTAAGACCCAAGGACCAGATATGTTGAACTAAGACCAGGAGTCAGAGATGCAATTTAATGAAGAAAAATAGTAAATAGTTTGCAGTTTCATCAGCAGAAGTCACTCGCGAGGAGTTCATAGGCCACTTTGCTATATAGACTGTTTTACCGAACATATACAGGTGCATCTCAATAAATTAGAATGTCGTGGAAAAGTTCATTTATTTCAGTAATTCAACTCAAATTGTGAAACTCGTGTATTAAATAAATTCAATGCACACAGACTGAAGTAGTTTAAGTCTTTGGTTCTTTTAATTGTGATGATTTAGGCTCACATTTAACAAAAACCCACCAATTCACTATCTCACCAAATTAGAATACTTCATAAGACCAATAAAAAAAAAACATTTTTAGTGAATTGTTGGCCTTCTGGAAAGTATGTTAATTTACTGTATATGTACTCAATACTTGGTAGGGGCTCCTTTTGCTTTAATTACTGCCTCAATTTGGCATGGCATGGAGGTGATCAGTTTGTGGCACTGCTGAGGTGGTATGGAAGCCCAGGTTTCTTTGACAGTGGCCTTCAGCTCATCTGCATTGTTGGGTCTGGTGTCTCTCATCTTCCTCTTGACAATACCCCATAGATTCTCTATGGGGTTCAGGTCTGGTGAGTTTGCTGGCCAATCAAGCACAGTAACACCATGGTCATTGAACCAGCTTTTGGTACCTTTGGCAGTGTGGGCAGGTGCCAAGTCCTGCTGGAAAATGAAATCAGCATCTCCATAAAGCTTGTCAGCAGAAGGAAGCATGAAGTGCTCTAAAATTTCCTGGTAGATGGCTGCGTTGACTGTGGACTTCAGAAAACACAGTGGACCAACACCAGCAGATGACATGGCAGCCCAAATCATCACTGACTGTGGAAACTTCACACTGGACTTCAAGCAACATGGATTCTGTGCCTCTCCACTCTTCCTCCAGACTCTGGGACCTTGATTTCCAAATGAAATGCAAAATTTACTTTCATCTGAAAAGAGGACTTTGGACCACTGAGTTCTTTTTCTCCACAGCCCAGGTAAGATGCTTCTGACGTTGTCTCTGGTTCAGAAGTGGCTTGGTAGCCCTTTTCCTGAAGACGCTGAGCGTGGTGACTCTTGATGCACTGACTCCAGCTTCAGTCCACTCCTTGTGAAGCTCTCCCAAGTGTTTGAATCAGCTTTGCTTGACAGTATTCTCGAGCTTGCGGTCATCCCTGTTGCTTGTGCACCTTTTCCTACCCAAATTCTTCCTTCCAGTAAACTTTGCATGTAATATACTTTGATACAGCACTCTGTAAACAGCCACACCTTTCAGTAATGACCTTCTGTGACTTACCCTCTTTGTGGAGGATGTCAATGTTCATCTTCTGGATCATTGCCAAGTCAGCAGTCTTCTCCATTATTGTGGTTTCAAAGAACAAGAGATACCCAGAATTTATACTGTAGGGATGGTTATTAATTGAAACTCAAATGTAAATATTCTAATATTTTGAGATACTGATTTTTGACTCATGAGCTGTAAGCTCTAATCATCAAAGTTAAAACAAAAAAAAACTTTTGAAATGTTTTACTTTACATGCAATGAATCTAAAATATTTGAAAGTTTCACTTTTTGAAATACGTTACAAGAAAAAAATTACTTTTCCACGACATTCTAATTTATTGAGATGCACCTGTACACTTACTGCATTTCTGGACCTGGGAACATTACAGTTGTGTTGCTGTCTATGGGAGGGTCTGAGAGCTGTCAGATTTAATCAAATATCTTAATTTGTGTTCCGATGATGAACGAAGGTCTCACGGGTTTGGAACGACATGAGGGTGAGTAATTAATGATAGAATTTTCATTTGAACTAACCCTTTAAAAGGACAGTGCTAAACATGTTGCCAACTATCATTAAAGGGATAATTCACCATTAAAGGGATAAGACAAGCTACGCAATATCACATTCAATATCGCAGGCGATTCATCTGCGATTCTGAGCGCGAATTGCGTAGCTTGTCGTGAACTACGGCTCTGTGTATTAAATGCCGCTCCATTTGAAAACAGGTGATGGGAGATTTAGCGCTAATCATGGAACCGGCTTTACTGACAATCGCATGCAATATATCGTGCAGCCCTAGCATTTATGTTCAGCAGAAGAAAGAAACTCGTTCAGGTTTAAAACAACTTTTGAGTGAGTAAATGAAGGTGTAAAAATAACACACTATGACAGAATTGACAATTTTTATTTAAAAAAAAAAGGTTACTAAACAAAACAAAGAGAAAAATCACTCACTACTCTTTGACTAAAAAAAACCTTTAAAATAGATGCTTTAATAGGAATCAATCTATGTATTCTTTTTATATTTGTTCATTCAATTTCTTGAATGCCCTGCTAAATACATCACCTATTTTCCTGAAAATAAAGCACTGTTTATTTATACATTATTTGAGGTGTATCTTTGTTCTTATTTTTTAATAAAGATAAAATAATGGCGAAGATTATCTTCACTCACTTTGGCCTAAATATCCGCCATTCTTATATTTTGTTGGTGTATATTCTTATACCTTGAAAGGCCTTGTCTTTATAATAGGGAAATTAGTTTGGCTGTAATGCTCAGATAGGGCTCTATTATTTCCACGATGCAGAAAACGCGGACGGAATCGCGGAATCCAGTCATAAAAACGGAATTTACAGTTTAACACAGAATGTCACGGACTTTCACAAACTTTTTGTCAAAGTTTGGATGAATTAATCAAAAGTAGGTCATTACACTTAAATCAAATCGCGATATGGACTAGTATCTGTAAATATTAAGCCGCAAAATTCGATTTAAATATGAATCCTGCACGTCTCTGTATGAATGGAGCAGACGCGCGGTTTTCTTTACATACACAGCGCTCGTGGTGATTTCAGCGTCTGCCGTCTCAATGAGGACATAAATACATGAACAATATCTCCAAAACTGATCTGAGAGTCACTTCACGAGCATTTTACCATTTCATTTGAGTAAAGCTAGCGTCATATCATATACACACAGAACTTTAAAGGTATTCACGGCAACCCGTCAAAATAAAAGTCCGGTTTAACTTACTGTATTAAAGACATTGTGCCAGAAATAGGCTATATTACTATTATTTAGTAGAATGTACATATTACTACTACTACTACTACTACTACTGTTGAAAAATAATAAAACTTTATTTTTTAAAGAAATAATCACAAAATATTTTTATTTTAATAGTAAATCCCCTTTATTTGCCAAAAATCTTAATGTTTAATTTTCATTAATTAAAATATAAATTAAATCAATGATTTATGCCTTCATCTGATAACCAGTAAAATTGAAATACACAACACAGAATTTCTGAGGGGAAAAAAACATTTCATAAGGCTACTGTAAGAATAAATAAAAAAATGTTTGTATGCATTAAAATAATTAGACGCTAAAACACAGAATTAGGTAAAAATAAAACATAAGGTGAGAAAAAAATTAAACATTTCATACGGCCCTAAACATGTCATTTGTTACACTTTTAATAAATTAATGTTAAATTGTATAAGTTTCATGATTTTAATTAATTAGGCATGCTTTTTGATTAATAAAATGTAATTTGTCCATTTAAAAAGGAGTCCAGAAAAATTAAAATGGAAAAAAACCGGAATCCAGAAAAATTTAAACGGAAAAACTGAATTTAGAAAAAAATAAAACTGAATTTGGGAAAAAATAAAACGGATTTCATAGGGCCCTACTCAGACAACTTGCAAAATAGAAGAACCAATATGACAAAGAATCTTGATAAAATTGTGATATTTCTAAAAAAAATCGTTTTCTTTTCGTTCAAAAATGCTTTTCGAATGGGCAGTCCTCAACTGTGTTCCGATTGACATGGTCCCTACACAGTGTTCATTGCTCCCTACTCCCTGAGCAGGGTAAATCCGTAGAAGTTTACTTCACTTTGGAACATTCATTCACATATTTGCACTACGCCACTGCCTGCAGCATCTTCACACACAGATGAAACTTATTAGAGAAGTGTGACAAATGCATCTGTAAATAAATGTAAGAGTGTCTTATTGACTGACACAGGGATTTCCAAACTCGGTCCTGGAGGGCCACCGTCCTGCAGAGTTTAGCTCAAACCAGCGCCAACACAGCTGCTAGAATGTTTTTTGTATGCCTAGTGAGACCTGATTAGCTGGTTCAGGTGAGGTTAATTGGGGTTGGAGCTAAACTTTGTAGGGCAGCAGCCCTCCAGGACTGAGTTTGGTCACCTCTTGACAAACATTAAATTCAACTCTTCTAAATAAGTCCCCGTCCCTAAGGTATACACCAACGCTAAAAACTGCAACAGAGAAAGTCCTGACTTAACCCTTCTTAAAAAGGCTTAACCATAGGCAGAGCTCATGGCTTGGTATTCCTGAGAATACCTTTAAGGGAATAATGTCACTGACTGGAGATCTGACAACAGAAGCCTCACCAAGATGACTCTCTTAAAGCCCGAGACACACTGCACGATTTTCCGCTGTCCCAGATGAAAGATCGTCATCGTGAAACAATCGTGGCGAATCAGAAATCGCCACGGTTGTCTCATGATACCAGTCTTTCATCTGGGACAGCTGAAAATCGTGCAGTGTGTCTTGGGCTTAAGACAGCAGAGGCCTAAGTTCTATGGTCAGGACATTTTCCAATAAGGCTCACAGAAAGCCTAGTGAGCTGGAGTTGCTATTCAGGCAGTCTCCAGAGTGAACATCTCAAAAGGATGACCCCTCTATAGTGAGAAGAGACCTAAGCCGCTTTTCCACCGAAATTACCTGGAACAATTTGTCCAATAACTTTTTTTCCTGCAGACCTATTGCTGTCTGTGTTTCCATCGTGGTCTAAAGTACCGAGAATGCATTTCTCAATACCAAACTACACAAATTTCAGACTTCGGAGTCCGTTAATTCTGCAAACAGCAGCGTACTTGATAATGTCAGTCAGCTTGCCTTGGTTACTGCAATTTTCCTCACTGTATTTACGAAAAGACGAAATATGATATCAAACACCACAGCGTCTTTTCGTTTTCATTTAAACATATTAATAGCCGCAGAAATGTAGTTCAGGGAATGTACATCCATTACAATGAAACAAAATATTATATCAAGCAATTGCCTCTTTTCATTTTCATTTTAACATGTTAATAGATTAATAGAATAATAGAATAAAGACCAAAGGTTACCTGTTAGATTTACCCAAAACGAATTACATCTTATGTTTAACCACTACAGAGACATCAGAGCCAGCAGCAAGTGTTAGGCTGCTCTCGTCCGGAAACATGAGCACTGAGCGCCGCTGATTGTGTGGAGCTCACGTCTCCAAAATCAGCGAAGCACATTTTCAAATAGGCGCTGTCTTTATAAATAAACTGCAGATTTGTGTTTTAAACAACTACATTCTCGCATGACACAATAACAGTAATATATATAAAAAATGCAAATAAATGGTGGTTGAAATAAAGTGCTGCGTGAACAACCAATCAGCATGCTCAGCGACCAAGTCCCGCCCCGAAAGTTCCAGACCTTTAAAAAAGTACTACCTCACGAGCAGGGACTTTCTGAGGTCGCGATTTATCGCCTTTGCGATTTAATTTCGATTAATTGTGCAGCCCTAGGTGCTCCTTTATACTCACGGCTGCTAGTACTTGGTCCTAGAGGGCCAGTGTCCTGCAGAGTTTAGCTCCAACCAGTTCCAACACACCTGCCTGGAAGCTTCTAGTATTCCTAGTAAGACCTCGATTAGCTGCTTCAGGTGTGTTTAATTGGGGCTAGAGCTGAACTCTGCATGACCCTCCAGGAGCAGGACTCTCCAGGAGCAGGACTGTGCACCCCTGTCATAGGCTGTCACCTGCCAGTGTCAAGTTCTTTGACATGTTTAGACTTGTGCTTCAGACACCGATAGTGTCACCATGTAGTGTCCTCTAGGCACGCTGTGCGAGTTCCCATTCAAAAGAGAACATAACTTATGTACTGTACATTTTATTACAAATGCCAGCAGAGAGCAACAACGGCGAGGATTTAAATTTTTGTTTTGAAATCAAGATGAACAGTTCGCACATGTGACCCTGGAGCACAAAACCAGTCTTAAGTCGCTGGGGTATATTTGTAGCAATAGCCAAAAATACATTGTATGAGTCAAAATTATCATTTTTTATTTTATGTCAAAAATCATTAGGATATTAAGATCATGTTCTATGAAGATATTTTGTAAATTTCTTACCGTAAATATATCAAAACTTATTTTGATTAGTAATATGATTGCTAAGAATTCATTTGAACAACATTAAAGCTGATTTTCTCAATATTTAGATTTTTTTGCACCCTCAGATTCCAGATTTACAAATATTGTCCTATCATAACAAACCATACATCAATGGAAAACTATTTATTCAGCTTTCAGATAAACCTCAATTTTGAAAAATTAACACTTATGACTGGTTTTGTGGTCCAGGGTCACATTTGGAAACATATTGATGTATTCTCCTGTGTTGGCATAGGTTTACAATTGATTAATCGTTAGACATTGATTTTGAAACAATTATTTTAAAAGTGTATTTAAAATACAATTAGTAGGTTGTTTTTTTGAAAAACATAAAACAATAATGTTATTAATAATATTTAGTTCCATAAGAAATTAAATAAAGCACTATGCGTGAAACAGGAATGCACAATATCTTTAATGAATATTCTTTGTTTTTAACGACTCCAGATAAAACTAGATAAAAAAGTTTGTGAACAAACTTTGAAGTTGGCTTGAGAAAGTCTGACCTATTAGAAGTAGTTTGAAAAGCTCTGCAGTTTGAAGGTGTTCATTTGAAGAAGTCTGAAGATTAAATAACAAGATAGATAGATAGATAGGAACATTAGATAGATAGATAGATAGAGTAGATAGGGTGGTAGGGTGTTGCTATGCAGTTGCTAAGGAACCCGGGTTGGTTGCTAGGGTGTTGCAATGCGGTTGCTAGGGTATCTGGGTCGGTTGCTAGGATGTTGCTATTAGGTTGCTATGGTACTCGGGGTGGTTGCTAAGGTGTTGCTACGTGGTTGCTATGGTACCCAGGGTGGTTGCTAAGGTGTTGCTACGCAGTTGCTAAGGTACCCGGGTTGGTTGCTAGGGTGTTGCTACGCAGTTGCTAAGGTACCCGGGTGGTTGCTAGGGTGTTGCTACGCGGTTGCTAGGGGATCTGGGTCGGTTGCTAGGGTGTTGCTATGCGGTTGCTAGGGAACCTGGGGTGGTTGCTAAGGTACCTGGGGTGGTTGTTAGGGTGTTGCTATGTGGTTGCTTAGATACCCAGGGTGGTTGCTAGGGTGTTGCTATGCGGTTGCTAGGGTACCCATGGGTGTTGCTAAGGTGTTACTATGCAGTTGCTAGGGTACTCTGGGTGGTTGTTAGGGTGTTGCTATGCGGTTGCTAGGGTAACCGGGGTGGTTGCTAGGGTGTTGCTAGGGTACCCGGGGTGGTTGCTAAGGTGTTGCTATAACCGGGGGGTTGCAGTTGCTAGGGTAACCGGGGTGGTTGCTAGGGTGTTGCTAGGGTACCCGGGGTGGTTGGGGTGGTTGCGGTTGCTATGTGGTTGCTATGGTAGCCAGGGTGGTTGCTAAGGTGTTGCTATGCAGTTGCTAGGGTACTCGGGGTGGTTGCTAGGGTACCCGGGGTGGTTGCTAAGGTGTTGCTATGCAGTTGCTAGGGTACTCGGGGTGGTTGCTAGGGTACCGGGGTGGTTGCTAAGGTGTTGCTATGCGGTTGCTAGGGTACCCGAGGTGGTTGCCAAGGTGTTGCTATGCGGTTGCTATAGTACCTGGGGTGGTTGCTAGGGTGTTGCTAAGGTACACGGGGTGGTTGCTATGGTGTTGCTAAGGTGTTGCTAGAGTGTTGCTATGCGGTGGCTAGGGTGCCCAGGGTGGTTGCTAAGGTGTTGCTATGCGTTTGCTAGGGTACCCGGGGTGGTTGCTAGGGCGTTGCTATGTGATTGCTAAGGTACCCGGGGTGGTAGCATGTTACTAGCATGTCGCTAGCATGTTTCTAGCATGATTAGCATGCTACTAGCATGTCTCTAGCATGATTAGCATGTTACTAGCATGTCGCTAGCATGTTTCTAGCATGATTAGCAAGTTATTAGCATGTCGCTAGCATGTTTCTAGCATGATTAGCATGCTACTAGCATGTCGCTAGCATGATTAGCATGTTACTAGCATGACGCTAGCATGACGCTAGCATGTTTCTAGCATGATTAGCATGTTACTAGCATGTCGCTAGCATGTTTCTAGCATGATTAGCAAGTTATTAGCATGTCGCTAGCATGTTTCTAGCATGATTAGCATGCTACTAGCATGTCTCTAGCATGATTAGCATGTGATTAGCATGTCGCTAGCATGTTTTTAGCATGATTAGCATGCTACTAGCATGTCGCTAGCATGATTAGCATGTTACTAGCATGTCGCTAGCATGATTAGCATGTCGCTAGCATGTTTCTAGCATGATTAGCAAGTTACTAGCATTTTGCTAGCATGATTAGCATGTTGCTAGCATGTTGTTAGCATGCTTAGCAAGTTACTAGCATGTTGCTAGCATGATTCTAGCATGATTAGCATGTTACTAGCATGTTTAAAGCATGATTAGCATGTTACTAGCATGTTGCTAGCATGATTTAGATAGATAGATAGATTAGATGAATGAGTTTGAATGGATTAGAAATAGCACATAGAAGGGAAGTCTGATTGAGTCTAATGGGCTTCAGTGTGTTTAGATTTGAATTTTGACAGTTGGAGTTTGAATAGTCTTGGCTCAACTGAACATTCCGTCAATTTAAGTCTATGGGATTTTTATGAGTTTTAATCTTCATTTTTATGAAAATCATAAGTCTGATCAGTTTGAAAAGATATAGCAACGCGAGTCAGAACAGTCTGAAGATCTGGGCTGAGTTTGGAGTCTGTAGAGTTAAAGCTCTAGGAGGAGATAGAATTGCAAATTTAGTCTCAGAAGAATAATAACTAGATAGAAAAGTTTGTCGAGACAAACTTTAAGTTGGCTTGAGAAAGCCGGACCAGAAAGTTTGAAAGAGTTTGAAAAGTTTAAAAAGTTTTGAAGTTTAAAAAAGTTTTAAGTTTGATGGTTTGCAGTCTGAAATAGTTTGAAGTTTAAAGTAGTTTTAAAAGCTTAAAGTTTGAATGTTTTAAAAGGCATAAAAGGTTACTAGCATGATTAGCAAGTTACTAGCATGTCACTAGCATGTTTCTAGCCTGATTAGTATGTTACTAGCATGTCGCTAGCATGTTTCTAGCATGATTAGCATGTCGCTAGCATGATTATCATGTGACTAACATGTCACTAGCATGTTTGCTAGCATGATTAGCAAGTCACTAGCATGTTGCTAGCATGCTTAGCATGTCGCTAGCATGTTTCTAACATGATTAGCATTTCGCTAGCATGATTAGCATGTTACTAGCATGTCGCTAGCATGATTAGCATTTTACTAGCATGTCGCTAGCATGTTTCTAGCATGATTAGCATGTTACTAGCATGTCGCTAGCATGTTTCTAGCATGATTAGCAAGTTACTAGCATGTTTCTAGCATGATTAGCATGTTACTAGCATGTCGCTAGCATGTTTCTAGCATGATTAGCATGTTACTAGCATGTCACTAGCATGTTTGCTAGCATGATTAGCAAGTTACTAGCATGTTGCTAGCATGATTAGCATGTTACTAGCATGTCGCTAGCATGATTAGCATTTTACTAGCATGTCGCTAGCATGTTTCTAGCATGATTAGCATGTTACTAGCATGTCGCTAGCATGTTTCTAGCATGATTAGCATGTTACTAGCATGTTGCTAGCATGCTTAGCATGTCGCTAGCATGTTTCTAACATGATTAGCATTTCGCTAGCATGATTAGCATGTTACTAGCATGTCACTAGCATGATTAGCATTTTACTAGCATGTCGCTAGCATGTTTCTAGCATGATTAGCATGTTACTAGCATGTCGCTAGCATGTTTCTAGCATGATTAGCATGTTACTAGCATGTCACTAGCATGTTTGCTAGCATGATTAGCAAGTTACTAGCATGTTGCTAGCATGATTAGCATGTTACTAGCATGTCGCTAGCATGTTTCTAACATGATTAGCATTTCGCTAGCATGATTAGCATGTTACTAGCATGTCGCTAGCATGATTAGCATTTTACTAGCATGTCGCTAGCATGTTTCTAGCATGATTAGCATGTTACTAGCATGTCGCTAGCATGTTTCTAGCATGATTAGCATGTCGCTAGCATGATTAGCATGTTATTAGCATGCTGTTAGCATGATTAGCATGTGACTAGCATGTCACTAGCATGTTTGCTAGCATGATTAGCAAATTACTAGCATGTCGCTAGCATTTTTCTAGCATGATTAGCAAGTTACTAGCATGTCGCTAGCATGATTAGCATGTTACTAGCATGTCGCTAGCATGTTTCTAGCATGATTAGCATGTCACTAGCATGATTAGCATGCAAATTAGCATGTTGTTAGCATGATTAGCTAGTTATTAGCATGTCGCTAGCATATTTCTAGCATGATTAGCATGTTACTAGCATGTCGCTAGCATGTTTCTAACATGATTAGCATGCTATTAGCATGTTTCTAGCATGATTAGCATGTTTCTAGCATGATTAGCATGTTACTAGCATTTTGCTAGCATGATTAGCAAGTTACTAGCATGTTGCTAGCATGATTCTAGCATGATTAGCATTTTACTAGCATGTTTAAAGCATGATTAGCATGTTACTAGCATGTTACTAGCATGATTTAGATAGATTAGAAATAGAATTAGATAGAGTGGAAGCTTAAATTAGTTTGAATGGGATAGAAATAGTACATAGAAGGGAAGTCTGATTGAGTGTAATGGGCTTCAGTGCGTTTAGATTTGAATTTTGACAGTTGGAGTTTGAATAGTCTTGGCTCATCTGAACATTCCGTCAATGTAAGTCTATGGGATTTTTATGAGATTTAATCTTCATTTTTATGAATATCATAAGTCTAATCAGTTAGAAAAGATATAGCACACCCGGCGAGATCAGTCTGAAGATCTGGACTGAGTTTGGAGTTTGTAGAGTTAAAGCTCTAGGAGGAGTAGCAGTCAGAAATTTAGTCTCAGAAGAATAATAATAACTAGATAAAAAAGTTTGTGAACAAACTTTAAGTTGGCTTGAGAAAGCCGGACCAGAAAGTTTTAAAAAGTTTTAAAAGTTTAAAAAAGTTTGGAAAGTTTAAAAAAAAGTTAAAAAAGTTTAAGTTTTAGTTTTACAAGTTTTAAAAGTTTTAAAAAGTTTAAGTTTTAAAAGTTTAAGTTTTATAAGTTTTATAAGTTTTAAAAGTTTAAGTTTTTATAAGTTTTAAAAGTTTAAGTTTTATAAGTTTTAAAAGTTTAAGTTTGAAGCTTTTCAGTCTGAAATAGTTTGAAATTTAACAGTTTTAAAAGCTTAAAGTTATATATAGTCAGATTATAGATAGATAGACAGATAGATAGATAGATAGATAGGGTCAGATTATAGATAGATAGATAGATGCTACGGACCACAGAGTGGTTGCTAGGGTATTCTAGGTGGTTGCTAAGATGTTTCTATGCGGTTGCTAGGGTACCGGGGTGGTTGCTAGGGTGTTCCTAAGTGGTTGCTAAGGTACCCAGGTCGGTTGCTAGGGTCTTGATATGCAGTTGCTAGGGTTCCCAGGCTGGTCACTAAGGTGTTGCTATGTGGTTGCTAGGGTAGTCAGGGTGGTTGCTAGGTTGGTTTAGCAAGTGACTAGCATGTTGTTAGCATGACTCGCAAGTGACTAGCATGTTGCTAGCATGTTTCTAGCATGATTAGCATGTTACTAGCATGTCGCTAGCATGTTTCTAGCATGATTAGCATGTCGTTAGCATGATTAGCAAGTTACTAGCATGTCGCTAGCATGTTTCTAGCATGATTAGCATGCTGCTAGCATGTCTCTAGCATAATTAGCATGTGACTAGCATGTCGCTAACATGTTTCTAGCATGATTAGCATGTTTCTAGCATGATGAACATTTCACTAGCATGATTAACATGTTACTAGCATGTCTCTAGCATGTCTCTAGCATAATTAGCACGTGACTAGCATGTCGCTAGCATGTTTCTAGCATGATTAGCATGCTACTAGAATGTCTCTAGCATGATTAGCATGTTACTAGCATGTTTCTAGCATGATTAGCATGTCATTAGCATGATTAGCAAAGTTACTAGCATGTCACTAGCATGTTTCTAGCATGATTAGCATGTTACTAGCATGTCGCTAGCATGTTTCTAGCATGATTAGCATGTTACTAGCATGTCGCTAGCATGTTTCTAGCATGATTAGCAAGTTATTAGCATGTCGCTAGCATGTTTCTAGCATTATTAGCATGCTACTAGCATGTCGTTAGCATGTTTCTAGCATGATTAGCATTTCGCTAGCATGATTAGCATGTTACTAGCATGTCGCTAACATGTTTCTAGCAAGATTAGCATGCTACTAGCATGTCTCTAGCATGATTAGCATGCAACTAGCATGTCGCTAGCATGTTTCTAGCATGATTAGCATGCTACTAGCATGTTGCTAGCAAGACTAACAAGTGACTAGCATTTTGCTAGCATGTCTCTAGCATGATTAACAAGTGACTAGCATGTAGCTAGCATGTTTCTAGCATGATTAGCATGCTACTAGCATGTAGCTAGCAAGACTAGCAAGTGACTAGCATGTCGCTAACATGTTTATAGCATGATTAGCATTTTACTAGCATGCTGTTGCATGATTAGCATGTGACTAGCATGTTTGCTAGCATGATTAGCAAGTTACTAGCATGTCGCTAGCATGATTAGCATATTACTAACATGTCGCTAGCATGTTTATAGCATGATTAGCATGTTACTAGCATGTCGCAAGCATGTTTCTAACATGATTAGCATGCTATTAGCATGTCTCTAGCATGATTAGCATGTTACTAGCATGTCACTAGCATGTTTCTAGCATGATTAGCATGTCATAAGCATGATTAGCAAGTTACTAGCATGTCGCTAGCATGTTTATAGCATGTTACTAGCATGTCGCTAGCATGTTGTTAGCATGATTAGCAAGTTATTAGCATGTCGTTAGCATGTTTCTAGCATGATTAGCATGTCGTTAGCATGATTAGCAAGTTACTAGCATGTCGCTAGCATGTTTATAGCATGATTAGCATGTTACTAGCATGTCGCTAGCATGTTTCTAGCATGATTAGCATGTTACTAGCATGTTGTTAGCATGATTAGCAAGTTATTAGCATGTCGCTAGCATGTTTCTAGCATGATTAGCATTTTGCTAGCATGATTAGCAAAGTTACTAGCATGTTGTTAGCATTCTTAGCATGTTACTAGCATGTTTAAAGCATGATTAGCATGTTGCTAGCATGATTTAGATAGATTAGAAATAGAATTAGATAGAGTGGAAGATTAAATTAGTTTGAATGGGATAGAAATAGTACATAGAAGGGAAGTCTGATTGAGTTAATGGGCTTCAGTTTGTTTAGATTTTGAATTTTGACAGTTGGAGTTTGAATAGTCTTGGCTCATCTGAACATTCCGTCAATGTAAGTCTATGGTATTTTTATGATTTTTAATCTTCAGTTTTATGAAAATCATAAGTCTGATCAGTTAGAAAAGATATAGCACACCCGGCGAGATCAGTCTGAAGATCTGGACTGAGTTTGGAGTCTGTAGAGTTAAAGCTCTAGGAGGAGTAGCAGTCAGAAATTTTAGTCTCATAAAAAGAATAATAATAAGAAGTTTAAATAGTAGATCAGTAAGTTGGCTTTCTCAAGCCAACTTAACTAGAAGGTAAAGTTCGTAAACTAACTTTGATGTTGGCTTGGCGAAAAGCAGCTTCATCAGCCTTGAGGCAAAAGAGCCAGAGTACTTGTGCGTTCAGCGTTCTTGAGCTGCCCCGCTGCAAAAAAAAACGTAGATGATGTAATTACACAATGGACATGTCTCTTTTCAAGTAAATTATGAGTCATTATAAGAGTACTATTATATGCACAATATGAAAATAGATAACTAATATAGTGTCCCTTCTTCAGTTGGACGTATTAAGTTATGTGTGACAACTTCAGAAATATACTGTCAATAGTAATGATTAAAATAAGATAAAGGTAATGGTATGTAGGAGATTACAGTTTTTGCATACTCACTATATTGGGCTTTATTAAAGTTTATGAAAATGTAATGAATTTATATGCAGTTTTTAATGTAGTCACTTAAATGAAACATAAATGAAACATTTTCACAGTCTTTGAGGAGATCTTGAAGTATTTGTTATCCTGTGGCTCCCTCGTGTGGACAACATTAGCATTATGGCCTTCATTTCTGAACTACATAAAGATGAAATGACAATTTTTGTAATGATTACAAATGTTTAATGATTAGTTTACTTATAATAATATAATATAATATAATATAATAAGTGTAAAAGTGAAACTAAGCAAGTGTCCTCCCTCCATTAGAGGGAATTGCTCCTCTAGGGGCGCAATTTTTCTCAGGGTCTATGGGAAATGTTTCATTTTTAATAATTACAGCTCTATGAACGAAATTTTTCGATCTGATGGACGGAATATGGTCAATTTGGTCTCTTTTAAATCGGGAGAATTTTCTGAAAATAATGCTGTTTAGTATTTCAAGATCTATGCATGTTTCTTGAAGTTATGAGCTAAAACGTAACAGGACTGCAACCTCTGTATTTATTTATTTATTTATTTTGCTGTTTTTTAGTTTTATAAACGAAATGTTTAGATGTCATGTATTTTGAGTTAATCTTGTCTGTGTTTGTCCAAGAGAAGTGAGGATGAATGCGGTCTGGAGCGAGCATCAGAGAGTGTCGTTGCTCTGCAGTTAGAGAGAAAAAACATCTCATAAGCACTCATGTTATTATGTTCTTCTATATGTACTGTGTTCGATGCTGGAATGTTTTGATTTATAAAGCTGTAAACACACGGAACTTATGTAATCTGTTGTGTGTATTTCTCCTTTCAAACGCGGACGGCAGCTGCCACGATTACAGCTGTCAGTCAAACATTAAAAAACAGCTCACATGCACTCAATTTAGCTTTCCTCTATGCTCATCTACATGTTTTATGATCAGATGCTGGTGTGCTTTGACTTAAAAGGCAGAAAGAAGAGCAAATAAACAAGTTTACGAGGACACTGCAGCGAGCTCGTGATGTCTAAGCTCCGGGAGCGAGCGACACACACTGACTTCAGTCTCACACTAAAACAGATCACAAACACCTGCATTTAGCTCTTGTTTTGTTCTTATTATTGTAATGCATGCAATCGCTGGAATATTTTATTTTTAAAGGCTCTAAAACACTTATAAATTGTGTTGCTGTGAGCAGGTTCGGACTGCCGTGCTTGATCGATGCGGTGAGAGTTCTGTCGTGTTTCACACTGTTCTCTGGCCAGAGAATCATTATTAATGGGCCCTGATCAGATAAGTTGGTTTAGCTTGTCAGTTTGAATGAAATCGATGTATTTATTTGTATTTCTAACCGATCTAAAAGTGAAACTGATCGAGTCATTCAGCTCCGCCCGAGGGGAATTGCTCCTCTAGGGGCGCAATTTTTCTCAGCCAATGTAAGTCTATGGGAGAATTTTCATTTTTAATAATTAATAACAAAAAAAATATAAGTCTGATCAGTCTGAAAAGATATAGCATAACACTACACACCAGGGCCCATATCTCTGCTGAATTGTGGGGTCGTGGCTTTAAAGCCCTTGGAGGAGTAGTGTTTTGTAATATTTTCTCAATTTCAATGTAAGTCAATGGGAATTTGGTCACATTAAATAATTCATTATAAAAAAACTGTAAGTCTGATCAGTCTGAAAAGATAACTCCTCAAATTGAACGTCAGGCCCCAGGTCTCTGCCGAGTTTGGTGCTTGTAGCTTGAAAGCCCTCGGAGTAGCGAGGCCCCAAAGTTCTCAGAAGAAAATATAATAATAAGAAGTTTAAAATAGCATAACAGTATGTTGGCTTGGCTGTATTTATTTGTATTTCTAACCGATCTAAAAGTGAAACTGATCGAGTCATTCAGCTCCGCCCGAGGGGAATTGCTCCTCTAGGGGCGCAATTTTTCTCAGCCAATGTAAGTCTATGGGAGAATTTTCATTTTTAATAATTAATAACAAAAAAACTATAAGTCTGATCAGTCTGAAAAGATATAGCATAACACACACACACCAGGGCCATATCTCTGCTGAATTGTGGGTCGTGGCTTTAAAGCCCTTGGAGGAGTAGTGTTTTGTAATATTTTCTCAATTTCAATGTAAGTCAATGGGAATTTGGTCACATTAAATAATTCATTATAAAAAAACTGTAAGTCTGATCAGTCTGAAAAGATAACTCCTCAAATTGAACGTCAGGCCCCAGGTCTCTGCCGAGTTTGGTGCTTGTAGCTTGAAAGCCCTCGGAGTAGCGAGGCCCCAAAGTGGCAGAAGAATAATAAGAAGTTTAAATAGCATAACAGTATGTTGGCTTGTGCCAAGCCAACATAACTAGAAGGTAAAGTTAGTAAACTAACTTTGATGTTGGCTTGGCGAAAAGCAGCTTCATCAGCCTTGGGGCAAAAGAGCCAGAGTACTTGTGCCTTCAGCGTTCTTGAGCTGCCCGCTGCAAAAAAAAACGTAGATGATGTAATTACACAATGGACATGTCTCTTTTCAAGTAAATTATGAGTCATTATAAGAGTACTATTATATGCACAATATGAAAATAGATAACTAATATAGTGTCCCTTCTTCAGTTGGACGTATTAAGTTATGTGTGACAACTTCAGAAATATACTGTCAATAGTAATGATTAAAATAAGATAAAAGTAATGGTATGTAGGAGATTACAGTTTTTGCATACTCACTATATTGGGCTTTATTAAAGTTTATGAAAATGTAATGAATTTATATGCATTTTTTAATGTAATCACTTAAATGAAACATAAATGAAACATTTTCACAGTCTTTGAGGAGATCTTGAAGTATTTGTTATCCTGTGGCTCCCTCGTGTGGACAACATTAGCATTATGGCTTTCATTTCTGAACTACATAAAGATGAAATGACAATTTTTGTAATGATTACAAATGTTTAATGATTAGTTTACTTATAATATAATATAATATAATATAATAAGTGTAAAAGTGAAACTAAGCAAGTGTCCTCCCTCCATTAGAGGAATTGCTCCTCTAGGGGCGCAATTTTTCTCAGGGTCTATGGAAATGTTTCATTTTTAATAATTACAGCTCTATGAACGAAATCTTTCGATCTGATGGACGGAATATGGTCAATTTGGTCTCTTTTAAATCGGGAGAATTTTCTGAAAATAATGCTGTTTAGTATTTCAAGATCTATGCATGTTTCTTGAAGTTATGAGCTAAAACGTAACAGGACTGCAACCTCTGTATTTATTTATTTATTTATTTTGCTGTTTTTTAGTTTTATAAACGAAATGTTTAGATGTCATGTATTTTGAGTTCATCTTGTCTGTGTTTGTCCAAGAGAAGTGAGGATGAATGCGGTCTGGAGCGAGCATCAGAGAGTGTCGTTGCTCTGCAGTTAGAGAGAAAAAACATCTCATAAGCACTCATGTTATTATGTTCTTCTATATGTACTGTGTTCGATGCTGGAATGTTTTGATTTATAAAGCTGTAAACACATGGAACTTATGTAATTTGTTGTGTGTATTTCTCCTTTCAAACGCGGACGGCAGCTCCCACGATTACAGCTGTCAGTCAAACATTAAAAAACAGCTCACATGCACTCAATTTAGCTTTCCTCTATGCTCATCTACATGTTTTATGATCAGACGCTGGTGTGCTTTGACTTAAAAGGCAGAAAGAAGAGCAAATAAACAAGTTTACGAGGACACTGCAGCGAGCTGGTGATGTCTAAGCTCCGGGAGCGAGCACACACACTGACTTCAGTCTCACACTAAAACAGATCACAAACACCTGCATTTAGCTCTTGTTTTGTTCTTATTATTGTAATGCATGCAATCGCTGGAATATTTTATTTTTAAAGGCTCTAAAACACTTATAAATTGTGTTGCTGTGAGCAGGTTCGGACTGCCGTGCTTGATCGATGCGGTGAGAGTTCTGTCGTGTTTCACACTGTTCTCTGGCCAGAGAATCATTATTAATGGGCCCTGATCAGATAAGTTGGTTTAGCTTGTCAGTTTGAATGAAATCGATGTATTTATTTGTATTTCTAACCGATCTAAAAGTGAAACTGATCGAGTCATTCAGCTCCGCCCGAGGGGAATTGCTCCTCTAGGGGCGCAATTTTTCTCAGCCAATGTAAGTCTATGGGAGAATTTTCATTTTTAATAATTAATAACAAAAAAACTATAAGTCTGATCAGTCTGAAAAGATATAGCACAACACTACACACCAGGGCCCATATCTCTGCTGAATTGTGGGGTCGTGGCTTTAAAGCCCTTGGAGGAGTAGTGTTTTGTAATATTTTCTCAATTTCAATGTAAGTCAATGGGAATTTGGTCACATTAAAATATTCATTATAAAAAAACTGTAAGTCTGATCAG
This sequence comes from Schizothorax lantsangensis, assembly GCA_027422415.1. NCBI lineage: Eukaryota > Metazoa > Chordata > Actinopteri > Cypriniformes > Cyprinidae > Schizothorax > Schizothorax lantsangensis. Next base: position 18,628 of record JAPDDO010000306.1, on the reverse strand, counting down.
TCTGAAAAGATAACTCCTCAAATTGAACGTCAGGCCCCAGGTCTCTGCCGAGTTTGGTGCTTGTAGCTTGAAAGCCCTCGGAGTAGCGAGGCCCCAAAGTTCTCAGAAGAAAATATAATAATAATAACTAGAAGGTAAAGTTCGTAAACTAACTTTGATGTTGGCTTGGCCGGCCTCTGCAAAAGAGGCAGAGTACTTGTGTGTCTAGCGTTCTTGAGTTGCCCCGCTGCAAATAAACAAAGAAACGCTGCATTTTTTAATGTAATCACTTAAATGAAACATTTTCAAAGTCTTTGAGGAGATCTTGAAGTATTTGCTATCGTGTGGCTCCCTCGTGTGGACAACATTAGCATTATGTCCTGGCAAAAGCTTTATGGGTGGCTTTGGGGCAAAAGAGCCAGAGTACTTGTGTGTCCAGCTTTCTTGAGCTGGCCCGATGCAAAAAAAAACGTCAACAGTTATAGTTTTCATAATATTTTTCTATGGAACTTTGTTATTTTTTATTCTAATAAAAAAGCTTATTAGGTTATGACAACAGCTTGGACAGAGTTGGCTAGCTGGATGCGAGATATTAAGATGAAATATTGAGGAGATTAAAGTTTTTGTACACTCATTATATTGAACTTCTTTAAACTTAATGAAAATAAAAAGAATTTATATGCAATTTATTACTACAAGTTAATTTGTTGAAATATTTTCAGTCTTTGAGCTGACATCTTGAAGAAATTATTATGCTGTGGCTCCCTCGTGTGGACAACATTAGTATTATGGACTTCATCTCTGAATTACATTAATATAAATAGCTAATATGTTTCGAATGATTACAAATGTATAATGATTACTGATAATATATTGACATTAAACTCAAAGTCACAGGTTCAGTATCTTATTTCATGCTTAAGGTGTTAAATGTTCAGCTGACATTGTAAGCAGTTATGATTATGTCACGTGTTAAATGGTTAACAATTATAATATATAAATAATATGATGAAAAAAGTACATGTAATTGTTTTCATAATACTTTCTATATACCCTTGTTTTTTATATTGTCATGAAGAAGGTTTTTAACAAAATATTATTAGCAAATATTTAACACTAATTTCATATATATTGTTTTTCAATAGTTGAAGCTGTTTATGCATTCTACATTTTCAATGGTAGGAGTTAATTAATATTTTTCTTTTTTTTTCTGATAATACATCCACATTAAAGTCAAATACTCTGATGCGGTATTTTATTTCATGCTTGAACAGTTGAATATTCAACTTATATTTTAAGTAGTAATGATTCAATATGTCATTTGTTAAATGGGTAGGATCAATACTAAACAACATTTCAAAATAAAAAAAATAAAAGTGCATAGTTTTTATTAGAAATAGAGTGATCCTTGAGAAAGATACAAACATCAAGTCACGAACAATTGATTTAATTTTTAACGGTTTAACATTAAAGACATACATTTACATTTAGTCATTTGGCATTTTATAGTAATTTTGTAAAATATGTCTGTTTCCAAGGGTTTTTAGGAGTAACATTTCCAAAAAGTCAAATACTGTAAGCATTTGAAGAACTTTGTACAAATCCTAGTAATATTTGTTATAGACTGTTGTAATCGTGTATTGTAACAAACAAGTTTATTATAATAATAAAAGTGTAGATACTATTAAAATGTTTCAAGATGTTGCAAGCAATAGCACAAAAGAGCAGATTCTGGGTTTGTAGGTGTTGAGATGTAGAAATGGAAGTATCACATGTAAAGCAACAGTGCATAGATTTAAAGAAAAATAGATTGATTTTGGGTACAGCCACAAATATTTTTTCATGAACAATTATTCACTGTGTAGTTTTTCACTATGTAGTTAGCAAAAACAGTGTGTAGTTAATGGTAGTATAGTGTAAGATGTAAGTGATCAAGTCTTTTAAGTTCAATGAATGAGTCTTAGTTTTGTTGTGAAAAGGTAGGTTTAATACAATATAGAAGTATATATATGTACGGAGGTTACAAAAATGCAGGAAATGCATCTAAAAAGCAACAATTAAATTTGAAAAAGAGAAAAGGATTATAAAATGAATGGACGTGAAAGGGGGTGAAAACGATAAGAGTTCAGGTTAGGAGGAGAAGCTTAAGCTTGTGGTATGACGTTAATGATTCGGTTGTTGATATGCTCCACAAGAATCTTCATGGGTAATTCATCAATGAAGTTGGTGAGGTTTCCAGTGTAGAACTCTGCAGAAACTGTGTAGACTTCGTCGTTACTGCTGAGAAGAGTGTAGGTGTCACCAGACTGAGATACTCCTAGAATTTCAATTTCTTGTTTTATACGTGCAGTCTCCTTAATCTGTAAAAGAAAAGAAAAAAAATATATATTTTTAGACCAAACATATAGGTATGTGAAATGTTGTCTGTTGCTAGTAAGTGTATGACTTCATCAAAGATGTGTATGATAGGAGTAATTTGAATGGAATATGAATTTGTATATTTTGCTTGTGTGTGATAGATAGATAGATAGATAGATAGAGGTACAGTGTGTCTTACATATTTTTGTAATGATTGTATTATGATTACCTTAACAGTTGTGTACTGAGAGGAATGAAAATTTCCTCTTCCTCGAGGCACCATGTCACTATAAAGGTGGGTGATCTCTACATCGTCTCCAATGTGTAAGTCACAGAGAGCTTCATCTCTCCACAGGGAGATATTAAGCTGATCAGGACCACACAGCAGCTTTAGATTTAAAATTGGGATTGATGATCGTGTCAGCCTCACTTTCTGTAGCTGTGAAAGTATAGAGGAGGTGGCAAAAATGTTACAGGTTAAGCATAATATAAGTTTGTTTTGTGCAGGTGTAAGTATAGGAGATATGTTGTATGTGTTATATGTTAATATGTTATTGAGATATGTTGTCTAGGTAAGTGACATTAATTTTTCAGAAGTAGTATATGTTGAATAAGTGAGACATAGATTGATAAAGGTACTCACTCTTTTCACTTGGCCTTGGAGAGTTACATATCCATGAGTTGAGTATATGTTGTCTTCGTTGCCAGACATGGCTGTTGAGGGTGGACAGAGTGTATCTTGTGCAGCTTTTACTGCATGCTCTGTGATCACGAGTGGAGCCGTGCGAAATTTTTGTGTTGCTGGTCCTACTAGCAAATGGGCTAGCCCTTCTCTGGTAGAGATGGTCACATTTTTTAAAATGTAGCTAGCTCCTTCTTCAAATTCGGGGTCTGGGCCAGATCTTTTGTGAAGGTAGGTTTTGTTATTATCAGTGAGAGCACAGACTGATGTTGTCCTGTATGTTGCAGGTTCAATTTTAGATTTTGTGTATATGAATGTTTCTGCTTTATTGATCAAACGAGTCTCAATGCATTTGCATGTAATTCTGGCCGGACGAGTATATGGAGTAGCCATTCTGAGGGCAAAAAGAAAGGAGAAAAAAAGTTAATAATAATGGAAACAAATAATCTAGAGTATGACTGATATTGTAAAATATAGCAAAAGATGTGTTTGATAATGTGTTTATTTTATTGGTTGTATGTTTGTTACAAATGAGTGGAGGTGCATAAATGAAATGCATGTAATAAAGTGTTTAAGTGAACAAAAGAAAATGATCAGAGATGTAATAGCAACTAGGTAATAAATGTATATCAAATGTAGTGACATTTGATGTATTATATGAATGATGCAAATGTTATACGTGGGCGTAAATGCAAAATAAACATGAATATCTTAATAAAATATTTGTAATAGTAAGAAAATGTAGTGTACGTATAATGCGAGATTAGACATCAAACATGAAACGAGGGGACTTTTAGTTTGACATGGCTGATGTACAGTTACGTGCGGAGTTCAAAATTCGAGGGTGGAAAACAACCACTATAATATCGAGTGTTGTGTTACAAGTAGCTGTAATATAAACAGCGTGCTGTATGTATAATTATACGCCATAAATAGAAGAATTTAAGCAAGAGAATGGTCTAAAAAGCGCAGTGAAGTGATGTGCTTGTAAAGCATAGAAATGCGAGTACAGAGAGGGAACATTAGCGGTGTCTTTGTTACAGGCAAAGTGTATATTTTAAGCAAATGTAAGTTTTTAAGGTTATATTTGTTTAAGCATATAGGTTTACGAATTACAGTGGGATACTGTGAAATATTGACAGCATTTTCAACATACAAAAGAAAAGAATAACAAAGACTTTTATTGTATGTCGTGAAAGACAGGGTCAGATATATGCTGCAGGGAGGAAAATATAAATTGACAGTAAAATAATGAATTTGTTTATGATACACACGGTAGTGTGCAGGGTCTTAAAAAAACAGTTTACATCATTTGCACAATTATTTGTAAGTAATCTAACGTTAATCGAGAGAATATATAAGCACTGTAATGGCATCTGGTATTGTTTGATTGAATATCTGGTTAAAAATGGCATGCTTGTTACTATATCTGTATAAATGTTTAATGGTTTTGGATAAAAAAATATATGCCAAAAAAAAAAAAAAATTTGATGTAGTAACGGACTTACCTGTGAGACGGAGTTGCTGGACATGCGTCTGTGCTGAACGTGCTTGAGTTTGGATGGTGTTTGTAGTTGTGCACGAATTATTAGAAATAAGAAAAACGGTGGTATATTATTTAATGAAAATAATGAACTCCCGTCGTAATGGTAAATTAGGTCAATGTAATTATTTTCAGCAGTTGGAAAAATAATTGAATACATCTGGCGGACAGGGACTGTAAACAATCTGGCAGCGAACGGAACACCTTTGTTCGTAGGTCTGTCGGAGCGATTAACTAGGTGAGTCATGAAAAAATATTATAATTAAATTGTTTGGATAATAAAAACACGGCTAATTAGGTGACATACATTGAGTAATAATGAGAATATGCTTTATGTAATTTTGAGTATTATTAAGGATATTTGTTCGCTGTGTATTTTTATAGAATAGGGTAATGTACTGAGACAATGGCATGGCGTTGTTTGACAGTATGCACATGTTGTGATGTCTTATTTTTGAAAAGCATGTAATAGTTTGTTATACAATTTGTGTTAGTGAGGTAAAAGAGAAGAAAACACAAATATTATCGATTATCAGCAAGAGCTGTGGGGGTTGCGTTGCAGACACTTAATAAAATGTAACAATAGTGCACTGCACTTTTTTCCAGCAACTGTATTCATGTAGAAGTTTTATTAATCTAGATTTAAATGCAAAGAGACAATATACTTTATGCATGACCCAACGTTTTATTCGTATCCAAAACAAGATGATGTAAACAACACAAAGCCCTAAATACTGTTATTTAGTGTTTTTTTTCGTATTCAAAGCCAGAGGGCGCTCTGATGCGCCAGGAAGTTCCTAATATGGACAAAGGCATTTAGCTTTCGCTGTAGTGAAGTTGAATAAAAAGCAGAACCATTTTGAGTGATAACATGCGAAGACAAACGCACAATTGCGGCAACATATCAGTCAGAAGTCAAAGTCAAAGTCAGCTTTATTGTCAATTCTACCACATGTACCGTACATACACAGAGAATAGAAATTGCGTTACTCTCTTACTCCCTGGTGCATACAGATAACACTAAACACTAACAGTAGAACGCACAAATATACAAATAAGGAAATGTAGAAAAAAATAAATAAATAAAAATAATAATAATAATAAAAAATAGATAAAGTGGCATAAGGCACATGGTAAATAGTGTAAACCAGTGAAATACACAGACAGTGCAGAATGTGAATGGTGTAGTGCAAAGAGCTTATTAAGTCTATTCTATTAAAGTGACAAAAGAGAGCAGTCTTTATATATGGTCTGTATGAGTCATCTGTACAACATATGGTCTGTTTGAGTCATGTGTAATAATCAATATAGTATATGTAAATAATAAATAAAGTATGTAAATAATACAGTGATAATTAACATAGCATGTAGGGTTCTTATTACAGTATAGAATGTTTTAAGCTATATTCTTTGATGAAAATTGGAAAAGTGGTATAAATAAATAAGGAATCATAAAATGGTCATTCTGGTAATATAGGGAAAGATTAAAATATTGTAAAAAATCAGTGTATTTGAATTTTTAGCTAATTTAAAGTCAGAGATGAGAAATCACAACCTGATAAATAAGATAAAAGTTAATCAAATAATTAAATAGATATGTACAAGCAGATTGTTCTGAAGGTCCTCTATAGTAAAATGTGCAGAACACGTAATGATACAGTATACAAGTACAATTTTATTAACATGATCAAGTGTATTACTTGTTTGTGCTTTTGGAAATAATCTTTAACATTTCTGATTAGTTTGATTTATTTATTTGCTTTTTTGCAATTTAGGTGTAATATAAAGTATTGTGGATTCAGTAAATGTAGTTGTGGTTACAGTAATTGTTTATTTGGGAATTTAGGTAATAATACATATTGGGATGTTGCTATTTGTTATTTATTCATTTATTCATTCATTTGTTGTTATGTAGTTACTTGTGTTAATAAACGGTCACATTGTTAAATTTTTCATTTGTTATAGGCATCTATAATAGCATAGTGTATGAAATAAAGTGCTATAGTTTGCGTAGTCTAACATTGATGTTGTATGTATTTGTATTTTTTAGATTGTGTCATCTTGGTGTGGTTCCTTCACTTCAAGTCAATACTAAGTGTCAGAGGTCATCGGTAACGGATAAACACATTGAGTACATTAATATTTAGATATAAGCAATATATCTCTTGAAAGGCCTGTTTCCATTGCAATTTATAAACTTAGTATTGTGTCTTATTTGGATTTGAGAGTTGTCAGTATCTTAAACAAGTTTTTATTTCTTGTTAGGTGTTTTTTCATAGGACAGTGTTGCGTAGGTTGAGTAAGTATTTTTGTAAATATACTATATTATGTGAATAAAAGTAATTAGTCTTTTGTTATGATATTTGCATTTAATGCAATTAATGAATCTTGGATAAACAGAAATTAATAATGTATTTAAGTTAGTTTAAAGTGAAGTATGACAAGTTTCACCCTCAGTTGGGTAAGTAATTGTCTTTATTTTTTAAAAGAACAAAAAAAAAAAATTATATCTTAATTTTGTCAGTAACCAGTTAAATAAGAAGTTTTGAAATGTATGTTAGTCAATGTGCATTTAACATTGTAATTAACATGTTTTCTTTGTGTGTGTGTTTGTCCCTACCTTTCCTGTCCTTTCCTGTCTGCACTTTGATATTTTCATTCAAATCTTTATCTTGCTTACTAATTTAAACTCATGCCTATGTTCCTTTCCATTCTTTCTCTTCCAACTGACAACTGGCCACGCTCATGCTACTGCATTGCTTTACTACTAACGTCTTATGCATGTAAGCTATGCTTTGCAACGCATCTTTGAAAAGCGGTCAGAAAAGCTACCCAATTACTGATCTTTGATCACCAAAACACTTGATATTATAAAGAGAAATCTTTGTCTCTGAATCATAATCTCAAAACACAGGTAAGAAAACTGATTTACAATTACACAAACAGTGAAAGAGAGATGTAAATGTACTTTCATTTACACTGTTACATTGTCTTCAAGGACCACTGTAACGACTCCAACTTGTTGGCATAAACAAGAAGACATATTGCCTTTGAGTATCAATTAATTTATCAGTATATATTCAGTAACGTATAATTATACACATTATTTCTGTATTTACCACGTTTATTTTACCAGTGCTGAAACAACGCCATGCCTAGAAAAGGAAAGAGGAGTGCATCTCAGAAACAACGCAGAAAGTTAGAAGCTGTATCGGATGCCAGTAGCAGTACCAACTCTGTGTCAGGTATGAATGATGCACACCCGTATGTTGTGTCTGTAAGAGCATCGCATTGTCAAACTGATTCTAGGTACAACATTTACTCCAGAGGCCGCCAGTGTACTTGTAATTCTTTAATGTTCCTAGCAGTCCATCATGAACGTAATGAGCTAAGCAGTAGTGATTTAGATAACATTTTACAGAAAGGTGATGCAATTTACACTAGAATCAAACAAACGCTGCAGGGCAAAGGACAGTTTGTGCATAACTTTTAAGCTTTGAGGAGCTACCAAGTACAATTGAGACAAACTCAGAGTTGTATAATATAGTGAAATATCCTAGGAGGTTTGGATTTCTAAGAGATACACCTGCACTCGGTGATTATGAAAGTCTTGCAAACACACTGCAATGTCTCAGAAGTGATGTGAGTGATGCTTTGCTGTTGTGTGGAAATACATGTATTGCTGTGTTTAGAGATCGCTCAGGGAGGTTTGGTTATTTTGATTCACATTGCAGAACAATTGAAGGCATGTACTCCGATGACAACACAGGTACGGCTTTAATGCTGACGTTTTTTTCTTTAGAAGATTTGATAGAGAGATTGCTATTATTGTTGCAAGCGTTTTTTGACTTAGGAGACCAGGAACAGTTTGATCTGCTGCCTCTATCATTAGTAAATACATTAATGGAAAGTTGTGTCCATACTGAACATTGTGTGACGAACCATGAGGTTGAAATGAATAGACAGCCATGTGTCTCTGCTGAGAACGCAGGTCTATGCAACAATCAACAGTCTGTTGATATTTCACAACAGTATGTTCAACTCCAAGATTCAGTTCAACAGTTATCTGAGAAAACGTTCACTCGAGTTATATCAGCTAACACAAACTTAAATGAGCAGTCAAAGAACCGAACCATGAGCTTGAAAGGAATAGACAGCCATCTGTCTCTGCTGAGAACGGAGTTCTATCCAACAATCACCAGTCTGCTGATATTTCAGAACAGTATGTTCAACTCCAAGATTCAGTTCAACAGCCAGCTGAGAAAATTTTCCCCAAAGTTACTTCAACTAAGACAAACTTAAATGAGCAGTCAGAAAAACTGAACAAGAGTCAAAAGAGAAAGGCTTATAATGAGAACGCAGGTCTATCCAACAATCAACAGTTTCCTAATTTTTCACAACAGTATGGTCAACTCCAAGATTCAGTTCAACAGCTACCTGAGAAAGTGTTCACCCGAGTTACATCAACTAAGACGAACATAAATGAGAAGTCAAAGAAACTGAGCAAGAGACAAAAGAGAAAGGCTTATAATATAAAATGGCGCAAAGACCTAGCTCACAAGAAACATATGTATGAAAAAAACAGACTTTACATAAAGTCTATGACAATAATAAAAAAAAAAAATACAGGCAAAGACATAAACAAGCTATGAAGAACACCTATTGGAATAATATCATTTACAGGGAAAAACACAAACAAGCAATGAAACACAAGTATAAAAATATTGATGAATACAGAGAGAGGAAAAAGAGAAAGGTTACCAGCAATTACAGGAATAGTGCCAAAATTAGAGAGAGGCAAAAGAGCTACATAAATGAAAGTTACAGGGATAATGAGCAATTTAGAGAGAGGCAAAAGAGCTACATAAATGAAAGTTACAGGGATAATGAGCAATTTAGAGAGAGGCAAAAGAACTATATAAATCAAAAGTACAGGAGTAATGCTAAATTTAATGAACAGCACAGGAGACATATTGTTGAGAGATATTTAAAAGATCCAATTTTTAAGCAAAGGAAAAAAGACTATTATACAAATCGATGCAGAAAGGATTTTGAGTTCTATGAGAAAAGAAAGTCAAATTTGAATCACCGTTATCACAATGATATACAATTTAGGACCTGCAAAAAATGTATTACTTATTCAAAGAAAAAGAAAAGATCTGCTCTTAACGCAATTAGCAAGATTCAATGTGCACAACACATTCAGGGGAAATACAGAAAAATGTATCTTATTCGCCTGCAGAGAAACATGTTACAAGATAGCCAGTCTGACATAATACAAGATCCAGGAGTTTTAAGAGCTTTAAATACTTTTAGAGAAGTTGTTAAACAGGGACCAACGTATGTCTGCACATGCTGTGCCAGAGTGCTCTTCTCAAACCAAGTACGTGTTTGTGATCGTGGCTGATATCAAAAGAATCCAACAATGTCTTCAGTTTGCTTAACTGGAAACTATGTTCATATCTGCTCTGACTGCCCTGATCAATGTGCCTTGGAGAACAGGAAAACAGAATGGATCTGTCACTGTTGCCATACAACCCTGATGAGAGGTTTCATGCCAGATATTGCTGTAGCTAATATGCTTCAGTTCACTCCCATTCCTGCAGAACTCAGTGACTTGAATATTCTTGAGAGACACGTTATTGCAAAGTACATTCCCTTTGCTAAAATTATAACCCTTCCTAAAGGTCAACAGAGAGCAATAAAAGGAGCCGTAATATCAGTTGCATCTGAAGTGGAAACAACAGTAAATTGTTTACCCAGGCCAAGAACTGAAGCTCAGCTGCTAACAGTGAAACTAAAAAGACGTCTGTGGTACAAAGGTCACTATCAGTTTCAGACTGTGAATATGTATAAAGTTTTGTCTGCTTTAAGAAAACTAAAAGAAATTCATTCAGACTATAACGATATTATTATAAATGATATAGTCTCAGAAGAAGAACTGTTTAATCAGCATGAACAGTCTACAAATGAAATCAGTGCTCCTAATGACGAAATGGATATTGAAAGCAGCAGCCAAAGTGAGAACACTGAAAAACAGAGTAATGGAAATGAACACAATGATTCAAGTGATGACCCTGAGAGTACTGAAGAACAGCCCCCTGGTCTTGCCTTGGATACATGTCTTCAGCCCCCAGATCTTGGCCAGCATTTGTTGTCCTATGAAGATGGAATATTTTGTATTGCCCCAGCAGAGAGAAATACACCTACAAGTATGTTTAAGGTTCCTAAATTAGAATCTTTAGCTTTCCCAGTTCAGTTTTGTGATGGTATGAACACCATTGATGAGCCTGCCAGAGTTAAACGTGTCTCCCCTAGCAGATACTTTAACACAAGACTGTTCTCTGTTGACAATCGTTGTGCAAGAGATACAAACTATATCTTCTTTGCTCAGTTTGTCACTGAAATGCACATGGCCACATCTAGCATGTCTGTTCAGCTGAGAAAAGCAAAACCTATGACCCGTGATGGACGCAGAATAAACTGTTCACTGCTGCAGGACAAACAGGAGTTAGAAAAGCTTGTAATAAACAAGGAAGCAACACGTTTTATGCAACCATTAAGAGGGACACCAGCATATTGGGAGAAAACTCTCCGTGATTTGTTTGCTATGTTGAGACAACTGGGCACTCCCACATTTTTCTGTACGTTTAGTGCTGCTGAGATGAGATGGTCTGAAGTCATAACTGCTATTAAAGCACAACAAGGTGAAAGTGTGAACTTCTCTGAATTAGACTGGTCTGAAAAATGTGAAATCCTGAGAAGCAACCCCGTCACAGTAATGCGAATGTTTGAGAAACGAGTTGAGGCCTTAATGAGAGATCTAATCATGTCACCTGCTCAACCTATCGGTGAGGTTATTGATTTTTTTTATAGAGTGGAATTCCAACAACGTGGCTCTCCGCACATTCACTGCTTATTTTGGGTGAAAGAAGCTCCAGAATTTGAAAAAGATCAAGATCAGGATGTGTGTGATTTCATTGACAAATACATTTCATGCAAATTACCAGACCCAAACAAAGACCCCGAGCTGCATAGAATTGTAAGCGAAGTACAGATGCACAGTCGTAACCATTCAAAGTCCTGTAGAAAAAACAAAAAACACTGCAGATTTGGATTTCCTAAACCACCCATTAACAGAACCACGATAACACGCCCCAGACCTCCTCCTGTAGATGAATCTGAAGATCAAGATGAATCAATAGAAGGCAGAGATCATGGTAATGTCAAAAAAGCCAAAGCACAACTTCAAAAAGTGTGGGATCTACTGAATGACTCCACTCAAAATGTTGAAACCACTGTCCAACTGCTTCAGAAAATCAACATGACTTATGAAGAGTATGAGAATTATATTGAAGTTCTCTCTACATCAAATGTAACAGTTATGGAGAGACGACCACAGGACTGCTGGGTTAACGGCTATAATCCTTGCTGTTAAGAGCTTGGAATGCAAATATGGACATACAATTTATTCTGAATCCGTACAGCTGTATCATGTACATTCTTTCATACATTTCAAAAGCTGAACATGAGATGAGCAATTACCTAAACAGAGTGATAAAAGACTCAAGCCATGATAACTTGTCTGATCGTGAGTGTATGAAGCAGGTCATGAATGCCTATTCAAAGAACAGAGAAGTCAGCGCTCAAGAGGCAGTCGCTCGCACATGCAGTCTGAAATTGAAATCGTCATCACGCACTGTCATATTCATACCTACCGATGACAATGCTGTAAAGATGAGTTTACCCATGAAATGTTTGCAGTCAATGGACCCTGATTTGGAAAATATATGGATGACAGGATTACCAGACAAGTACAAGGCCAGACCAGACAGACCTGAATTTGAGAACATGTGCATGGCTGAATTTGCAAGTGAATATCGCGTAGTTTATGCAGGACAAACAAAAGGTAAAAATGTTTTGCCACTTCAAATGAATATGGGTCACATTCAGAAAAGAACAAGGGGAAAACCTGCTGTTATCAGATTTGCTCGTTTTTCACAGCAAAAAACCCCAGAAAAGTTCTATGGAACACTTCTAAAACTTTATCTACCATATCGCACAGATAACCAGCTTAAGACCACAAGACTCCCAACATATGCATCATTTTATGCATTTGCTTCAGTAAAATTACCAGGCACTGATGAATTGCAGCGTGTGTTCAACATTGTAAATACAAACCGTGAAAAATACGAAAAACATAATGAGGCCATAGAAAAGGCTATTGAAGATTTTGAACAGAACGGTCCAGTTGAAGATGCATGGAGTACATTGGCACCAGCGAATGAACTAATCCGATTGGAGAGCATTATGGAACGTGAACCCATTGATCCTAATGAAGTAAACGAGCAGGATGAAATTCCTGAATACACATCATCAGGCTCTCTCGGTAACACAGCTATGCCACTAATGGAAGTTGTCCAGCTGAATCCTGCACAGATTCACAAAATGTATCAGAGCTTAAATCAAACACAGGCATCTATATTTTATGCTGTGCGCAATTGGTGCAAAAGATGTGTTTCTGGTGAAAAACCACAACAGTTTATGTATTTTTTAAATGGAGGTGCCGGAGTTGGTAAGTCACACGTTATAAAATGTATTTTTGCGGAAGCATCCAAAATCCTGCGTAGGCTTTTGTGCACACGAGACCATACAGATATTTCCAAGCCAACCGTTCTGTTAAGTGCGTTCACAGGAACTGCTGCCTTTAACATCTCAGGTAAAACACTGCACTGTCTTCTGAAACTACCAAGAAGCTTGAAGCCTCCATACCAAGGCCTAGGAAACAGCTTGGATGAAATCAGGGCAGACCTGTCTAATGCACACATCCTAATTATTGACGAAATATCTATGGTGTCAAAACAGTTGTTTGCCTATGTGAACTGGAGACTGCAACAGATTAAAGGAAACCAGAAACCTTTTGGTGGATTGTCCATACTCGCCGTTGGTGATTTCTTTCAACTGCCGCCTCTGGGGAGAGCTAAACCACTTTGTGTGTATGAAGACCATGTGCTGGACTTCTGGAAGGATCATTTTCAAATGATAACACTGACACAGATCATGAGACAGAGAGATGATCTTGCATATGCTGAGTTGCTCAACAGGCTAAGAGTGAAACAGAAGCAGGAGAAACTGAATGATGCAGACAAATGCATGTTAGAAACAGTCACTAGATACTCCCTTGAAGAGTGTCCCACTGATGCATTACATGTCTATGCAACCAATAAAGAGGTAGACAATCACAACATTGAAGCCATATCCTCACGCTTTTCAAATATTTTTAAACATTGATGCGGATGACTACAAAAAAGACCCACGAACAGGTGAGATGAAAAGACAAGCTGCCCCATGTAAAGGAGACAAAGGTGACCTTCTCGACACCCTACAGATTGCTATTGGTGCTCGAGTGATGATAACCAGAAATATTGATGTAGAAGATGGCCTGGTTAATGGTACTTTTGGTAACGTTGCAAAAATAACAACTCGGAACCGAGACACGGTTTCATATGTGCATTTAATTGGTCTGTATTTGGATAATGTAAATGCTGGACAGAAATATCGCAAAAAAGCACCTGATGGAGATGACAGCATTGTCTATATTGAAAGGTCAGAAGAACCACTCAAAAGAAAGGGTACAGTTCGAAGACAATTCCCCATGAAGCTTGCATTTGCATGTACTGTTCATAAAGTGCAAGGTATGACAACTGATACTGCTGTTGTATGTCAAAAACGCATATTCGAATCAGGCATGGCTTATGTTGCACTCAGCAGAACAACATCACTCAGCGGATTGCACATTACTAGAGTTTGATGAAAAGAAAATTTTCTGTGATCCTGAAATAAGTTTGTCCTTGGAGAACATGCCAAAAGCTGAATTTCATAATGTCCAGCCCATTCTACACATACTGCAAGACTCAAGTCTTAATTCATCTCTCAAATCATTCATCATAACACAGAAGGACTGCAGTGTCATATGGATGATTTAAAATGCCACCATGAGCTACTATTGGCTGATGTTTTGTGTTTCACTGAAACACATTTGTCTGGCTCAGCTGTTCCTGAGGATCTCCAGCTGGATGGTTACACGATGTACAAACGAAACAGAAATGTATCTTACACAAACTATTCACATTTGGCTAACAGAAAAGGTGGTGGTGTAGCAATGTATGTGAAAAACAACTTTCAAGTTCGTCCTTTGATGTATATACAGAATGTTACAGACTTGGAATGCTTGGTTTTAAAGGTAGAAGCTCCTAAACAAGCACTTATTGCAGTAATTTACAGACCACCAAATTACAACCTAACAGAGTTTTTGATCAATCTGAATGCCCTTTTGACATCTCTGGAGATCTTTGATTTCAAGCCTATTAGTATGTGGAGACTTCAATGAAGATCAGCTGTCCCGTGGCAACAAATCTATTCTAAGTTTATTTCAAGAAAAAGGTTATACCCAACTTATTAACTCTGGGACAACAGAAAACAACACTCTTCTGGATCCTGTGTTCATAAGCGGTGCACACTCGCATGTCAGGGCAGGTGTACTACAAACATATTACAGCTATCATGATCCTGTGTATTGTATTTTAGAATAGATGCAATGATTTTCTGGAAAAACAATCTTTATAACTCACACCTTCAACACTTTTGTAAGATAAGTATATTCTTTTAAGTAACAAAGTCTGTTTCTTGTGTGCATGTGTGTGTGTATGTGTTAAACAGAGAATGTGTGTATGTGTGTGTATATATGTGTGTGAGAGCGTTAGATAAGGAATGAATGGAGAGTGAGTGTCCTTTCCAAGGATCGCCACCTTGACGTGGTGGAAAGGCTTGCGTGTTCCAGTGATTCCAAGAGTAAATCAGTCTGGAGATTTTCACTCCAGTTTGGCTTGCTTAAGGGTGAGGTTCCAGACTAAGTGCGATCCAAAAGGTTGTTAATTCAACTAAATAAAATGTTTTAACATAATGACTTGTTTTTTTGTCTTTAAGTCATTCAGTCACCATGATTGCTCTTTACCCAGCTTTTAGGCATAGTTATGTATGTGAGGTTCTAAACAACTGTGCTATCAAAATGATCTGTAAATAGAATGTAGTTAAGTAAAATCCACATAATTAATTACCTGCTGTTTAATTTCTGACATGATTACTCAGTTTTATTTGCCTTTCTTAAAGTAAACACAATAATTTTGTTAAACTTTAAACAAATGTGCATTTTACATGTAGTACATATCCTGAAACCAAGGAGTAAAAAAGTAACAAAAAACATAGCCAAACAAACAGTTGGCTTGCTGGATGTGAAATAAGTCATGCCTTTTATTGTTTTCCTGTTTGTTATTTGAAAGTCCTGTCACCGAAGCGTTGTGGACAATGACACAGAAGGTCACTGAAACAATACGGTTTAACTCAAGGCCATCATCTGAGTCCAAGCACAATGGTGTGTGTAGATGATGTAAATGTCTCTTTTGAAGTAAATTATGAGTCCTTATAAGAGTACTATTATATGCACAATATGAAAATAGATAACTAATATAGTGTCCCTTCTTCAGTTGGACGTATTAAGTTATGTGTGACAACTTCAGAAATATACTGTCAATAGTAATGATTAAAATAAGATAAAAGTAATGGTAATGTAGGAGATTACAGATTTTGCATACTCACTATATTGGGCTTTATTAAAGTTTATGAAAATGTAATGAATTTATATGCATTTTTTTAATTTAATAACTTAAATGAAACATTTTCACAGTCTTTGAGGAGATCTTGAAGTATTTGTTATCCTGTGGCTCCCTCGTGTGGACAACATTAGCATTATGTCCTTCATTTCTGAACTACATAAAGATGAAATGACAATTTTTGTAATGATTACAAATGTTTAATGATTAGTTTACTTATAATAATATAATATAATATAATATAATAAGTGTAAAAGTGAAACTAAGCAAGTGTCCTCCTTGCATTAGAGGGAATTGCTCCTCTAGGGGCGCAATTTTTCTCAGGGTCTATGGGAAATGTTTCATTTTTAATAATTACAGCTCTATGAACGAAATCTTTCGATCTGATGGACGGAATATGGTCAATTTGGTCTCTTTTAAATCGGGAGAATTTTCTGAAAATAATGCTGTTTAGTATTTCAAGATCTATGCATGTTTCTTGAAGTTATGAGCTAAAACGTAACAGGACTGCAACCTCTGTATTTATTTATTTATTTATTTTGCTGTTTTTTAGTTTTATAAACGAAATGTTAGATGTCATGTATTTTGAGTTAATCTTGTCTGTGTTTGTCCAAGAGAAGTGAGGATGAATGCGGTCTGGAGCGAGCATCAGAGAGTGTCGTTGCTCTGCAGTTAGAGAGAAAAAACATCTCATAAGCACTCATGTTATTATGTTCTTCTATATGTACTGTGTTCGATGCTGGAATGTTTTGATTTATAAAGCTGTAAACACATGGAACTATGTAATTTGTTGTGTGTATTTCTCCTTTCAAACGCGGACGGCAGCTCCCACGATTACAGCTGTCAGTCAAACATTAAAAAACAGCTCACATGCACTCAATTTAGCTTTCCTCTATGCTCATCTACATGTTTTATGATCAGACGCTGGTGTGCTTTGACTTAAAAGGCAGAAAGAAGATCAAATAACAAGTTTACGAGGACACTGCAGCGAGCTCGTGATGTCTAAGCTCCGGGAGCGAGCGACACACACTGACTTCAGTCTCACACTAAAACAGATCACAAACACCTGCATTTAGCTCTTGTTTTGTTCTTATTATTGTAATGCATGCAATCGCTGGAATATTTTATTTTTAAAGGCTCTAAAACACTTATAAATTGTGTTGCTGTGAGCAGGTTCGGACTGCCTGCTTGATCGATGCGGTGAGAGTTCTGTCGTGTTTCACACTGTTCTCTGGCCAGAGAATCATTATTAATGGGCCCTGATCAGATAAGTTGGTTTAGCTTGTCAGTTTTGAATGAAATCGATGTATTTATTTGTATTTCTAACCGATCTAAAAGTGAAACTGATCGAGTCATTCAGCTCCGCCCGAGGGGAATTGCTCCTCTAGGGGGCAATTTTTCTCAGCCAATGTAAGTCTATGGGAGAATTTTCATTTTTAATAATTAATAACAAAAAAACTATAAGTCTGATCAGTCTGAAAAGATATAGCACAACACAACACACCAGGGCCCATATCTCTGCTGAATTGTGGGGTCGTGGCTTTAAAGCCCTTGGAGGAGTAGTGTTTTGTAATATTTTTCTCAATTTCAATGTAAGTCAATGGGAATTTGGTCACATTAAATAATTCATTATAAAAAAAACTGTAAGTCTGATCAGTCTGAAAAGAAAACTCCTCAAATTGAACGTCAGGCCCCAGGTCTCTGCCGAGTTTGGTGCTTGTAGCTTGAAAGCCCTCGGAGTAGCGAGGCCCCAAAGTTCTCAGAAGAAAATATAATAAGAAGTTTAAATAGCATAACAGTATGTTGGCTTGTGCCAAGCCAACATAACTAGGAAGGTAAAGTTCGTAAACTAACTTTGATGTTGGCTTGGCGAAAAGCAGCTTCATCTCCTTGGGGCAAAAGAGCCAGAGTACTTGTGCTTTCAGCGTTCATTGAGCTGCCCCGCACAAAAAAAAACGTACAGAACAGAAATTTTCTATGGACCCTTGCTATTTTCAATCCAACAGTAAAATGCCTACTAAGCTAGGACAACAGCTTGGGACAGAGTGCTAGCTGGAGTGAAATAAGTCATGCCCTTTAATGTTTTCCCTTTAGTTATTTGAAAGTCCTGTCTACCGTAGCGTTGTGGACCACGACACAGAAGGTAACTGAAACAATACGGTTTAACTCAAGGACATCATCTGGGTCCAAGCACAATGGTGTGTGTAGATGATGTAAATGTCTCTTTTCAAGTAAATTATGAGTCCTTAAAAGAGAACTATGTATAAGCACAATATGAAAATAGATAACTAATATAGAGTCCCTTCTTCAGTGGACTTACATTAAGTTATGTGTGACAAATTCAGAAATATATTGTCAAAACCATTCAAATAAGATAAAAGTAATGGTATGTAGGAA
>JAPDDO010000388.1:125000-224362 GCA_027422415.1 Schizothorax lantsangensis | reverse complement strand
TAGTTGAGATATCCTGTGCCGCACGTTCTTCTCCATTTCTAACTAGTTCATGTTGTTGAAGACATGGGTTACGTTCTTCTTCTTTAATTTCTTCTTGGTCCTCATCAGCCGTTGTTTTTGACTCTTTTTCTTTATCCTCCAAAAAATGTTCTTTTCTTTTGTGGTCAAGTTTCTTTCGGTTTCCTATAAAATATACCATGCAGTTATGCAGTCAAAAAAATGTCATATTTTTTAAATAATAAAAAAAATTCACATATAAAATAAAGTTAATCAGGCTGAAGTTACATTTAAATAAGACGGTAAATTATCATCGTTACATTACATACAAGGAAATATTCAGTATCAGGGTTTACTTTTTTTTTTACATGGAGAAAATGACTAGCCTGACTACGTCAGACTTCGTACTTCCGCTCAATTTCAGTTCGCTTCTGTACTCAGTCTGATATAGCAAACCAGCTCCCAGATTATCTCCGGCTCCACACCAGCCGTCCAACCAGCGAACAGAGAGCCGTGACGTAGACGCTAAGCGCCGAATCAGATTGTAGTTTAGATTAGGGAAATCTAAAACGAGACACGGGATGCTATTCGCTCTGTTGTGGAGAATATTCCCGGCATTTGCCAACTGAAGCCCGAAAGAAGAGTGTTTGGTTCACATTTTGAATGGAGGTGATGTTGTGGCCCTACTCCCGACAGGTTTTGGGAAAAGTTTAATTTATCAACTGTTACCGATCGTCAGCGAGAAACTGGATAACATACGTCATAACCAAACGTTATGTGATTGGCTTACGGGTACAGCAATGATTTTAAACTTCAGACAAGCGCCCCAACACTAGAAAGTAAACTCTTGTCAATTATGCCCTTCCAGACTCTGTCTACGAAGCAAAGTGAAGCAGCAGAGTTTGGTATTACCAGGCTAGAAAATTACTGCATTTAAAAAAAAAATCCTTTAATGTATGCATTTCTATTTTTTATGTAATTTAATAATTTACACCCAAGCAATGAATAAAGGATTTGGAGATGCTTACCACAGCATGAACCACATTTGGAGTACTAAAGAAATTTAAAACACACAATTAGAAAGGCAACAATGCTTCCAAATACATAACATTCAAAAGTTTGGGGTCAGGAAGATGTGGAGTCATACATCAAATCAAGCAGATTACTGAGAGATCCAGCAGAATTACACTTTTAGTTTGACTCCGCTGTGATTGAAACTCATCAGCTTGTTCAGTCATGTTTATTTTGCTCTGAGCAGATAACTTTAAAACACGTTTCATGTAGTTGTGTGTCTTTGATAACTGTTTTCAGGTGTGTTTGTTGAGTCAGTGTCAGTGATGGAGGGAGATTCTGTCTCTCTAAACTCTGATGTTACTGAAATACATGAAGACGAAGACATACTGTGGAAGTACGGAGCTGATAAGATAGCTGAAATCAGTAAAGCTGCTGAAATCTTCTCAATATCTGATGTTTCTGATGAGAGATTCAGAGACAGACTGAAGCTGGACAATCAAACGGGATCTCTGACCATCACAAACATCACAACTCAACACGCTGGAGTTTATGAATTACTTACAACGCAATTTCTTTAAGGATTTAAAAGCAGAAATTTAATTATTTAAATTTCTTAAATGTTTTTATTATTTAATAAAAACATTCATTCTTCTCTTGTATATTGAGCTGTAAAGTTATTAAAAAAAAAAAATTATATTGTTGTGTTGTCAAAGTGACAGATTTGTAAAATTAGACGCGTTTATGATTGAAACCTCATTCATCGCTTCTCTGCAGAACAAATGGAAATATATTGTGGTAATCACAAATGCTGTTGATTGAGCTTAACTTGTACTGAAATTAGAATATTCCTTTAAATATAAAATGTTAAATCATTTCATAGTTTGAGATGATGACTGAAACACTCACTGACCGTCAACACACTAAAAATAAGACATTTAACTCTCCCAGTTCTACATAATGTAATTCAATCAAGCATGCATGCATTGACGATCTGATATAGGAACGATCTTAATTTATGGGCTGCTCTTTAATTATTGCACTAATTTTACGTGTTTATGTGTTGTTGAAAATGCACAAGAAACAGACAGCAGGTTTGTCAGGACGACACACAAGAAAAAGAAACTTCACAGCTGAGAACAGAGAGAGTGGTTTTTAACACCTGGCTGCTTTACATTGTATAAAATATATTAATAAAGTGTTTGTAGGATTATATATGGACCAATCATAAAAAACGTAATTAGTACAATATACAACCCCAAATCAGAAAAAGTTGGGACAGTATGGAAAACGCAAATAAAAAAAGAAAGTAGTGATTTCTAAATTTACTTTGACTTGAATTTCATTGCAGACAATATGAACACAAAATATTTCATGTTTTGTCTGGTCAACTTCATGTCATTTGTAAATATACATCCTTTCCTGTCATTCAGACCTGCAACACATTCCAAAAAAAGTTGGGACAGGAGCAATTTAGGGCTAGTAATGAGGTAAATTGGTTAAATAATGATGTGATTTGAAACAGTTGATGTCAACAGGTGATTGTAATTATGATTTGGTACAAAAGCAGCATCCAAGAAAGGTCTAGTCCTTTAGGAGCAAAGATGGGCCGAGGATCGCCAGTTTGCCAACAAATACGTGAGAAAATTATTGAAATGTTAAAAAACAATGTTCCTCAAAGAAAGATAGGAAGAGATTTGGATATTTCACCTTCAACGGTGCATAACATAATTAAAAGATTCAAGGAATCTGGAGGAATTTCAGTGCGTAAAGGACAAGGGCACAAGCCTAAGCTGAACAACCGTGATCTCCGATCCCTCAGGCGGCACTGCATCAAGAATCGTCATTCATCTATAAGCGATATCACCACATGGGCTCAGGACTACTTTGGCAAACCTTTGTCAAGTACCACAATACGTAGTTACATCCACAAATGCCAGTTAAAACTGTACTGTGCCAAAAGGAAGCCCTATGTTAACAGTGTCCAGAAGCGCCGTCGACTTCTCTGGGCTCGGAGGCATCTGGGATGGACCATTACACAGTGGAAACGTGTACTGTGGTCAGATGAATCAGTATTTCAGGTATTTTTTGGGAGGAATGGACGCCGTGTGCTCCGGACCAAAGAAGAAAAGGATCATCCAGACTGTTACCAGCAACAAGTCCAAAAGCCAGTGTCTGTCATGGTATGGGGTTGTGTCAGTGCCCTTGGCAAAGGTAACTTGCACTTCTGTGATGGCACCATTAATGCTGAAAAGTACATAGAGATTTTGGAGCACAATATGCTGCCTTCAAGAAGACATCTTTTCCAGGGACGTCCATGCATATTTCAACAAGACAATGCAAAACCACATTCTGCACACATTACAAAGTCCTGGCTGCGGAGGAAGAGGGTACGGGTACTTGACTGGCCTGCCTGCAGTCCCGACCTGTCTCCAATAGAGAATGTGTGGCGCATTTTGAAGCGCAAAATGCGACAACGAAGACCCCGTACTGTTGCCCACCTTAAGACTTGTTTGCAGGAAGAATGGGACAAAATTACACCTGAAACACTTCATCACTTGGTGTCTTCAGTCCCTAAACGTCTTTTAAGTGTTGTGAAAAGGAATGGCAACATTACAAAGTGGTAAATGCTTTACTGTCCCAACTTTTTTTGGAATGTGTTGCAGGTCTGAATGACAGGAAAGGATGTATATTTACAAATGACATGAAGTTGACCAGACAAAACATGAAATATTTTGTGTTCATATTGTCTGCAATGAAATACAAGTCAAAGTAAATTTAGAAATCACTACTTTCTTTTTTTATTTGCGTTTTCCATACTGTCCCAACTTTTTCTGATTTGGGGTTGTATGTAATACATGTTTCTCACAGTCAGTATCATATTACACAGAAAGAAAAGCTGAACATCTAATGATGGTTTGTAGTTTCAGCTTCTGGGCATCTGGAGAGCCCAATGGACATACAAAGAAGGACTGTGCTGTGACTGAAAATGAAGAGTTTGGTTCCAAAACGCGATAAACGCCATTTAAAAAAAATAAAAATCAGATTTTGGTTTCCGCCAAAATCTGTATTGTATCTGGTCGGTATTGAAAATGCGATATCCGCCGAGTTATTCTGTCATGTTTTCTCCCTATCTTTCCAAACTGTGACAAACGCCAGTCTCCCTTCTCTGCAGAATGCAATATATCCGCTCAACCAATCACAGCGCACCATTCCACGCACTGTAGACAGTAATGGTGGCGCTTTGAATACATCCTAGTTTTCCTCATCTACTTTGTATTTTGTAATCAACAAACAAACTTTAGGGCTGCAAGATAAATCGCATGTGATTGTCGTGCGCATCGTGTCAGGTTCTGTAATCAGCAGTAAATCTCCTTCATGTGCTTTCAGATGGAGCGGCATTTAATACACAGAGCCGTAGATCAGTGATCACTGACAAGCTATGCAATATCACGTTCATAATCGCAGAGGAGTCACATTCGATTATGAACGCGATATTGCATAGCTTGTCAGTGTAAGTGTTTTTATTAATGCCATTTATGTTTTTGTTAATAGTCTACAGCGTATAGCACTAGTTAACTAAATGAATGTAACGTAGCAAAGATGAATGCACTTTTGGAAGTTGAATGTAAGGGAAATGTCAACACTTAGGATGCTTTACACAGGCCCCAGTCTACTGTTAACTGAGGGCATCCTGAAGATGCATGCAAAATCTTACAACCACTGAGAAAGTATCCAAAGACAGATAACTTTTTAAAATAGTATCATTTCTACTTAATGGATTCGCTTCAAACGTTGATCAGTTCTTCCTACAACAAAAAATCTGGCCAAAAAAGTTACTCTGAAACACCTGAGACATTTTGAACTACATGCTTTTCTAAAAACCATCAAGAGCAGAAACACAGATGCAAAGCTCAAATACCATGAACACTATCCACTTAAGTACAACAACTTTACCAACACAAGGTGTAACTATCTATCTATAAAATTTACTATAGTATCTAGTAATTGAATGCAGTGCAAGTCGCGTCTTTTGGATTAAAGTATATTCCCAAATGCTTAAATATAAATGAATATGCAAAGAGAGAAACACTGAGATGATGTGACTCCAACATCAAAATAAAAAAAGGGTAAGCTCAAGAGAAGATAAAGAACAGATGAAGATCTATGCTAATGGTGATCCAATATACAGTCATGATGTCAGGACAGAACAGAACTCAAACACTAAACATCTCAACAACATCATGTACTCATTCTATCATAACTACTAACACATTTTAGTCACATTAGTGTTTAAGGGCCCTCATGATATGATATGCCAATATGCTGTGATATAATAAAGATGTCTACTGTAAGGAAATGTCTCTTAGTGACAGAAACCACTTATTATTTTCACTTCCTCTAGTGTTTTTAGATACACCATTTGTAATGTCTTCCACATTCTACTGTTGTACCCCTAAAGAAATGAATAGTACTTTTAAGTAGTCCAACATTTCAATCCAGCATTTCCTCATTCAGTTGATAATATCTTTTGTAATAAAAAAAAAAAAGATTGATATATATTTATATAGTTGTGCATTGGAACACCACTGTTCTTCCAATAGGTTTTCTACAGTGAGACTTGTGGCATTGGTGTCATTTGCAGCATTGGCTTCTGAGAAGTGCTTGCTCACGCTACCAAAAGCAACTAGTTCTCAACCAGTGTGTTTGTTATACAAAGACTGCAACTGTAGTGAAGGAGCAACTACGGTGAAGAGTAACTACAGTGCAATTTCATTATGATCTGCAGTACATGAGTACAAAAGGTAAAGCTTACCCCCAAACACCCCCCCCCCCCCCCCCACCCCCTTACTAGGATATCACATGTTCATGACCACAGTGGTGCCTTATAAAAGTTCAAAAGCAGAAGTTCAAAGCAATACAGCCTACTTGAAGCAACAATTTCTAATAATCTCACATTTACCTCCACCTCCATCTTATTAATGGAATTCATGGAACGTGGAATGGATAAAGATGAAGATGAAGAGAAGATGAGCATCTACGCTAATGTACATGCTGTAAACATTCAAGACGTCAGGACAGA
The DNA here is from genome assembly GCA_027422415.1 of Schizothorax lantsangensis. Lineage (NCBI taxonomy): Eukaryota > Metazoa > Chordata > Actinopteri > Cypriniformes > Cyprinidae > Schizothorax > Schizothorax lantsangensis. The sequence continues at coordinate 218,271 of JAPDDO010000388.1, read as the reverse complement.
AACAGAGAACACCAGGAAACACCAAACACCTCAACACACAGGTACTGCAACTCATTTCATTATAAAAAAAACAACAACACACATTTGACACACATATAACACATTTAAGTTATATGAGTGTTTAATAATCTTCAGGAAGTGATTGCGTGAAGAGCAGAAGCTCCAGAGCAGCTGTAGTGTGTTTGGTTCTGCTGTGTGTTCTTCTGCTGACTGCAGTCATAGTGCTGTGTGTCATCTTCACTCAAGAGAGACAACAGCTCATATCCAAGAATGAAAACCTGACCAATGAGAGAGACCAGCTAATGCTCAAGATTGAAAATCTGACCAATGAAAGAGAACGGCTACTACTTAAGAACACAAACCTGACCAGTGAAAGAGACCAGCTGAGAAATGAACTTCAGATTTGTGGTAAAGTTTCTATTGTCTATGTAGTTATTTGCTATACAGCAGACATTTAACAAAACCATGGAGTTGGGTTGTGGTCTCTGTAACTTTCTGTGCACACAATATATGATTATTTTATCTGTTATAATATACAGACAGATGAGTGTAAATGGGAATAAAACGCTAACAGCTGAACTGGTTCTGTTAACAGTTGGATGGACTTGCTATCAATCCAGTTTTTACTACAAGTCCAATGAGAAGAAGAGCTGGACTGAGAGCAGAAGATACTGTACAGAGAGAGGAGCAGATCTGATCATCATAAACAACAGAGAGGAACAAGTGAGTGAAAATCAGTTTTGTGTGTGTTTATAGTGTTTAGCAGCTAAATGAGAGATGATCAGATGAGGTGTGTCTATTCATGAAATAAATGTGCAACTGTATCTTTTGCTCAGGATTTTGTTAAGGACATTTCTGGTGATGCTGTATTTTATATTGGTCTGACTGACATTGATGTAGAAGGCAGCTGGAAATGGGTTGATGGCAGCACACTGACCTCTGGGTGAGAAATCACTGAACTGAGCTGATTATGTTATAAACAATTCTCATAGTCAGTATCATATCACACAGAAACAACACTGATCTAATGCTGATCTGTAATTTCAGCTTCTGGGCGTCCTATGGACAAATAAGAGAGCCGAATGGAGGAAGAGCAGAGAACTGTACTGTGACTGTGGCTAAACCTCCACCAGAGTGGACTAATTTAGTAGGGTGGGTTGATGTTGATTGTAATAGAGCTTATCAATGGATCTGTGAGAAGAGGATTTCACAAATCAAACTGCCATAGAAACATCACACACCTTTTAGACACAAGTTCAACAGTACAAAACTTGTAATAACTTCTCATCTAAAGCAGTATTTCTCAACCTTGTACCTGGCAAATGCCTACAACTGCACATTTTGAATATTTCCTTTGTCAGACACCCATTTCATGTGCTGGAGTTTCTTCTAATGAGTGGATGAGTTGAGTCAGGTGTGTTTCATTAGGGAGACATACAAAATGTTCAAAATGGGACTCCAGAAGTGTGTTTAAATCAACTAGAAATGTCTTGCAAGTGAACATCACAGAGTATTCTGCCATATAAGTGAGATTCCAGTCTTCAGTTATTATTTGCACATTATTCAGTTATACATCACCAGTCATTGCAAGTCACTCCAGTACTTAACTCTCTGGGGTCTGAGGGGGTTTTGGGGCCCTGGAGAAGTTTTGGCATGTCCTGACATTTCTGCCTTTTTCAGTATCTTAAAACCATATTAATGTCTAAAGTCTGTTTACACTGTAATCAGCACAAACTGGGCTACAATAATATGTGAGCAGCATGAAAGTACAGTAGGTGGCCAACCAGAACTAGCTTTTTACCTCCGTGAGCGCCGCTGCGTCTGCGAAATGCATTTGCAGCTTTTGACCGCTTAGTGGCGCTTCAACCACAAGTTATCAAGCGAACGCTTCAAAGTGCATTTTCACAAATAGCCGTCAGCTTTGCCTCGCCGATGTGTCACATTTGACGCTGCAGTCGGCGGAAAAAGAAAGAAATACACTGTAGGCCTAGATAAAATATTTCATATTTACCGATGCAAATTTAGTACTTATGAAGTTATGTGCGTTTCTCATTTAGAACAAATTCAAGCAGGATAAATGTCAAGTCTATGAGCCTGTGCTTATATTTACGCTAAGCTAAGTATTACGCCATATTTTAGATCTGAAACATTTAACAGGTGTGCAGCATTATTTATATAATATAAACGATGTGTTAAGTTACCTTAAAGAAATGGTGGTTTACTTAGCATCGTAGCATTAAAAGTGTTAGCCTATTTCAGTAGGCTAGGCTACATACATGGATTAATATGCTAAATGTCAATATTCTGACATCATTAATATTTGTCACAAATACATTTTTAATTTATATTTAAAAATTCCTTTAACAAAACAGCATGCATTTTTGTCACGCACATAATTTGTTATTCGTTACCTGTCCTTTATTTTGACAGAGAACATGGGAAAAAGATATCTGTTCACTAATTAAAAAATTGTTGCGTATTTTATGAATTCTTTACTTTAGTACAGCGTGAGGCACTGTATAATTTCGCTCCCATTATTTAGGCCTAGCTAAAACAAGAAACGGATAAATTGAACTTGGCACGATTTAGCTAAATCATTGAAACTGAAAAGAAGGGATGGATTAATAAAACGTCCTCCGTTTAAACTCAAGTTCTCTCATTATAATCATGCTGATGACTGATAGCCTACTGTGTAGGTCTATACTGCTGTGATCTGTTTCAGGCTTTCTATATCATAACATTTTAGAAATGAATTCATTCTAATAACATTTTAGAAATTGCATTCTCAACAAGAAATTCGTAGAGATTCAGCCCTGTTCCATCATTTAGTCTTATTTGTCTATTTTTTTCTTCATTACAAATCTTGTTTGTTTTTATTTGGAATCATTGCATGTAAAAAAAAATATTCACTTTGTTATGCATATGCAAAATGTGAAACTGCAATCTTCTTCGCAGTCTATAGCATTTTAAAATTATTTGTACAATTTAACAACCTGCTTTGTATCTTTATTATTTAATGCATAAGCGATTTATTAAAACAATTTTATGAGAGTCATTAGAACATGTTTATGACTGTGAATCTTGATCAAGAACACTAATGATCAATAAATTGGCAGATCATTTTAAAATGTCTAACAGCCTTCAATTTACAGGTTATAACTGCATCTGTCTCGGAAGTAGACTTGTGAAGATTTATTTTAATGCGGATGCCATACTGTAGCGTTAACCTAAAATAAATGTGCTCTATTACTATTCATATTTAAGTGTTTGTGCGGAAAAGTATTAACGCGCATGCATGACAGGGAGGCGCCCAAGTGATCACTTGAATTTTTTCCTGATAATGAAATAACGAAATATTGGGGTCTCACACATACATGAGAACATTTTTTACTTTTAAAGAAACCAATTCAAAATGAAAGCAAATACCCCCTGATTTTATCATTTGTATGAAGGTTGCATTTCTCTCTAAAGGCGCATCCAGTACTGTGGAGATGAGAGTCAGCACCGTGAATTTCATCTTGCAGCCGACAAGAAAACATTAGTTTATTAATAAATAAATAAAATGTCTCCTTAATTAAAACTGAAAATAGTACAAAGCAGGATATAAATTAAGAACAAAAGTTTTTGTCTCTCTGGCAGAGGCACGTGCGTCTCTTTCAGCCAGTTTCTTTGTCTCTCTTGCAGAGGGCCCGCGTCTCTCCTGAGAAAAAAACTAAACCATATTATATTCTATATAATAGCTATGCCATTGCAAAAATTGCAAAAGCCAAACCAAATGAGGCATTTGTCCTAAAACAGACACTGCCTAAACCTGCTCTGCAAGTTTGAAATGCTAATCAGACACTCTCCATATGAACGAGCAAGCGATTCACACCTGAATACACACGTCTGTATTCATCATTTTATATATTATTTATTACATTATAAAAATAAAAAAAAAAATAAAAAAGGCAACCAGGGGTTTGAACCTGTGTCGCTGAAATCACTGACTAGCTTCTACCACTACTAGCTTCTCTTCATTCATCTCACTTCGCAATAATAAAAATAACAGTGTCACCATGCAGATTTTTGTGTTTATTATAATGTTAAAATGCTGATCTTATATAGGCATAATAATTTTTTTCACAATAAACTGGACTGCCAGTGAGCACGCTGCTTTTTGCTGCTGCTTTTGATGAATATAGCCTACAGCAAAACGTTATAGCACCAATGATAAGCACCGTTTATTTTTCAACCTCACATAAAAATGATTAATGGTACAAAAACACATTTTTGCTGTTATAATAACTATGACTTTTTAAAAGTTTTTTCTTAAATATGAACCAAAAGCGCGATCATAAATTATTAACGTCTTACTGTCATTATTAGTCCTTCATAGATCAGTCTTACATGTATTCTGTAGCTTATTGTGAATATAAACCATCAGTTTCGGACACGGCAAAGCTAAACTGCACCTGATTTTAGAGCTTTGCATTTCAGCACGATCTTGACGGGTCCCTGTTCACACAGACAGAGACGGAGACGGCAAGCGCATCCTGTTTGTTTTCTCTGTTTTACAAAAGCACAACGTTTTGTTGATATTGTGAGTGCACACAAAAATAAGGGTAGACCATTTACAGTTCCGAATGAAGTATTAGTCTTATCTGTATGAACAAAAATGACGGCGTACTTGTTTCCACTGAAGAACAAAATGAAGTGATCTCGCTGGCGCTTCATGCATTAAGCGCTTCAACTTCCACTAACGCTTAGATATACGCCTAACAGCACATTTTTATTTAGGTTAAATGCTTAAACTAACATTGTACTATGCTTTGTGTTTTATTTTAAGCAAGTAGTGATGATTTGAGAATGCTAAATTGATAAAATGTGATCAACTCAACTGTCTGCCACTATCCGCTCGGTCTTCACTTAAAATAAAAAAACCAACAACTTGAATTTAACAAACAAAAATGTTCCAAATATTTTTCTACATTAATTAATAATGAAACAATAAGAAATATAATTCAAAACAAATCTGAACTATTTTAATGGCTGCAACAGCAGTGTAATTAGGAAGCGAGAGAGAGAAAAAAGACACGGACTCCAGTCGGACTCGGGCCGAGGATACTGGTAAGCTGTCGGTCAATTGGGCCGGGCTAGGGCCTGATTTATGCAAGGCTCTACCTGATTTATGCATTTGGAAATTAATGTTGTGAATCAGGGGTTGTTTTCTAATTAAATGACAAAATTCTTAAGTTGTTTTGTGTTGTCTAATTCTTTTTTTTATTATAATTTATTTACATTTTACGGATTCCCCCAATATCTCTTATGCCCAAACTCTGTATGCTAAACCGTATTGTAGGATATCAGAGTGAATCAGACCATTTAAGAATCGAAGAATCGATCAGATGGGGGTTGGAACCAGCAAAAGAGCAAATTCCACAGAGGGGCCCCAATGCAACAGGACAACGTCATAAATTAGATTCTGGCGCCACTAGTCTGAAGCAAGCCTAACCAACAAGCCTCTTTCACAAAACAGCTTGCAACATTAAAACTAAAGAACACTTATTGATGATTCCAATTCAGGACAAAGACTGTCAAATTTGGGGCAAGTAATCAACACTGATGGTCAAAATAAACGAACCACATGAACGTCACATGGGTTCCACGCTACTTTGTCCAAAGAACATGTTTTTGTTCTATGTAGAACTACACACAGAGACTTTCTTTCCATATGCACCTGAAATCATCCTAAAGGACATTTCTATGCAGAACCCCATATTATGTTTACACATTAGACTATCATGTTTTAATCAAATATTATGTATGTATTTTTAATCATTATTGAATAGCTGAAGGATTCATATGTGGTATGTATGAGTTTGGAAAATCATGCTTTAAATGTTTCTTCCGATCAATTCTTTGTCAAATGTATCATATTTTGGTTATAGAAATCACATCCAAAAAGTATACTTTGCAAGTGTGTAAAATTTGGACAATGTCACTAACCACGACATGTTGATTTATTGATGGGGTGGAGAAACAAGGCAACACCCCGAGCCAGGATAGGATCTAATTGGTCAAGACAACCAGTGGGAGGTGTCAAAAAGCAGAGTTTAAAAACTCAGAATGCCATCAAACACTCTCTTAGTCGCTTCTGCTCTTCTGAACTTTTAGCCATGCTTTTTGTCATCACTTTCTGTGCTCCTTGAGTGCCATGTGCTCTGGCCTACAGGCCAGCTGCGACCACAATGAGAAGAAAACCACCTAGTCTCTTTACATCCTTTTATCCTTTTACTTTAGTTTATTTTCCTTCTGTGGAGTTTTGTGTTCTAATGTAAGTTTGCTGCAAAGTTCAGATCCGACTGCACTCGCTTCTAACTTCAACCAGACCAACTCCGCATCTTCAGCCAACGCCCAAGACGTCACTACGAAAGACCACTGAACTGTCAGCCAACCAGCACCCTGGAAAAAAAACCCTTTTCTGCAACGACGACGAACAGAAGGGAGTCCCTTAACACAAATGCAAAGCAAGCAAGTAACCTCCAGACTTTGCTGAGCCGGTGCAGTTTAATATAAATGTTAGCCTCATTGAGAAACTCAGTGTGAGGGTTAAATGAGTGATTGATGGTTGTTCAGGTCGATGCAATTACACATATTGCTATAAACTTGGGATTTCATATTTTCATTCTCTTAAACTCATCCTTTCCTTACTTTCTCTCTTTCTGCAACCTGTGTGAATGCGTGTGTTCATGTGTTAGATTAGTTTCATGTCTTAGATTTATTAAATAAAGCCTTGTTTATATTGAAAAGAGAAGTATCTTGTGTTTTGTGCTCACAAGTTAATGTCTTCATCTGCCGATCTTGTTACTGTGCTATTTAATAGAGTTTTCACTATATTTTGGGATTTTAATATCCAGTGCAGAGTTTGTTATACGGCTTGTTCAGTGAATTGCCGTGAAACAGTGAGTCTGTTCAAATTCCCTATAAAATCATAAATGATTTCCTTTGAGCTAAATTGACCGGTTTCCCTTTAAATTATATATTAATATTAAGTTTTAACATTACAGTATTATCAGTATTATTATTATTATTTAAAAAAATGTTTAAATATTTTTTAAACACGTTTTAATTAATACAAAGGAACGATAAAAAGTTATCAATTTCTTAATTCAGGGACATAATTTTCGTCATGTCGTGGGCTCTGTATACGGGAATAAATGTGTTAAAAAAGGCCAGATAACGAATAAGTACAGGTGCATCTCAATAAATTAGAATGTCGTGGAAAAGTTCATTTATTTCAGTAATTCAACTCAAATTGTGAAACTTGTGTATTAAATAAATTCAATGCACACAGACTGAAGTAGTTTAAGTCTTTGGTTCTTTTAATTGTGATGATTTATGTACTCAATACTTGGTAGGGGCTCCTTTTGCTTTAATTACTGCCTCAATTCGGCGTGGCATGGAGGTGATCAGTTTGTGGCACTGATGAGGTGGTATGGAAGCCCAGGTTTCTTTGACAGTAGCCTTCAGCTCATCTGCATTTTTTGGTCTCGTTTTTCATTTTCCTCTTGACAATACCCCATAGATTCTCTATGATTCTCTATGATTCTCTATGGGGTTCAGGTCAGGTGAGTTTGCTGGCCAGTCAAGCACACCAACACCATGGTCATTTAACCAACTTTTGGTGCTTTTGGCAGTGTGGGCAGGTGCCAAATCCTGCTGGAAAATGAAATCAGCATCTTTAAAAAGCTGGTCAGCAGAAGGAAGCATGAAGTGCTCCAAAATTTCTTGGTAAATGGGTGCAGTGACGTTGGTTTTCAAAAAACACAATGGACCAGCAGATGACATTGCACCCCAAATCATCACTGACTGTGGAAACTTAACACTGGACTTCAAGCAACTTGGACTATGAGCTTCTCCACCCTTCCTCCAGACTCTAGGACCTTGTTTCCAAATGAAATACAAAACTTGCTCTCATCTGAAAAGAGGACTTTGGACCACTGGGCAACAGTCCAGTTCTTCTTCTCCTTAGCCCAGGTAAGACGCCTCTGATGTTGTCTGTGGTACAGGAGTGGCTTAACAAGAGGAATACGACAACTGTAGCCAAATTCCTTGACACGTCTGTGTGTGGTGGCTCTTGATGCCTTGACCCCAGCCTCAGTCCATTCCTTGTGAAGTTCACCCAAATTCTTGAATTGATTTTGCTTGACAATCCTCAAAAGGCTGCGGTTCTCTCGGTTGGTTGTGCATCTTTTTCTTCCACACTTTTTCCTTCCACTCAACTTTCTGTTAACATGATTGGATACAACACTCTGTGAACAGCCAGCTTCTTTGGCAATGAATGTTTGTGGCTTACCCTCCTTGTGAAGGGTGTCAATGATTGTCTTCTGGACAACTGTCAGATCAGCAGTCTTCCCCATGATTGTGTAGCCTAGTGACCCAAACTGAGAGACCATTTTGAAGGCTCAGGAAACCTTTGTAGGTGTTTTGAGTTGATTAGCTGATTGGCATGTCACCATATTCTAATTTGTTTAGTGAATTGGTGGGTTTTTGTTAAATGTGAACCTAAATCATCACAATTAAAAGAACCAACGACTTAAACTACTTCAGTCTGTGTGCATTGAATTTATTTAATACACAAGTTTCACAATTTGAGTTGAATTACTGAAATAAATGAACTTTTCCACGACATTCTAATTTATTGAGATGCACCTGTATAAGTGATATTGCACATATTTTTATTGCACAGTGGATAGAACATTTCAGAATCAGAAAGAGCTTTATTGCCAAGTATGCTTGTGCATACAAGGAATTTGTTTTAGTGTCATAAGCTTTCAGTTCACAGAGACAACAACACACAGACAATAAAAATAAGATGAGAATAAAAAAAATATACGTTAATAGACAAAAATTGAAAAATTAATTGTATGTGTAGTTGAGATATAGATGATAGAATGGAATATAATAGAAAGAGATGCTGGGATGTACTAGGATGGAGGTTGATAAATAAATATAAGGTTATTGCATATTTTTATTTCATAATGGGGAACATTTAACTGTTCATAAGGTGGATTGCCTGGGAGAAGAAACTGTTATTGTGCCTGGCTGTCCTGGTATTTGGGGCTTTGTAGCACCGGCCAGATGGCAAAAGTTAAAAAAGGGGATGACTTGGACGTGAGGGATCCAGAGTGATTTTCTGAGCCCTTTTTCTCATTCTGGATGTATACAGTACTTGAAGGGCGTGCAGGGAAGCACCAATAATCCTCTCGGCAGTCCGAACCATTCTCCGTAATCTTCTGGTGTCTGATTTTGTAGCTGAGCCAAACCAGACAGTTATTGATGTACATAGAACAGACTCGATGGCTGAATCAGAATCAGAATCAGAATCAGCTTTATTCGCCAAGTGTGTGCAAACACACGAGGAATTTGTTGTGGTTTTTAAGAAGCTCTTGGTACATACATGCATACATACATATAAACATACATATCTGACATGAGAACAGAACATTTAAATAATCCTTAACAATAATAATAATAATAATAATAATAATGTGTCTGAATCTGGAACAGAAGATCTATGTACAGATAGAACTGTTTCAGCAGCTCCTGTGGCAGGTTAAACTTCCTCAGCTGGCAAAGGAAGTACAACCTTTGTTGCGCCTTTTTTTTTTTTTTTTTACAATGGAGTCAATGTGATTGTCTCACTTCAGGTCCTGGAAGATGATGGACCCCAGGAACTTGAATGTCTCCACTGCGGCCACAGTGTTGTCCGTGATGGTGAGTGGGGGGAGAGCAGGGGGCTTCCTCCTGAAGTCAACGATCATCTCCACAGTTTTGAGTGAGTTGAGCTCCAGGTTGTTAAGACCGCACCAGACAGCCAGCTCTTTAACCTCCTGTCTGTAGGCAGACTCGTCACCGTCCTGAATGAGGCCGATAAGTGTGGTGTCATCTGCAAACTTCAGGAGCTTGACAGAGGGGTCCTTAGAGGTGCAGTCATTGCTGTAGTTGGAGAAGAGCAGTGGGGAGAGAACTGGTGCCCTGAGGAGCACCAGACAGCCAGCTCTTTAACCTCCTGTCTGTAGGCAGACTCGTCACCGTCCTGAATGAGGCCGATAAGTGTGGTGTCATCTGCAAACTTCAGGAGCTTGACAGAGGGGTCCTTAGAGGTGCAGTCATTGCTGTAGATGGAGAAGAGCAGTGGGGAGAGAACTGGTGCCCTGAGGGGCACCAGTTCTGGTGATGCGGCAGTCTGACATGAATTTCCCCATTCTCACTAGCTGTTGCCTGTCTGTCAGAAAGCTGGTGATCCATTGGCAGATAGTGCTGGGAACAAAGAGCTGGGTTAGTTTGGCCTGGAGGAGAGCTGAGATGATTGTATTGAAAGCTGAACTGAAGTCCACAAACAGGATCCTCACATAAGTAGGGTGGTCCAGTAAGGGTCCAGCAATGTCCTTCAGATAAGCCAACACCAGTCTTTCAAATTACTTCATGACCACAGATGTTAGGGCAACAGGTCTGTACTCATTACGTCCTGTGATTTTGGGTTTCTTTGGGATGGGGATGATGATGGAGCATTTGAAGCAGGCAGGAACTTCACACAGTTCCAGTGATTTGTTAAAAATCTGTAAAAATATGGAGTCCAGCTGGTCAGCACAGGTTTTCAGACAGACTGGTGAAACACCATTGTGCAGGAGAGGGGAGAGGGGGGTTGGTGGAGGTGATGATGGTTGTGTAGAGAGATGGTCAGAATGGGTATGGGGTGTGAGACCGGGAGTTTCAAATCTGCAGTAAAATTGATTCAGGTCATCAGCCAGTTGTTGATTCCCTGCAGAGCTGAGGCATGGTGTCTTGTAGTTTGTAATGTCTTTCAGGCCTTTCCACACAGCTTTTCAAGCGTAGCTTCTCTAAGCCACTCTGATCTCCTTTGTCAGTGTGTTCCTGGCCTGATTGTACAAGACTCTGTGTCCCTACTCCTGTAGGCATCCTCTTTGGCCTGATGTAGCTTTCTGAGTTTTTCTGTGAACCATGGTTTGTCATTGTTATATGTTCTGGAAGGAATAAGTGAAACATACCTGGCATTTCCAAAGTGTTCTTAGGCTTTTTGCTATACACTGAATAAAAGAAAGGTAACACAAGCTCACTGGTACTCATGACTGGGATGTCCCAGTCATGAGTACCAGTGAGCTTGTTTTACCGTATGTATCACAGTCCAGTGTTGTTGAACATGCTGATGTTGGAGCAGCACTCTCAGAAAAAAATAGTTTGAAGAGATTCATGTGAAAGTTTGTGTCAGCAGGACTCATCTGTGGTACAGGCGTCTGGTCACTGGAAAAAAGTAAGTAAATAAGTAAAACAAACCAACTGTCAGCATGCTGATATCAGGAGCAACTATATTATCACATTAAATATCACCAATATTACTGTCTCGTAACAAAGCATGTTTTTTTTTTTTTTTTTTATAGACACACGCTTTGTGTTGTCATTCCATTGGCAGATTGAGCTGGGAACAAAGAGCTGGGTTAGTTTGGTCTGGAGGAGAGCTTGGATGATTGTATTAAAAGCCGAACTGAATTCCACAAACAGGATCCTCACATAAGTGCCTGGATTGTCTAGATTTTGCAGGATATAATACAGTCCTATATTGACTGCATCATCCACAGACCCGTTTGCTCGATAAGCAAACTGCAGGGGGTTTAGTAATGTCCTTCAGATAAGCCAACACCAGTCTTTCAAACGACCACAGATGCACCAATATTACTGACTCATAACAAAACATGATTTTTTTTATAGACACATGCTTTATGTATTGTCATGTATGTATGTAATATGCATTATTATCATTGTTGCAAACAGTTGTGCTACTGTCCAGTACACCAGCACTGACCAGTACTGTATTTCATATTTCAACATGTCTCACTGGATTTCAGACATTTCAGTCTGACAATACAGTCTGGGAAAAGCTCAACTAGTAAAATGTGTAGCCTACAAATTAATGTAAAACAACAACAACAACAAAAAAACTCTATAACCTTCTGAGGGAAATTCAAGGCTTATTCCATGTGTCTGTCTTCTAAAAACTAGAAGAAGCTCATGAAATTGCTTTGTTTGCATTGAAAATAGGGGCATTTACAGGATTGCGTGGATGATTGAATAGTGGTGGGAGTGGCTACATTGAAGATAATTAGTTCAGACAGGAAAGAATGTGAGACTCATACTGGTTTCATACGTATTACGTAAAGAAAGAATATTTGTTTTTAAGGTGACTTAAAAGTAGACATGTTAAGCTTTCTATAGACACGTTTCTCATGTATATGTGACAAGTATTTGCTGAGTTTCGGATAGTTTTTAAAAATGTATTTCAGAAAGAAATCCACAGAGATTTAGACATCAGACAGAGCACCTTTATATGTTCTTTATTTTACAAAAGTGCAGCATTTAGCTATTGTCATGAGTGTACACAAAGTAAAGTACAGGGCTTGAATTTTGGTGTGGCATTGCGGTTATTGCACATAATTCTACTCATTCCCGCAGGTTCTGCACTTATAACAAGTGTTTTTAAGTCTTGTCAATTTAAACATTCAAGCGACTTACCTAAAAAACTTAAAGCACTATTAATTTCTTTTGTACCTTGCTGTTTTATTTATTTGTGCTATTGGTTGTCATTTATTTTTCTTTATTACTGACTGTTTACTTGCCTTTTTTAGTTAAAAATTAATTAAATTCAGAGTTTGAAATCAAAGTTGCTTGCACTGTGTGTAAGCTATTGCACAACAAATTTAGCACATAGCACCATCTAGAGCAGTGGTTTTCAAACTTTTTTCAGAGCGACCCTATTTTTCTCTTTTTAAATTGACGTGATCCATATATATATGATATATATATACATATATGATATATATATATATATATACTGTATATATATATATACACAGTATATATGCGGACGGACGGAAAACTGCGCTACAGACCGATCTCGAGTCCCACCGTAGAGCTCCGGAAGGATGCTCTGTTCCAAAATCAAATCACTGTCGGTGCTTCTGAAATTAGTGAGGGTGCATGCCTCTATTCTGACATTTCATATTTTTTTCCAGTCCATAGTAATGATTATCACAATGTCATTGCGATTTCGAGAGAATATGCGGATGTCACCTCCGAAAGTTTGTTGCAAGTACGCCACATTGGTCCTCTTAGCAGCATGAAAAACGAAACTTCTATTCAAATTCTGAATGGAGAATAGGCTATATACAGCTGAGGGTGTAATAATGAGTGACAGGTGAATGCAATTTGGGGAATGGAGTCCGGGAGGACAGGAGATGGTGACCTCTGGTGGTGAGAGGAAGAAATGCCGGGCCCGGACTCATGACAGTAATGATCAATCTGCAGGTTATTTAGTGCTATAACACATCCTGAAGTTTGCCTTTTCAGAGTTTTTCAGTATGGGTTTAAATGTCAGGAGTTCCTGTTGGGACGAAAGTAACACTTGTTACTTTTGTCCCGCTACAGTGACAAGAAGTGTTTCTTTTGTTCCGTTGCATGCTAATGTGGTGACTTTCTGTGTCTTGCATCATTTATTAAAACATATTTATGTCATATTATACCAAAAGAATATGCCAAGAGTGAGGGTCAGAAAGACAGACAAGAGGTCTGGTTTTAGCCAGATGTTTAAACTTGAATGATGAACATTCTCATAATGTTGAAGAGAAATATTCATAACATTTAAGTTATTCATTTGCATAACAATTTACATAACCTAACTTGATAAAAATCTTGCTTGGCACCTGACATATAGTATAATATAATTTAAAGTGTACAGAGAAAATAATTGAGATGGCGTGCATTAGAAACTGTCTTCACCCTCATGGTTTTATGTACTGTTCTTTTGCATCAGGGAGTGTTTAAAGAGCAGTGTGGTTCCTAACATAAGGAAAGAGTGGATGAAATGTATTTATTTTTTATTAAGTTCCAGACCGCGTCGGTAAGAACTTGGTCCTTTGTTCATTTTTCAGTTATAAACAAGGCATATTTAGATGCTGGATTTTCAAAAAAGATTGAAACTAAAAGACAATGCTGTGTGACTATATGGGATCCAACAGTAATGTCACAACACAAGTATGAGTAAATTTTTTCATTACATGCACACTGTTGCTTTGTCTGATATGAGTATTTATGCGCTTTTAAAATAAACCACTTGAGCAGGGGTGGCGAACTCAGGTCCTGGAGAGCCGCAGCTCTGCAGAGTTCAGCTCCAACCCTAATTAAAACTCACCTGCCTGTAGCTTCCTAGAAACCCTTCAGACCTTGATTAGCTTGTTCAGGTGTGTTTGATTAGGGTTGAAGCAAAACTCTGCAGGGCTGCGGCTCTCCAGGACCGCTGTTCGCCACCCCTGTACTGGAGCATCCATCTGTGAAGGATGTAGGCTGTCAATCATACACAACTATTAGCCAATCATAGCAGTGGGTGTTTACTTCTGAGTCAACAATCCTTCACGCCCATTCAAACAGAGCATTCTGATGAGGGGTTAAAAACAGGACAGAAAATAGCCCATTACTTCTAAATTATGATGTTTTTTTTATTTACAAATCTTGATAACATAGGTTATAAGTGGACCTCCGAGAACAGTACAAAATAAAAAAACAAAGGCAGTTAATGACCCCTGTAACACAGAAAGGTTGTAAAAAGTTGACTAGGAATAAGCAAAAAGAAAATTAATATACTTCTTACTTATTATGTCTGAATTTAATAGGATATAATATTGAAATTACTACTCATTAAAATATTTATTAAAAATTGTACAATTTAATAATTTAGCAGACGCTTTTATTCAAAGCCAGGACAATGGAAGCAATAAAAATAAAAATAAATAAAAACAGATAGAAAATAAAAAGAATAGAACAAGCTAGTTAGAGGCCTTTTTTCCTTTTTGTTATTTGTATTATAAATCAAAAGGATGGATAAATAGGATTTTTTTTTAGAAAACAAGCAGTTAGTATGAATAGACTGCAAATCTAAAAAGGGTAAGTTTCTTTAGAGATTTAGAGAGAGAGTTAGAGGGTCAAATAAAGATGGAAGAAATTAGTTTTTAGCAGTTTCTTGAACACGGACTGCTCGGATTGTGTTGGGCAGGTCATTCCACCAAGAGGAAACGTTTAATGAAAAAGTCAGTGAAAGTGATTTTGTGCCTCTTTGGGATGGCACAATAACGCAAGCTTCTAGAGGCACATAAGTCTGAAGTACTGCATTTAGGTAAAGTCGAGCCAGTGGTGGTTTTTAGGCAAACATTAATGCCTTGAATTTTATGCGAGCAGCTATTGGTAGCCAGTGCAAATTGATAAACAGAGGTGTGACATGCATTCTTTTTGTTTCATTAAAAATTAATGTTGCTGCTGTGTTCTGGATTAATTGTACAGGTTTGATATAACTGGCTGGAAGACCTGCCAAGAGAGCATTGCAATAGTCCAGCCTGGACAGAACAAGAGCTTGAACAAGGAGTTGTGTTGCATGTTCTGAAAGAAAGGGCCTGATCTTCTTGATGTTGAATAAAGCAAATCTGCAGGACCGTGCAGTTTTAGCAATGTGGTCTGATAAATTCAGCTGATCATCAATCATAACTCCAAGGTTTCTGGCAGTTTTTGAAGAAGTTGTGGTTGATGTGTCTAACTGGATGGTGAAATTGTGATGAAACGATGGGTTTGTTGGAACCACAAGCAGTTGTGTCTTAGCTGAGTTGAAGGTGATGGTCCTTCATCCAAGAATCAACATAAATAATAATGATAAAAATAATAATGTGTATATTCAAACTTTGTGCATTTGATCACCTTTTGTGAATGGTCATGCACACAAAATCAGTCCTCGACCAGACATCACAAGAATCATCTAAGAAATGGTAAGTGTGGTTTATTTTCTTATGTTAGCTATATTTATTACCATGGTTTACAATGTTTATATTTGTCAGCTAAATGTGTCACTGTTTATTTTAGCTAAAGGATTTTCAATGCAGATAAAACTGTGCGAACCATGGTTAAAATCCATTTGAATTAAGTCTCAGTTATCCCTAATGAGAAATTGCAATCAAAAAATGTTGTTGTAACCTAATGTTCTCTTTAAACAATAAGCCAATATTTTATTTATATTGTTCCAAATGATTTCATTTTTTAATGTTTCCAATATAAAAAGTGAAATATATATATAAAAAAAAAAGTACCAATAAAAATTGCACAGTGAAACGAAAAATCCCATAACATCTTCATGGTTACAGCTCTAATTTGCAACAGTAGAGCAGATATAAAATATTTCTAAATAAATTAACAGCACAAATTCATTTTATTTGATATACTCTTATACCAACTGTGCATCTAGCAGTGACTGAAACACCCACAGCAGCTGCTTAACCTAACGAGAATGGATGTAATGCACAAAATGACAACTGCAAAAATAATAAAACCTTATTAACTGTTAAACGATAAACAACAGTTTAGATATAAATTCGCACCACACCTAAATTATATTTACCCTTTAAAAAATAAAATAAATAATAATCCACTCCATGCATGTCCAGGATAAACTCCGCCCAATGAAACCAAAAATCTCAGAAACCTCAGAAACTAGGCGCCATTTTGTGAGGGTTCGCGGTGGTTCGATTACTTGATGGTAGGTCCTGTTGGTTTTGGAAATATCTTTGATTACTTCGATGTTTTTTTGTCTCTGGATACCAATATAAAGGTATGGCATATTGTAGATGAAAATCGTCTGCAATATGCCATAAATTTTAGATTGGCATCCTGAGTTCTCCTACGATGTTAATTTATCAGGCCTCGTCTTCGTGCCATTTCATGAGGCGTCATATAACGTTAGAGATTAGCCATGTTTGTTAGGTATTTTTTATAATGTGAATATTAATAAGAATTTGGGTAGCTGGTGTGATGTATCATGACAACGATAATTTCAATGTTAGAGATTTTGCTATTTCGTTTATATCATTGCGGTATGTAGATATATACGAGTAACTTGATCCTTTTTATTAATATCATGCATGAATGAGAAAATAAAATTGGGATAATGTTACCAAGAGAAGTGTTATTCAGTCATTAATTGATAAGGAACTCAGCGCTGTGCTCTGACTGACACCCGTAGTGTGTAATTAAGCCGGGTCTCCGGGTTCGAATCATTAGTTCATCCATATACGATAATTGTTTCTCATGGGGCCGCAAGTTATTTTCACCATTTACTGGGGGTAATGTTATTTGGTGATTTCATTGCCGTCCGAATCTGTGTCTTTCTCTCACCACCCACGTGAAAATCCCCGGCCGAATTATGTTTTTGTGTAAATTTAATTGCACGTCCAAATCTCTGAATTTAGGGGAAGAAATCGATTCAAAATTAATTTAATATCTTTCACTGCCGAACGCCGTAGGGTAACTGTTGTAATTAGCTGTAATATATACATGCATATTAATTTCTGAAATGCTGGAAAGTATTTAAAAGAATTTTTTTTTTTTTAACTGATGTCTATATGAGAACCAATTACCATCTGAATAGTTCTAGACGCTATGCGGTCTGTACCTGAAAGAGAAATGATTAGGCCTAGTTCATCTCCCGATGTGACATGAGTCAGCAGTATTGGATACAGAAATTATTTAATAATTCCTAACCTTCCTTACAAAAACATTTATGCATTTCTTAACTCAAATTGTAGCTTTTTTATTTCTCACAATGTATACATTTGTGAATTTCTGTCATGATTGTTAGTATTGAATGTGCAAAGCAAAGATACCTACATATAATAACAGCATACTGTTAATAATATGTAATCTCTGTGTTTGTTGTAAGATACTAAGCCAGGAAGCAAGCACGTGACAAAAGAAGGACGACTCAAACCCAAGAATCGAGAGGTAAATCATTTCTGTTTCCGGTATAGCTTCAGTTTATGCCATAAACTTTATGGGTATGTGATGACTAGGGGTGGGACAATAAATCGATATGGTGATATATTGTGATCCTTCTCCATGCGATACCTGGCACCAAATATCGATATTTTCATTAATACAATAAGGCGCTCTAAATACAGGTGCATCTCAATAAATTAGTTGCAGGTCTAAATGACAGGAAAGGATGTATATTTACAAATGATATGAAGTTGACCAGACAAAACATGAAATATGTTGCGTTCATATTGTCTGCAATGAAATACAAGTCAAAGTAAATTTAGAAATCACTACTTTTTTTTTTATTTGCGTTTTCCATACTGTCCCAACTTTTTCTGATTTGGGGTTGTATATTTTAGATTCATTACATGTAATGTAAAACATTTCAAAAGTTTTTTTTGTTTCAATTTTGATAATGAGAGCTTACAGCTCATGAAAGTCAAAAGTCAGTATCTCAAAATATTAGAATATTTACATTTGAGTTTCAATAAATGACCATCCATACAGTATAAATTCTGGGTATCTCTTGTTCTTTGAAACCACAATAATGGAGAAGACTGCTGACTTGGCAATGATCCAGAAGACGAACATTGACGTCCTCCACAAAGAGGGTAAGTCACAGAGGGTCATTACTGAAAGGTGTGGCTGTTTACAGAGTGCTGTATCAAAGCATATTAAATGCAAAGTTGACTGGAAGGAAGAATTTGGGTAGGAAAAGGTGCACAAGCAACAGGGATGACCGCAAGCTTGAGAATACAGTCAAGCAAAGCTGATTCAAACACTTGTGTGAGCTTCACAAGGAGTGGACTGAAGCTGGAGTCAGTGCATCAAGAGTCACCACGCTCAAACGTCTTCAGGAAAAGGGCTACCAAGACACTTCTGAACCAGATCAAAGTTCAATTAAGACATTTAAGCAATTTTTATAAACATGCTTAGAAAAAAACATTACTGGTGTGCATCTTGAGACAAAACAAAGGCACTGATATATTTTAAGATCAGTCAGGGCAAGTTTCTTTCAGTTGAAACAGCTCAGATTTACATTTTTGTCTAGGACTAGGCTTAAGCCTTGTCTGTGAAACCCGGGGTATATGTATTTAAAATATAGTGTATTTAATACACCAACTTTTAGAATTAAAATGATGACAAATTGGTTTGTATTAATGATTCAATGACTCACTCATACCTCAGTTTTTTCATTAATGGATGAATCAGTGTTTTTGAACGAATCTCGAATGAATGATTCAATAACAAATACATTTTTTAACAGTCACTTGTCTCCACCTAGTGGCAAAATGATGCAATCGACACAAACGTTATTTGAAGCGCCAGCTGCTTTCAAAAGATGAGTGGCTCTATTTTGATCGCTACCATAGACATCAATGTTTGTAGCCGAACTATAAACTTTTATCCCAGTATTTCTATGAATGACTGTAAGACAGAAATAATACTGTGTAGTTGAAAAGACTGTTTGTGAAGCTTTTTCTTACCTAAACATGTTAACTGTCTGCTCTCTGGATCAGCAGCAGTGCGAATGCAGATTTGAATGTTCCGGTATGATTTTTCAAAGTTTTAATAGACACGGGCGAATCGTTGTCATTCAGAAATTAGATCGTGTGGGTATTTGAATCGAGATCGCGATCTTTTAACGATTAATCGTGCAGCTCTAGTCCACAGTCAACGCAGCCATCTACCAGGAAATTTTAGAGCACTTCATGCTTCCTTCTACTGACAAGCTTTATGGAGATGCTGATTTCATTTTCCAGCAGGACTTGGCACCTGCCCACACTGCCAAAGGTACCAAAAGCTGGTTCAATGACCATGGTGTTACTGTGCTTGATTGGCCAGCAAACTCGCCTGTCCTGAACCCCATAGAGAATCTATGGGGTATTGTCAAGAGGAAGATGAGAGACACCAGACCCAACAATGCAGATGAGCTGAAGGCCGCTATCAAATAAACCTGGGCTTCCATACCACCTCAGCAGTGCCACAAACTGATCACCTCCATGCCACGCCGAATTGAGGCAGTAATTAAAGCAAAAGGAGCCCCTACCAAGTATTGAGTACATATACAGTAAATTAACATACTTTCCAGAAGGCCAACAATTCACTAAAAATGTTTTTTTATTGATCTTATGAAGTATTCTAATTTGTTGAGATAGTGAATTGGTGGGTTTTTGTTAAATGTGAGCCTAAATCATCACAATTAAAATAACCAAAGACTTAAACTACTTCAGTCTGTGTGCATTGAATTTATTTAATACACAAGTTTCACAATTTGAGTTGAATTACTGAAATAAATAACATTCTAATTTATTGAGATGCACCTGTATATAAAAATGTATTTGTTGTATATTCAAATTTAAAACAACTTAAAACATTTTTACATATTTAATCTTATATTTTATGATGTTGACTTTTGTTATGCTCTTAGTTACAGCATTCTATTTATACATTTATAATAAACTATACATATAATTAAATAAATAATTAATAACAAATAATTTACATTTATTTGTATAGCACAAATAAATGGGCGTGTCTGAAGCGTGGTGCTGACGCAACTTTTCAAGCGCCAACGGAGGCGTCAGCCAATCAGATCGCCTCATGCAAATACGCAATCCCGTTCATGCAACACCAGAGAAGTATGTGATTGGTTGTTGTAACTATGACAGCGCGTCAGCACCACGCTTCAGACACGCCCTCCGTCAAGCGTTGACGCCGACGCCCCGTGTGAATGCAGCGTGAGCCAGAGCGCGCGCACACACGTCACACACCGGATGTGTGTGTGCACTCAGATCACTTGGACATGGTTGTGTACAAGAGGTAAAAAACAATATAAATACTGTTCGTTTTCTCACACAAACCGCTCGTTTCGTGTCTTAGGCCATCAATGTGTAGTTACGATGGGGAATTGATTAATTTGGATTTCTCTGTGCATGTTCTTTTTCCCTCTTATAGAGACAGTGACCTATACCTGCCATTATATGACTGACAGACTAGAACGGTTTGACCTAAAAACATCAAAATTGGATCTACTGAAGAAAAAAAGACACCTACATCTTGGGTAAGCTGATAGATACCACATTTTAATTTCAAAGTGAACTATCCCTTTAACAATCAAGCTCCGTCTTATTTGTCTGATTTACTCCACCCCTACTCTCCTAATTTTCTCCTCATTATATATTATTTTTTGTTGTGCAGCACTTTGGTAGGCCTTGTTTCGTGCTTAAATGTGCTCTAGAAATAAAACTGAACTTGAACTTTACCGGTTGATTCAATGGTAGGTAAAAGTTTACTGGGAAAAGTCTATATTATTGTACACAGAAAAAGAATATGCACATTTGAATTTATACAGTACATATATTTGTGTAGCAGTGTTACATGTAAACAGAACAAGAAACTAATTGTTCAGAGAGCTTGAACATATTACATAGTTTTATAGTTTTGAGAGAAAAAGTTCACATCCTGAGAACTGAGCCAAAGGGACTGGGAGTTTTTGTTTAAAAATAAAAAGAACCGATAAAAATACCAGATGGATCAGCAGTAACAGTAAGAGCAGTAATACCTTTAAAACCTTAACAATAGCCATCCCTACACAGTTTTTCCAAGTTTTTAAAACCTGTAGAAATATCCTGCCACAAACAGGACAGACGTGAGGCTTTTAATTTCTATGAATTGTCTGGTATGACATCTCTTTTAGTGTGAATTCTCATGTGATGATTAAATCCTCCTTTACATATCCATATCGAGAGCAGCTGAAACGCTTTTACCCAGCATGACTTAACATGTGAGTCTTAAGGTGTCCTTTACGTGTGAAAGACTTTCCACACTGAGAGCAGGTAAAAGACTTTATCCCAGCATGACATAACATGTGATTCCTCAGGATTCCTTTACATATGAAACTCTTTCCACACGGAGAGCAGCTGAAAGGCTTTTACCCAGCATGACTTAACATGTGAGTCTTAAGGTATCCTTTACATATGAAACTCTTTCCACACTGAGAGCAGATGAAAGGCTTTTCTGAAGAGTGAGTTACCAAGTGATCCTTAAGGTCTCCTTTCTGTGTAAAACTCTTTCCACACTGAGAGCAGGTAAAACACTTTATTACAGCATGACTTAACATGTGAGTCTTAAGGTATACTTTACGTGTGAAACTCTTTCCACACTGAGAGCAGCTGAAAGGCTTTTCTGAAGAGTGAGTTACCAAATGATCATTAAGATGTCCTTTATGTGTAAAACTCTTTCCACACTGAGAGCAGGTAAAACACTTTATTCCAGCATGAATTAACATGTGAGTCTTAAGGTTTGTTTTACGTGTGAAAGTGTTTCCACACAGAGAGCAGGTAAAAGGCTTCATTCCAGCATGAATTAACATGTGATGCTTAAGGTTTGTTTTACGTGTGAAAGTGTTTCCACACAGAGAGCAGGTAAAAGGCTTCATTCCAGCATGAATTAACATGTGAGTCTTAAGGTATCTTTTACATGTGAAAGTGTTTCCACACTGAGAGCAGCTGAAAGGCTTTATCCCAGTATGAATTAACATGTGATTCCTCAGGATTCCTTTACGTGTGAAACTCTTTCCACACTGAGAGCAGGTGAAAGGCTTTTCTGAAGAGTGAGTTACCAAATGATCATTAAGGTGTCCTTTATGTGTAAAACTCTTTCCACACTGAGAGCAGGTAAAAGGCTTCATTCCAGCATGAATTAACATGTGATTCTTAAGATTTTTATTAGACATGAAAGTGTTACAGCACTGAGAGCAGCTGAAAGTCTTTTCCTCACTATGAATTCTCATGTGTTTCATAAGGCTTCTTTTATGTTTGTAAGTGTTTCCACACTGAGAGCAGCTGAAAGGCCTTTGGACTTCTGTTATTTGAATGTTGCAACTCGCTGATTTTTCTCCAGTCACATCATGATCTTTCTGACACTGATGTTTCTCCTCCAGCTCATTCAGGTCTCGTCTTTCTTCTTTCACTTTCATCAGGCCTAAAATGAAAATATTAAGGTGATGAAAATCAATTGGTACATTTGGAATATAAAAGGAAGAGATATGTGTACAGATGAAACCGTTGTCAAAACTGTCCATGTACACAAGGATCCATGAAAACGACTAAAAATGCTGCATTATGTTGCCAGGGTGGATGGCGATGTCATTTTGCAAAGAAAAACTGCACATCTATAGAGCTCCGGAGGTTGACATCATGCAATCTAAACTCCGACATTTTGGCAGGCAACTAGGAGAGCGCTAGAGTAGCCGTAGCATTGGTATCGACAGTTGTAGAACAATAATTTAAAACCACACTATTTAACTTACAAACCTGACACCATTTCAACATGGTGGACAGCTGCTGTGCGCTAGGATGCCAGAACAGGCGGGGGAAAGCTAGGGTTGCCAACCGCCCTGTATTAGCCGAGACATCCCTTATATTGGGATTGGGACAAAGGGGGGCATTTCCCCCCCAGAAAGAATTTGCACCTTCTGAGCATATGATCAATTTTGATTTGCGCTGACTTGAAGCAGTGTGTCAAAGTAGGCCACAGCAAGAGCGATTCGCCAGTAGACATATCAGCTTCCCATCCAAGGATTTTTTGTAAAAAAAAAAATGTTTAGTGCTTCAAAATTTTTACTGATATATCTGATGGAAATGCCATTTATCGATAAAATTTCTCATGTGTCGACACAATCTTTGTGCACATTGTGCTTCTCTGAAACCTGGCTGAGTGAAGCCATCCCGGAGAACACGCTTCATTTGCCGGGCTACCAGTAATGCGGTCTGTTCAGAGCAGACAGCATTACGGAGCTAACGGGGAAAACGAGAGGTGGTGGGCTATGTTTCTACATAAATGAAGGTTGGTGTTCAGACATAACTCTGAAGAAGATGTGTTCTCCTAATTTAGAGGCGCTCTTCAGAAACTGTAAACCGTTCTACTCGCCCCGAGAGTTTTCGTCTTTCATTCTCGTGAATGTGTACGTGCCTCCGGACGCGTGCGTGAGCGCAGCGATGCAACAGCTGGCTGAACAAATATGTGAAACGGAGCAAAGGTACCCGGACTTTCTTTGAATCATTCTTGGAGATTTTAATAAAAGCAAATCTCTCCCGTGAACTGCCAAAATACAAACAGCATGTTACATGTCCCACCAGAAACAGTAATATATTGGATCACTGTTACACAATAATTAAAGATGCATATCACTCTGTCCCATGAGCAGCTCTGGGGCTCTCTGATCACTGTTTGGTTCATCTTATACCCACCTACAGGCAGAAACTCAAATCCGCTAAGCCTGTTATAAGAACTGTTAAAAGATGGACTAATGAAGCAGAGCAAGATTTAAAAGCTTGTTTTGACCTCACTGATTGGACTGTTTTTGAAGCTGCTGCCACCGATCTGGACGAGCTCACAGAGACTGTAACTTCATATATCAGTTTCTGTGAGGATATGTGCATCCCCACCAGGACATTCTTATCATTCAATAATGATAAACCGTGGTTTACTGGGAAACTCAAACAGCTTCGTCAGGCCAAAGAGGATGCTTACAGAAGTGCGGATAAAATATTGTATAACCAGGCGAGGAACAGACTTACAAAGGAGATCAGAGTGGCTAAAAAGAACTACCCTGAGAAGTTGAAAAAAGAACTTTCAGCAAATGATCCGGCGTCAGTATGGACTGGTCTGAGGAACATCAAGTACAATACACCTCCCCCACAGTCTGTGGAGAATCAACAACTGGCTGACAATCTCAATGTGTTTTACTGCCGATTTGAAAAGGCCAGACTGACACCCAGCACCCGCTCTGATCTGCACTTCACACATTCACCTACCCCCCTGCAACCTCCCTCCCCCACCATTCTACCTGCGCTTAAAGTCTGTGTAGAGGATGTTAACCGGGTCTTCAGAAAACAGAAATCTAGGAAAGCTTCATCTAAAAGTCTGTGCTGACCAACTGGCCCCCACCTTTACACAGATCTTCAACATATCTCTGGAGCTGTGTGAAGTTCCCTGCTGCTTCAAACGCTCCACCATCATTCCCGTCCCCAAAAAGCCCAAAATCACTGGCCTTAACGACTACAGACCTGTAGCTCTCACGTCTGTGGTCATGAAGTCACTTGAGAGACTGGTCCTGACCTACCTGAAGGACATCACTAGACCCTTGCTGGATCCTCTTCAGTTTGCCTACAGAGCAAACAGGTCTGTGAATGACGCTGTCAATATGGGACTGCATTACATCCTGCAACACCTCGACAAACCTGGGAATTACGCAAGGATCTTATTTGTGGACTTCGGCTCTGCCTTCAATACCATCATGCCTGACCTTCTCTCACACAAACTGACACAGCTCTCTGTGCTCACATCCATCTGTCAGTGGATCATCAGCTTCCTGACAGACAGGCAGCAGCTAGTGAGGCTTGGCAAACTCACATCCAGGACTCTCACCATCAGCACTGGCACCCCTCAGGGTTGCGTTCTCTCCCCACTGCTCTTCTCCCTCTACACCAATGACTGCACTTCAAAGGACCCCTCTGTCAAGCTCCTGAAGTTTGCGGATGACACTACAGTCATCGGTCTCATCAAGGACGGAGATGAGTCTGCTTACAGACAGGAGGTTGACCAGCTGGCTGTCTGGTGCAGTCTCAACAACCTGGAGCTAAAATACATCATTAAATTCAAAAAGTCTGGCTGTGCTTAATGGGTAAATTTTTGTACCCTTTAAGCACACTCCTGTTCCCATTAAGCTAACATCATGTTTTATTAAAAAATCTTGTTAATGTTAAGGAAAATTTTTAAACAATAATTGTAAAAAAAATTTTTTTTGAAGGTACAAAGTCAATCACAAAAAACAACAACACTAAAGTCAAGCAACAAGGCATTCAAGTCGATCAGTTATATATTCATAATGAAGTGTCATTTAAGCACATTGTAACATCTAGACTAGTCCACGTTCAGCTAAATAAAGGGGGAAAGGAAAGGGGAAAGGGAAGTGGTGTGTGGCCAAGTATGGTGACCCATACTCGGAATTTGTCCTCTGCATTTAACCCATCCAAGTGCACACTCACAGCAGTGAACACACACCCGGAGCAGTGGGCAGCCATATTGCGGCGCCCGGGGAGCAGTTGGGGGATCGGTGCCTTGCTCAAGGGTCTCACCTCAGTCGTGGTATTGAAGGTGGAGAGAGCACTTGTTATTCACTCCCCCCACCGACAATCCCTGCCGGACCTGGGAATCGAACCTGCAACCTTTGGGTTAAAAGTCCAACTCTCTAACCATTAGGCCACGGCTGCCCCTTATACACATTCAAAAATCAAATAAAACAATCCAATAAAACATTTAATTCATGTGGATGAACACATAAACTAGCCTCATTGTGAAACCTCTTATTAAATGGATGTCAACTTATCTATAGTCTCTTATGGCTGGAATACACTACATGATTTTTGCCCCGATTTTCTACAGATTTACAGTCTGGAGAAGTTGATGCTAGTTGCCAAAGATCAGAGCCAGTCTGCAGATTTGAGTTGACAGAATCCATAGAAAATTGATTATCTTAACTTAAAGTGACAACCATCAGTTAATATTTAAATTCTGTTTATGAAGTATTTACATAGATGTTCAATGTGGAAGAGCTTAAAGAGAGCACACTGAGCTTAATTGGAGCAGCAACTATTTTTAATACATTTCATGTAATATTTATTAAAATGACAGGATTTTTGCTAAATAAATAGTTTAGGTCAGGGGTTTTCAAACTGTGGGTCAACAAGGTCGGTCGCACAAAGCCACTTGGTGGCAGCTAAATGACACACACACCGTTCCTAGGGCTGGACGACATACAAAGAATAATTACGAATTGCGATATTGCTCAGTGCGATTTTCGAATCGCAAAGGCCGGGATTTAAAACATGCGAGTTTTGAAGCGCGGACGCGCACGAGTTAACAGTGAGGGTCTCACAGCGATGGTTCATTATTAAAATGCTCGGTCCACATTATTAATGAGAAGAAACTTGCTCACTTCACTGCGCTGTGTTCTGCATGATTGCATACACCGGAAAATTCAAATGTTGCAAAAACTGTTCCAGGTAGGCTATGTTCATTAATTTCTATCGTCTGTTTGAAGTCGGCGCTGTATCTTTCCGAGAAATGTAAAGAGTGTGTTTTCGTTCCTTCATATGCATTTAATCCATGAACTGTATGTAAAATGCATTTCACATGTATGGGTTGAGCAGGGCAGTGGCGCCTGCAGGTGTACGGCTGTACGCACTGTGCGTACCATGAGCGCTCAGACTGACCTGAGATTTGCCTCGCAAACATTTCAGCAGTTAATAGCTATGTGTCCCGTATCCCTGTCGACTGAACCAGCCATGCCATTAATTATGAATTGATCAGTCTTTTGCACGCCAAAGTCAATTTCTGCATATAAATAAAATCGTGCTATACGCATTACGCACCTTCATCATGAGATCGAGTTAGCATACAACAATTAATTAGGCTATTTTACAAATGGGAATACAACGAATTCATGACAATGTTTTACATTCAAGCTACCCGTAAAATGTATAGTGAAAAGTTATTTAAAAGCATCTGGAATGCAATATTTTTAAAAGCTGTTTTTAAAGCGTTTTTTAAAAAATAGGCTATGCCTAATAAATAATTCACATATCAGATAAAATTGCGTTGCAGCAAATCCTTTAAATTTTAAGGTATTCAGAAAAGCAACATAAAAATCAGAAAATATAAGCAGCTAAACAATTATAGGACAAAGTTTTACATATAGCCTATGCCATTATAATTTGTGTTTTATTTTTTAATTGTATAGAATTATAAAATAAAACGCAAATTATAATTGGGCCTGTTTTAGGCCTTTCTTTATTTTTATATTTTAGAGATCCATCAATTATGGTGAAGAAAAAAAATGACTCCATCTCCTCATTGAACGTGCATGCCTTGAGAGAGAAATGCATCTTTACAGATTACATAATGAAAGAGTTTCTATCTTCGATATGAGTTATTTCGTAGTAATTTAAAGCTTTCTATAGATATCTATTTTTATCATGTCTGTGAAGCAATTCGCTGAGTTTGTTCATCATTGTGAAGCGCTCCTAGACCAAGACTGCAGAAAGCGCATCCTCTGTTTTCCTATTTATTTTATAAAAAGCACGTTTTGTTGATATTGTGAGTGCACACAAATAAAAGTAGACCCTTTACAGTTCCAAATTATGTATTACTCTTACCTTTATGAGCAAAAATGACGGCGTAGGCCATTTTAAGTTGTTTCCACTGTTAGAAAAAAATGCAAGTGATCGCACTAGCGCCTCCATGTCCTGCAGAGCGCGCTTCAGCTGCCTCCACACAAACGATTGGATATGCGTCTAACAGCGCGCATTTAGGTTAAAAATTTAAACTAACATTGTGATTTGCTTGAACTGTTTTATATCTATAGATTTTATTTTAGGCAAGTCGTGATGATTTGAGAAGGCTAAATTGATCAAACATAGGCTAAGATCAACTCACTGTCTGTCGCTGACCGCTTGATCGTTACTTTAAAAGAAACAAAAAAAACTTACACTTAACGAACAAAAAATGCTCAAAGTATTTCTAAATTATCTTTATAAAAAAACGAAATGAAATACAGGCTAATTACTTTTCCATTACATACAAAACTGAACTATTTTAATAGCTGAAACAGTAGCCTAGTATAAGCTGTTTTGGGAGAAGGGGAAAAAAAAGACGGGCTCCAGTCGGACTCGGGCTGAGAATTCTGATAAGCTGTCGGACAAGGGCCGGGCTAGGGCCTATAGCCTATTTAAGGGCCGTG
This sequence comes from Schizothorax lantsangensis, assembly GCA_027422415.1. Classification (NCBI taxonomy): domain Eukaryota; kingdom Metazoa; phylum Chordata; class Actinopteri; order Cypriniformes; family Cyprinidae; genus Schizothorax; species Schizothorax lantsangensis. The sequence goes on along the minus strand of JAPDDO010000388.1, from coordinate 189,560 downwards.
CAGGGCTCTAGTCCACTTCATCCAATGCTGCTTTTTTTTCTGTTGTTTTCATCTGTGAGTATGCTCTTTACCAATTTTGTTGAGTTTAAAACGTGACACATTCGTTCTGCTCCCCAAAAAAAAACTGTGCGTACCCTCGGAAGAAATCCTGAAGGCGCCCCTAGAGCGGGGCACAAATGCGGGGTTAATTGTAACACTATACAAACATTTCCACATGCTAGCATAACAGAATCTTTGCCATATCATCACTAGGCTATATAGAGAAAAAAATGTGCCAAAGTTAAAAAATCTTTTGAAGATATAGCTGAACATTTATTTAACCATTGCAAAAGTACATTTCTGGCTGAAGTAAATTTGTCATCGAGGTTTTTAGTGTTTATTTAAAATGAGACATCTGTTTATTATTTTTACAATTATTTCACAATTATTTTAATCTCCAAACTGTTTGAGATAATTCTGATTCGCTTCTTATGCTTTGCTAAAAAATAAAAATAAAAAGTGTTGGGTTGTGTGAGGGCATTTTTTAACAACATTCGCAGCGTGGATTAACAGTTCATAGCCACACCGGAGTGAGCGCATTTTGAGGTTTTATGGATATATTTCATAGACTCATTAACGTCTGTAAATGAAGCAATTAAAACGTAAATATTAGTAGTGAAAGTTTTCAGTGGTACTAGACTATAAAATAAAATGGTTATTTTTCTTAAATACTTAATTTCTGCCATATGCTTTTAATGAAGATTAAGCTTACAGTAATGTAAATTGTTTTTTTTTATCTTAAATATATTGGTGGGTCTTGAAATAGATTATACTTGTCTAGGTGGGTCGTGGAATGGAAAAGTTTGGGAACCCCTGGTCTAGGTCATGTATTAAGTTCATACATAATTTAATGTGAACAACTATTATTAACAATATCTATGAAATTATACTTTTTCTTACTGATGTCACACTGAAGCTGTGTGATTTTCATAGTCGTGCACCCTTTAAGCTCACCTTAAAATAAAATGAAATCTTTCAAAATTACAGCACTGTAAAACCACAGACCAGCAATAAACTGTCAATTTATAATATTATGGATGTAAAAGTACAAGCCAGTAATGCCTGTGAAGTAATATGTTAGCGTAGCACACAATCTTATACAGCTAGCCAGCTAACCGTGTTCTGTAGCATCTGCGCTGTGTTGCTAAAACTATCTTTTGGATCTAATGTAATTATTTCCCGCATTAAAGTTCCAGGTTATAATATGCAAAAGTCTGAACATTAATCTCTTAATTTTACAATAAGTAGTGAAGCTTACCCAAAATAAAGGCTTAAACATCTAAAAAACACACATTTAAGGGGCTCCTCTTTTGGTGAAAGTTTTTAGACAGCTTTCAAAATGGCCGACAGAGTGTGAACATGGAGACCTGTATCTCAGAGTGCAATGATCTGATTGACTTGAAATTATAGGAGGTATATAGTAACAAACACATCAATTGGTTAAGACATCAAGTAGGATAATAAATATTTTTTTCTTTTTATAATCTGATCTCAAAAATGGAAGTGTGCTTAATGGGTACGTGAGCTTAATAGGTACGTTTACCTGAAATATAATATAAATGCATTTGATTGGTAAAACAATTTCAAACGTACCATTTCAATCTCTAATGGTAGGCTACTGCATGGAATTTACGGAAAAGCTCCACTAAATAATACAGGGCCTGAGTTTCGGTTTTTAAACTGGGGGGGAACTCCCCCCTTACATGGGTCACACGGGGGGATTTAAAGATACTGGGGGGGGGGAATAAATTGACACATCGGGCTAAATTAATCATCTTCATTTATTTATGTCTACAGTTTTTAATGTATCTTGGTTTTCAAAGAATTATAACAAAATTTGTCATGCTCTCTTTCAAATTGACATTAAGATCTGTATTAAAACTATATATTAAGAATCACTGTATTTGTATATTCCAGTTTCAGTTCAATTTCTTTGTTTGTTTTTAAAAAAACTTTATACAAAATACACCATGCTCTCCTTCAAACTGACATTAAGAACTATATATTAAGGTCTCTCAATTTCAGTGTATTTCATAGGTTTCAGATCAGTTCAGTTCTTTGCTTTTTCAAAACTTCATACAAAATACGTCATGCTCTCCATAGCATTTTTGGATGTTTCTGCTTCTTTCTTTCTTCTTAAAGCTGCTGAATGGCCCATTCCATTGGCATGTCTAATTAATGTAGATGTTTTGTAGCATTGGCTGGTAAATTGTGTACTGCTGTACATCTTACAATCTGAGCAGCTCATTATTCCATCATTTATTTCTAGCCAAGGGTAATTTTTTAGCCAGTTCGTTTGAAATTTATCCTTTGACTGCTTCACCTCATTTTTCTGTGGATCTTCAGTTTGGCTGCTTGCCAGCTTTTCGGGGTCAGACACTTTTTTTCTTTGGATCGTGATCTGGATCATCAGAACTGGTCTTTCGCTTCAGCCATCGGACCATATTTAAACAACGCTCACCGAACCGTTTAATTCATTGTGTGTGTGTGTGTGTGTGTGTGTTGTACCGATGCGCGGGAAATATGCTGCACATAACAGTAGAGAACAAGCAGAAACGCGCAGTCACGTGTTCAAACAATCAAAAAAGTTCACTTGAACTGAATTAATTTGGAATTTTTTGGATAACAAATTTAATGTCGCTTAATGCTTCATATTTTGAGTTGCTTTCATTTGTGTGCCTTCTGAATAAAAAAGAAATGTCTCCGCTTTCTATAGCCAAATAATTTTTTTCCCCTAACGTTTAAGCGTTGTGAAATAATCTAATCAGAGTGTTATATTTGTTTTTATTTAAGAAAAAAAGCTCTCCAAAGATTAAAAACCATTTCAGTGAATGATCTTTATTCCGACATAAATTAAATAACACAAGGACAAATATTATGCATACCAAGCTGTTGGCGTCTTCTCGCCGTTGAAACATGGGTCGTTACGTGAGAGATGATGACGATCAGTGAACAGGAGTCTATTTTATCTTATGTTCATTCATGTTAACTTTCGATAAAATGCGCATTTTAAGATAAGGAGATGATGATTTACTCGCGCTTCGCTGCTGTGAGTCGGCAGGTGCGCTCTATCCACTCACACACTATAAAGAGCAAAACAGCATTTAATGTTTGAATGTAATTTGGAAGCCGATACTATCTTCACAAGCAGCTCATTATGACTCAGAATATTAGAGCGCGTTACACAGCCTTGTGTGAATCAGTGCGACGCGGGCCACGGAGAACACGCCGATGCTCTACTACAGGACTCAACGACAGAGAAGGCAGGTGCAGCGCTGTTTTTAAAAAAAAGACAGGCTGTTTGAACCAGTGATTTATTTTTTTCGCGTCTGTAGATGTATTTAATCTGAGATGAAGCAAATATATTTGTGCGGGAATTTCTCGCATTATAAAAGTTAAACTTGCGGGAATGGTTTAAATTATGCGCGATCCCTGCAATCCCGTGCCGAAATTCAAGCCCTGTAATAGCGCTAATTAGTGGGGGGCGTGGTGGGGCTTTGGCGATCGCTACCAATGACCAGTCAATCTACTACACAGCCAATCACGGGCCCCCTCTTTGCTCGGGCCCTGGGGCTTCAGCCCCGCCTAGCCCAATGGTTAATGTGGCCCCGTGCACAAGCATACTTGTTAATAAAGCTCTTTCTGATTCTGATACATGGCTGCTCTCAAGTAGAAGGGGCTTTCCTTGTCATTAATGCTTGGATAACCCCTTACTTACACTGCATACATCTGCGGCACATCATGGCTCCGATGGCCACCGGAGCTGAACGTGGCCACTCTATTCAATACTTGAGTTTATACCAGCCGAGTCACGGCACATTTCAGAAGTGTCCCAGAAGTAGAGGTCTTCACAGAGGACCCGAGACCCGAGGACCCGTACATTTTAAATGGTCAGCCGGGTCCCAATCTATTACTTCTGGTCCCGGGTCTGTTTAACATTGTGTGTAATACCCGAGTCGATCGGAGAACACCGCTCCCGCCAGAGATCAGCGTCAGTCAGCATGCGTGTGTGTGTGTAACTTGCAGTTTGTAAAATTAGGATGAGAAAAGTGTGAGCGGGAAATAAGGTGGAAGAAAAAAAACATGCGATACCTCAGCCGCCAGAAAGGGCGGAGAGCGTGGGTGGAGTTATTGTAGTAGCCTAGCCTGCAAGCGGACGGTGATCATGGATTCCTTCATTAGCAGTGTTGGGCACGCTACTTTAAAAAAGTAATTAGTTATAGTTACTAGTTACTTCTCACAAATAGTAACTGAGTTACATCATTATAAAAGTAACTAATTACCAGGGAAAGTAACTATTGCATTACTTTAAAAAAATAAAATAAAATGTAAAATAACTTGGATGCCCCAATATTAAATGTTAAATGAATGAAATGGACACTAAATAGAATAAATTATTATTATAAAACATTGTTCATTAATCAACACTATCTACTGACACTTAGCATCAGTTAGTCAAGCATTATAATATGATATTATGATAATTTAGCATTATATGATGATAGAACTTTAGTAATTAGAATAACCAAGTATGAATTCATATTTGTCATGTTGACTGAACTTAGGACTGGTGCTTAAGATATTGTTTATCATTTAGTGTTTCTATAAAAGAAGGGGGAAAAATTGATAAGATAACAAAACTACAACAAATTATACCACTAATAAAAATATAAAACGCACTAAGGATAAAGGAGCTGCTGGGTTCATGAATATTAATCACGTTCTGCATGTTATGAAAGACTCTCTCGCTCTGTATCTTTCTTTGCGCGCGCGTGTGTGTGTGTGTGTGAGAGAGAGACAGACAAAGCTACGGAGAGCCGTGCGCTTCACACTACAGTTTACGGTACGTCAAATACAGCTATACTTCGCATCCATTCAGATGAACTGAAAAATAAAATGATAATATTATTTTTTTCGCAACTTGTTTATTGACTTAATAGCATTTGCTGTGCTGTGCCGATCGGGACGGGTGCAGTCGGGTCTGTGTCTTCCCAGCCAGGTTCGGGTCCAACTTTCGAATAATGGTCGGGTCCGCATCGGGTCCGGGTAGTACATTTAAGGCATTTCTCGGGTCTGCACGGGTTCGGGTCCCACTTTCAAATAAAATACGGGTCCGGGTCGGTCCCGTGCAGCATATTTACGGGTCTTTTCGGGTTCGGGTACGAATTTTTGGACCCGTGAAGACCTCTACCCAGAAGCGCCTCTCTGCAGTGCTTCGCTAAACGTACACGCCTACGTTTCCTTCAATTAAGAATAATGTGATGTATGTAAACCTACCAACATCCGTCGGCATGACTTATTGCGAGACGAAAAATTCTGTTTTAGTCGCATAAAGCAGTTAATGGAAATGCTGTCATTTCGCAATAGTTTTTTATCGACATTTATAAAATATTGTTGAAGTTTTGTGCAAATCTGTAATGGAAACGCAGCTAGTGTCTGCATCAACTTAGTCTGAAGGACTGACTGCACAGGGAATAAACAGTTACTGGCCACAGCATTTGCTAAATTCAATCTGAAACGAAAGAGAATTCATCAGTGCCAGTCCTCGCTATGCGCAAAATACTCAAGTTAATATGGCCCTCGAACCACCAAAGGGCCCCACTGCAGCTGTGAAATTAAAAGAATCTTAGTTTTTATCTTTTCCAATGATTATAAAAACACCTTGCTTGATTCTGTTCCTGTCATTTAAAGCGGCTTTTTGCATTTTTCCTTGATAGGACAGTGGAAATACGACAGTAAGTGAGTGGGAGCTCGGAAGGTAACTTAATGGCCCAGTTTCACAGACGGGGCTTAGCTTAAGCCAGTACTAGGCCTTAGTTATATTAAGATATTTAAGCAGCTTTTATAAAAATGCCTTAAAAGAAAACATTACATGTGTGCATATTGAGGCAGAACAAAGCACTGACAGATTCGGTCACCCCCCATTTTTGAACATATACATGAGAGTGCACTATCCAAACTTAAACTCTTATAATTCATGAATGCTTTGGAATACAGACATAAGGTTGGACTCTTTTTAAAGAAGACAATCAGCAGATTACTGCAAAAGTGGAATTATTTAAAAATATGAAAGTAACAAAGTTATAGAAGTTTAAATTTACTGTAAAGAAAATACACAATATAATTTTTTAAATATTTTATATAAAATAAATATTTTACATAACAGGTTTTACTCTAAAATTGGCATAAAATTAAAGCCTTATGTCTAAATAAGTTATGTTCCAAATTTGAAGTTGATATGAGAAAAATTGAGATTCCTGCGAGATTTTATTTAGGGCGTCATACCACAAACAGCCACCGGGTGACATCCAAACCCAATTGAATTTTTTTGATGCATCAATATTACTCCGATCACAAAAAGACCACCAAATATGGAATCCTGAGAGTCAGACATTTCCGACAATATGTATTTTGTCAAGATTATAAAAAATGTTGATTCTAAAAGACCGTAATACATTGTGTAATATGACACTTGACTCCGCCCACTAAGGGGGAGGAGACCGCCAAAAGATTTTAAAGTACCATTTCCATGGTAACGCAATGTCCGATTTCAAAATGGTTTTCACAGGATGAATTTTGAGGTTTTAAGCTTTCAAATGATATACAATTTATGATGATTACTAAAATATTTGTTAGGGAAAAAAGACAAGCGTCCAAGGGTTAAGATAAATCAGAGCAAGATATTTTCAGTTGAGACAGCTCAAACATGCATTTTAGTCTGGGACTAGCTTAAGCCATGTCTGTGAAACCGGGGGAATATGTCTGTATCGTCTCAGTGAGCTGTTTGAGGCCTTACGCATGCACAGTAAAGAACATTTAAAGTTTTCTGATGTTTCAGTGTGGATGAGAACATTTAGGAAAATGCTTGAAAACACTAGTGTGGATGGAGAGCGTTTTAAAATAGAAATGCTGTTTTCATGTGTATCTGGATTAATGTAGACACAGAGTGTCCACTGGCTGTGTTTTATTTGCTCAACAAATACCTTTAAATGAACAAATGTAAACAGCATGCAGAAGCCAAAAGTAATCACTCACATTTCAAGCTTTGCTTCATGCAAAATAAATGATTTACTTAGATTTCTTGGATTTTTGCATAATTAAGTGCTTGAAATTAGTGGTTTATATTTTTTTATTAGCAGATGTTAGGATTAATGTTAAAATATATATATATATATTGTTTAGGCTAATTCTGTATTATTGTTATAACCTAAATGCATTTTGTCATATAACAAATGCCTAATGTGAAAGCAGGATCTTCTCATCTTGAAGGCAGTGTTAGTATTTGTCTGGGCATGTGATCTCAACATGAATTTTCATTTCTGTAGAGATGGACATTTTAATAAGGATCAAATGAGTGAGTTCAGAGAATAAAAACCAACCTGTTTGTGTCTCAGTTTCTTCATGTTTGACTCTGAATGTTTCTTCAATCTTCATGTCTTCACTCTCCTCTTTAATAAACACATCTTTGTTTGTGTCTCAGTATCTTCATGTTTGACTCTGAATGTTTCTTCAATCTTCATGTCTTCACTCTCCTCTTTAATAAACACATCTTTGTTTGTGTCTCAGTATCTTCATGTTTGACTCTGAATGTTTCTTCAATCTTCATGTCTTCACTCTCCTCTTTAATAAACACCATCTTTATAATCGTGTGTCACGTGGATCTCAGTCGCTTCAGCAGGAGTTTTTCTGTGAAAAATAAATGCAAACTAAATCTCTGAGTTGTCTCAATCAGCTCCCTGGTTCAGTAGTCAGTGCACTGGGAAGAGAGTCAGTCACAGAAATAGTAGATAGTCTATATTTTAAATGATCTGATTAAAAAATACAAACGATTTATACAGAAAGTTAATATTAGATATAAGATTTATGTTTGGTATTCAATTATTTGTACATAATATTTAATAATTACACTCTCATGAACACATTTGCAGCTGGTTTGTAAAAGTCGTCTTTACAGATGTTGTGTTTGTTCTCGTTTGTGTTCAGCGCGCGCTGATTCGAATCACTGAATCATTTCTGAATGACTCGGTTCAGATGATTCGGATCCTCAGCTTCTCTCTCTCTTCTTTCTCGTACTTGAACAATGTACTTATTCACGATATCGGGAGAGAAACGAGACGCACTTTTTCTGTTATTAATATGAGGATGCGCTGTACTCACAAAATTAACACTAAATAAAGTATTACAATGTTACATTTAAGATTGATTCATTTATATTTTACGTAGCTTGTAAAACGTGAAAATTGACAGAACAGTTTGCATTGATTGAAAAACTTAAAAACCACAGACCTTTCTTCAGCCGAATCACAACAGATGCAGGGAGCGGGTTAAGTCTAGAAGGGGCGCGGCTTTATGACGTCACATCGCCAGAGCAAAATAAAAGTCCTGGACAACTTAGTCATTTTTTTGCAAGATTTAGCAACTTTTCAGACTACCCTAGCAACTTTTTTTTTCCAAAAAGTACCTAGCAACAAAATTAGCTATTTTTAAAATGTATTTGGCAACTTTTGAAAATTGACTTAGATGATAAATAAGGCATGCATTTTTCCTCTTAATCAAGCAGTTATAAGCAGTGCCTAGCAGTACACACATCACATGTGAATCAAGTTGCTAGTTACACTTGTTAAATAATAATTGTTCATTTGTGAAACACCTTAGTTGTTAGTTTGTTCCTATAATTGTTAATCAGGTACACTGTTGATCTTATATAAAAACCTATCTATCTGTCTGTCTGTCTATCTATCTACCTAAATGCATTGTGTCATTTAAAATTTGCATAGAGTGTAGCATTTAACTTACTACCAATTCACTGCTTAAAACTGTAATTGTTAATCATGTGTAGTTTTACTAGTTATTTGGAGAACACATAAAATGTAATTTTTCAATAATCCAATGTTAAAAATATAATAAAAAATGTATTCATATTGCTTTTACAAATAATACTAAATGTTTATTTTTACAAACAAATCTAAATTAACATATTTCAAATAATATTCTTTGCTGAGATTTAAGTAATTTCAATGTGTATTCTACACAGTTTTGCGTCATGGTTACATAATGACATCATCATCCAATGACGTCACAACATCATTTTCCTGAAAATTAGTTGACAACACTGCTGCGTTCAGCCCCGACAAAACGGTGCAAAACGTTTATTAAACGGAAACGGTGGTGCGTTCAACACTGTTCTGATGACGCAAGAGTAGCAACTACGGCAGCTGAGAAGGACATTCTTTGTTCTTTTTGAAGAATGTTCAGAGCCTGATGAAATCAGTATAAATACATGTTTAATTCTGCAAAATACGCTCGATGTTACAGTCACTGCCCTTGTGTCCAGAATAAAGAGAACATACCAATCCAGTGAAGGGGTTTGTGAAAACAGTGGTTCCTAATTATTGTGATCCAACATTTGCCTCGCATTTCAGGTGAAGGATAATCCACTTCTTACCTCCGAGTCTGTGTTATGATCTATATGACCTTATTATTTTTATTGTGAGTATTAGGCTTATCATTATTGCCGATCACTGTTGTTGTGCTATGATATTGTAATATTTGCCATTATATAATCAGAGGAGCATAGAAAAGTTTATGAACGTGTCACTCCACAATACAATAGCAAAATATATAAATGTATAGTATTGTTATGTTACATTAATCAGTGTCTAGCACACCTTCCTAAGGAAAGGATATGGACCAGAAGACATTGCAATTACTACATGATATTTAGATCCAGATCTATACTTGTGCTCTTATTATTTCAGTTATTTTGCCTTTAATGTAAATAAACATGTGCAAGTTTCAAGGGAAGTATGCATAAAATAAAATGAATAATAAATAAGATATAAAGCACAGAATATAAAATATAAAGTATAAGAGAATGTGCATGACAGTATGCTGTAGAATTAAATATTAAGATAAGCATGACTGAGTGGGGGGGGGGGGTGCAAACAGGTTGAACATGGTGACATGAGCAGCAATCACAAAAAGAATAAATATAAAATATGATAAGATATCAAGATACAGAAAGTGTTGTGTGCAAATGACAGTATTGTGTGCAAATGACAGTATTGTGTGCAAATGACACTGTCAGTATGAGGTAGATGATAATGAGTGTGAATATTTTACTGATTGTGAGTGATTAGTAAGTGAAGTCATCATGATGTTAAGAGGCTGAGTTCAGTTCAGTTTGAGTTCAGGAGCCTGATGGCCTGGGGGAAGAAGCTCCTCCTGGGTCTCTCAGTTTTTGCCATCAGGCTGTGGAAGCGCTTACCAGATGGCAGCAGAGTGAAGAGACAGTTTCCAGGGTGATTTGAGTCCTTGGTGATTTTGACAGCTCTGCTTCTGCAGCGTTTGATGTAGATGTCCTGCAGAGAGGGGAGAGCCGACCCAGAGATACGCTCAGCTAAGCGCACTACTCTTTGCAGGGCCTTGCAGTCATGACTGGAGCTGTTTCCATACCACACTGAGATGCACTGAGTCAATATACTTTCTATGGTCCCTGCATAGAAAGTTTTCAGGATTGATGGTGAGACCCTGAATTTCCTCAGCTGTCGCAGATGGTACAGTCTTTGCCTGGCTTTCTTAACCTGTGTTTGGATGTGTGTAGTCCAAGTCAGGTCCTCGGAGATGTTTACACCGAGGTACTTGAAGCTGCTTACTCTCTCCACAGGGGTCCCGCTGATCATAAGAGGAGTGTAGGGCAGCAGGTGTTTCTTTCTGAAGTCTACAATCAGCTCTTTAGTTTTGCTCACATTCAGAGAGAGACAGTTGTCCTGGCACCATGATGTTAGTCTCTCCACCTCATCCAAGTATGCGGTCTCATCATTGTTGGAAATGAGGCCCAGAACCACAGTATCATCAGCAAATTTGATAATAGATGTGGAGCTGTGAGAGGACACACAGTCATGTGTGTAGAGAGAGTAGAGCAGGGGACTCAGAACGCAGCCCTGCGGGGCTCCTACGTTCAGGGTGATGGAGTTTGAGGTGAACTGGCCTACCTTCACCACTTGAGGTCTGCCGGTGAGGAAGTCTTGAATCCAGTCACAGAGTGTAGTGTTTAGGCCGAGGCCTGTGAGTTTATTAGTCAGCTTGATGGGGACTATGGTGTTGAAAGCTGAGCTATAGTCTATAAATAGCAGCCTTGCATAGTTACCATTGCTGCTGTCAATGTGTGTGAGGGAGGAGTGAAGTATGTGAGAGATGGCATCATCAGTTGATCTGTTGGGACGATAGGCAAACTGAAGAGGGTCCAAAGTAACAGGGATGGAGGAGCTAATGTGGCTCTTAACAAGTCTCTCAAAAACCTTCATGACTATAGATGTGAGGGCCACTGGACGATAGTCATTCAGGCAAGAGGGTTTATTGTTCTTAGGCACAGGGATGATGATGGATTTTTTAAAGGACGTGGGAACCACAGAGGTAGCAAGGGACTCGTTGAAGATAGAAGTGAACAAACCAGCAAGCTGATCAGCGCAGGGCCTCAGAACCCGGCCTGTGATCCCGTCAGGTCCAGCCGCTTTCCTGATGTTCACTCCCTTTAGTGCCCTCCGAACCTCGTCCTCCGTCACGGTGATCACATGATTCTCGCTTCTCTGCCTGCTGCTTCCTGACGCGCTGCTCGGCAGAGCCGCGCTGCCGCCGTTGCAATCAAATCGGCCGTAGAAGGTGTTTAATTCTTCGGCCAGCGACGGATCTGCACTCACCTCCGCGGAGGATTTGTTCCCAAAGGCACATGGTCCTTAGTCCCTGCCACATGCGTCGAGAGTCATTGAGCTGGAAATGAGACTCAATTCTCTCTTTGTATCGATGTTTGGCGGCACTTACAGCTCGTCTGAGAGCATAACACGATGCTTTGTACACGCTCATATTCCCAGACAAAAGAGCCTCGTTGTATGCGGCAGTGCGTTTTTTTTTTTTTTTTTTTTTTTTTTTTTTTTTTTTCCTTTTTTTTTTTTTTTTTTTTTTTTTGTTTTTACTATTTATTCAACACATACTATTTACAATGTGGCAATTGATTGCATTTAATTGAACACGATCACATGATCGCTGAACCAACATACTGTACAAGTTATTAAAGTTGTGTTATTATGGCCACCGTGTGATATTACAGTTATTGGGCGGGCTGCACTAATGTGTCTTGGTCTTTGTCACATATGAGAACACGAGCCGTATGAGTGACAGTGAATCAGGGTCAGGGCTTGTTTCTGGGTGTATCAGAGTAAGGCACATTGTCCAGCAGGAGACTCTCACGGGGCCGTAACAAGATCTTATTTTCCTCCACATGCTCTCCCTGCACCACATTTTCACGAAGGATGGTCTCAACCGCTCGGGCCATTTTGAGCATCTCTTTAATATTTGCCTCTGACGCTTCATTCTTATTTTTTTTGAATTCTTCATTTATTTTTAACCTGGCAGCTGTCAGAGCTCGGTCATCATCTTTAAAAACATATCTTCTTGTCTTATGCAGATCTTTGAAGACCCGCAGCACCTTCAAGCGTGTCCCCATAACGCAGGAGTCTTGTTCTCCTGCTACTGTCTGTGATGCTGCGCAGCGCCGCCTGCTGCACTGGAGGACACGCCTTCTTCTTCTTCTTCTTCTGGTTTTAATGGCGGGTTGCGAACCAGCTTCATAGGTGCATACCGCCACCTACTGTGATGGAGTATGAAGTACCGTTTCTCACCTAAATCTGTTAGGTTAAGATTATTTTTATTTGTCACATACACGATTACATAGAGAGTATATAACCAGTAGTGAAATGTATTCTCTGGATTTAACCCATCCTAAGTGAACACACACCCGGAGCAGTGATGTTACAGCACCCGGGGAGCAGTTGGGGGTTCAGTGCCTTGCTCAAGGACACCTCAGTCGTGGTATTGAAGGAGGATACTCCCCCCACCAACAATCCCTGCCGGACCTGAGATTCAAACCCACAACCTTCCGCTTACAAGTCCAACTCGCTATCCATTAGGCCACAATTATTCCACAATTCTTAAGAAATCTGCATTTGGACCATCATTCACAATGATAATTCCTTAGGATTGTAATTCATCTTTAAGTCGATCCCTTTCTCTTTCATATCTGAGCATATCATCATGATGTGTTGATTCCTCTGTTAAACAAACATTACATAAACCAGTATTATGTCTCCCTATAATGTATAATGTTTGGTTAAGATTTGAATGTCCTGTTCGTATGAGTTAAAATGACTTGTTCCCTTCTACTTATGTTATGAATGATTTTTCTTCTCTTTATACTCTGATAATGTCTACTGTATGACACGAGTCCCAGTATATCTGCCATACAATATTGATGCATTTATTATGAACTGTTTCCCTTCTGTTCTGCTGAGTGCAATATTTATCCTTGGATCATCCATATTTAAGGATTCTTGAGCTATTTTATCTACCTCTTCATTCCCTTGAATTTCCACATGTGCAGGTACCCATATACACCGAGGAATTATCTGTTTAATAATCATGATTTATGATAAAATCTTTTCTATTTGATTCCATGATTGTAAACTCATCAGAACCGCCATTGAGTCAGAGCATATTATTACTTTATCCGGTCATACTTCATATATTCACTATATAAGGATAGCTGGAGGACAAGCCAGCTCTGCTGATGTTATTATTAACAATAAACATCAGAATTAAACTGAAAAGAAGCTTGTTAGTTGGTTTTGTATTGCTTATTATGGTATTAATTTATGGGAATTTCTCACGAATTAAAGTAAAATCGGTAACACTTTAAAATGTGTCATTTGTTAACATTAGTTAATGTGTTAACTAACCTGAACAATACATTTATTACACTATTTATTAATCTTTGTTTTTTTTTTTTTTTTTTTTTTTTTTTTTTTAAAAACGCGGCAGTGCGTTTGTTAACCGCATCACGGATTGTTCTGTCCACCCACGGTTTCTGATTTGGGAAGGTACTTAGAGTTATTGTTTCTGTAGCTTGTTCGGTAAGTGTGTTTACAAAGCTCACTGCTACCTCCGTGAACTCGCTGACGTCAGATGAGCTCGCCCTGAACATGTCCCAGTCGACGTCATCAAGAGCCGCCTGCAGCATAGCTTCAGAGTGGGAGGACCAACGCATCACTTCCCTCTTCACCGGGGGTTCCTGTGTGAGCCTTTGTTTATATTCCGGTGTGAGGAAAATGGCGGCGTGGTCTGATTTACCAAAAGACGGTAGAGAGCGGGCCTTGTAGGCATTCTTAAATTGAGAGTAGCAATAATCCAGTGTATTCTGTCCTCTAGTTGGACAGGATACATGCTGGTGAAAGTTCGTCATGACCTGCCTGAGGTTGGCTTTGTTAAAATCCCCCGCGATGATAAAGGCAGCGATGGCAAGATGGCAAGAAGCTGTGCCAGTTCTGCAGCTTTATTCTGATGAAGCAGCTGACCACCGTGTCCACCTTCACCTGTCTCTGCTGTCCATCACGACCCACACTGCTGCAGTCAGACTGAATCTGATCATGGATGGGAAACGGACATCGAGGCTATCATTGCCTGAGCAGAGAGGATAAGGAAGACCATGATGAACAGGAGCATGAGCATGAGCAGGAGAACATGTGTGGGACAATCTGGCTCCTGCTGTGTCTGCTCCAAACATCTGTGTGCTGCTCTCTATGAGGACAACTACCTGTAAAACAATTACACAGAGTAAAAAAAATTACATCTCATGTTGTCAGCATTCCATTTCTTGCCAAATTTAATTTAATATGTTTACAATTACATGCTAATTTTTGATATAGCTTCATTACTTTTGTGGTGTAGTGAACTGGTCAGCAGAAGGTTGCTGGATCGATCTCCACAGTCGTCACCACCGGTGTCTTTACTCCAGGTTGCAGCAGGGGGATTGGGGTCCCTGTAATAAGAGCACTGCAAGTCACTTCAGATAAAAGTGTCTGCCAAATTAATAAATGTAAATGTGATTTTTGGAAATCCCTTTTTGTGTCTTGGGCAAAAACGCTCAAAGCTGCTTATTTTTAAAGTTTATTTCTTCAAGGTACTACTATAATATAAATGCATACATATATTTCTTACAATTTCTATGTGGGGGGTTAGTTGGGTTAGTTCACCCAAACATATAAATTAAATTATTATTTACTTGCCCAAAGCTGTTCAATCTTTGTAATTTCTTTCTCTTTTTCTTTAACACAAAAGGTGATTTTCAAGCTTGTCCTGCTGGTTTCTGTTCATACAACATCAGTCAATGGAGCCTGACTTTCAGATTCTTCATGAAATTATTTGATGATGCTTTTGAAGCTTCTGAAACTCGGGTTTCATTGACTGATGTTGTATGAACAGAAACCAGGAGAACAAACTTGACCAAAATCACATCCTCAATGTCTTTTGGTCTTTCTCTAGATGTTCTCGCTGGCTCAGGGGTCACTGAGGATGAAGAGACCACAGTAACATCTGGTCCAGATGAGGCAGTAAGGTCAGGTGGAGTGATGGAGCATCTCATCTATGGCACTGGATCATTTCCAGGATGCTGCTGTGGACTTCTCCATCATCACCAGACATTTCAGATCCTACAAAGATGCACAAATATAATAGAAAAACAGTAATTTTAACAGCACAATATCATTTGATTTCTGTATTAGAAGTAACAAAATGATCTTACTTTATATTTTTGTTTCAGGTTTTCCTTTTTTTCCCACAAATGCCACAAAAGCTCTGCAGCAAATGTACAGAAATCAAGAATCAGAAAAGTGCTGTAATAACTCTGTTTAAAATTACAGTAATTAAAATAAACTACAACTTAAGATTTAAAAGATGTTTTATTGATGTCAGTAGTATACTCACTGAGAGTCTTTGATGGCAGCATTCCTTCATCAGTCTCTCTTCACTGGATAAACACACGTGTGTCTCATCTGTCCCTGTAACATCCAGACAAGATTCAGTCACCTCTGTGATTTATCTGATCAATACTGCATTTACATGTTGAGGTGTAACATCCAGACAAGATTCAGTCACCGATTCAGTCACCTCTGTGATTTATCTGATCAATAATGCATTTACATGTTGAGGTGTAACATCCAGACAAGAGTCAGTCACCTCTGTGATTTATCTGATCAATACTGCGTTTACATGTTGAGGTGTAACATCAGACAAGAGTCAGTCACCTCTGTGATTTATCTGATCAATACTGCTTCTGGGATTGAAAAGTATCCCTCGATACGACGCAGTAGGCCATCCGGGGATCTCTCGCTTACTCTTTTATGAATACTGTGGTTTCGGACATACTACTCTTCTCACGTACCCATTTCGCCTACTATATAGTAGGTAAGTAGGCATATTTGAACGATACTTCAGTATACGTACGCCCGAATCTCGTGAGAAATAGTGCTCCATCCAGGTAAATCTCGCCTACTCTTTTGTGGATATTGAGATTTCATGCATACTTATCCTTCGCCTACTGCTTTTTGCCTACTAAATAGTATGGAAGTATGCGGTTTTGAATGCAGCCTATCTCTTTGGTTTTGAGACTTTAGTTTTTGCAACTTCAGGGATCTTATCTATGCACAAAGAGCTTGTAACACTCCAAAGAGAAAGAAACACTTGAAATCACATCATATGACCCCTTTAAGCAAATGACTCAAAGAAACCTCGCTGTGAATAAGAAAAACAAGTGACATACTAAGAAGTGAACAGCAGTAGATGCAGATGCAAATGGCAAAGAGTGGCAAAGATTTACTGCATTGTTATATGAACTCCTAATGTGAATATTCACATTTTAAAGATAGTTTTGCATAATCTAGAAGCAGATCATCTCCTCATGTCGGACCAGATGCAGGACGGTGTTTGTGTGTTTTCAGGTAGCTCTGACAGGCAGCCTCCATGCATTAAACAACAAAATGCAAATGTGTGTTGATATTGAGAAGTCTGTAAGATGGGAAAGAAAAGACAAATTTAAAAATGGCTGGTGCAACACACAAAATGGAAACAACACGCAGTAGGCCTATTCCAGATAAAGATTAGGAAAACTGTCATATAAACCACTTCTGTGGCACCCTTATGATTTTTTGTTTTGTTTAGTTTTTTTTGTTTTTATTGGAGCTTGACAGCTTCAGTTCCCATTCACTTCAAAAACTCATCCTTGGTGCTTCACTGAAAGAAGGTCATACAGGTTAGAACAACATGGAATAATGACCAAGTTTAAGTAAAATTTGCTGCCACTGAATTTGAATACAAATCTTAATGTAGTTCAGGAAGATTGTCCCTCCATTTTCTTTCAGGAGAGGTGACAAACCAATCCAGTTTGGTGGATTTTGCTATTGTTGTCAACACCTAATATTCAATGTAAGCATGTCAACATGAAATTTGTTCTTTGACTTGCATTACATAAAAGTTTCCGCCAAAGAGAAGGTACAATTTTAATATCATTGACATTTTGATATCATAAACTAAACTAAACTGAAGTTTAGTGAAAAAGTGTTCACTTGTTTTGTTGCTAAAATATGTTTAAGAAAATTATTATTATTATTTTTATTTATTTGTGTGTGTGTGTAAACAATTTTATTTCTAACTCCAGACCGAAAGGAAAGTGGGAGGAGAACTCACGTGACTCTGATGTAACTTGAACTTATATATTTCTCCCAGGAACAACATTAATTCAAACCTCCTCAAACTAAAGCTGAAAGAATCACGAATCGCCTGAAATGAACATGAGAGTTTTCTACAAGAGTCTGTTGTCTTTACTGGGTAAGTAAAACATCCAATCTGTCTCATATCTTAATGACCTACAGTCTGTTTTCAGCTTCATCTTTCAGACAGAGAAGCACTTAAGAAACACTTAATTATAAATAATAGAATGTGTTGTTGTTGGTTCATGTTATCTAAACACCCTTAAACAAAATAATTTTACTTGAGAATCTAAATGATATAAGACACTAATACATGATTTTAGAGATTATACTCAATATTACCCAAACAGAAAATATTTTAAAAAATAAAATAAATAAATCCAAAAAAATATAAGCTTATGCTCATAAGAACAATCCATTTAAGTTGCTAAATAATGAGCATCATTCTGTGTTTCTCATTTGAAGGCTTTTTCTCGGTTCAGACGAAAGCAGAAAGAGAAGGTGAGATTTTGTGAATTAAACACTACTACATCTTTTGTTAGGGAGTTTGTGCTGCTGTGAAATATATTCAGTCACACGATGAAAACCAATGAACTTAAATAGCCAAGCAGGGCTATACATAATTGTAATAAAGAATTGTAATTGTAAGTAAGGTTTTCTCTTGAATGTATTCCAGTGAACGTAGCAAGTTGGGGAACAGCCGATCAATCGACAACACTTTACAGCTTATTAAATTACTGGCGTGCCCAAAACGCTCTGGATGGGTTGAGCTACGTCTGTACTCAAACAGACGAACAAACTGACCCGTGGTGGAAGCTGGATCTGAAGAAGACGTACAGTGTGAACAGAGTGACCATCACTAACAGACTCATCTGCTGTGTAAACTGGATAGACGGGGCAGAGATTCGGATTGGAAACAATTCTTCAGATGTATTCAGCAACCCAGTGTGAGTCTCTCTGATATATCCTTATATGCAGATTTTGGGCAGTTGGCATCTTCATACATACTGTACATATGTATGTGTGTGTGTGTGCTTCAAATACTGACTATTTGCAGGTGTTTAGACTATGTTAATAGTGGGATTTGCTGTTCAGTAAGTGAGTGGGATGTCGATTCAGTTCAGTGAAGGATTTGTCTTACTGATTCCAACTGGTCAGTCTCGTCGTTTTGAACAATTCATTTAGATGACTTATACAAGTCATTTGTTCCTGAATCAGACTAGACTTGTGTGTTTTTAACTAAAAAAAAGCAGATCATAAGAGTAATGTGTTTGTTGGTCATGTTGTAGGCTATGTTTATTGCAATACAAAGACTTTCACACTATTATTTCACAGTACACTGCTTTTTTATTCCATCAAATTCAGTAAAGACCGTAAACTCACATTCAAAGATCAGGTAAATTATTATTATTTTTTTTTAATTATTTATTTTTGCATGGCAATGATTGGTGGAGGAAACACTGGTTTACCGACCTAATGATCAGACAGTTGATGTTATATCTTTCTAAAATGGCAGCTTGTGTCACACAGGCAATTCCCTTAGCAATTCACTTCCAGAGATCACATTACCGCCAACTCTCACCCTCTCAAGCCACACATCCATTTCATTTAAAACTGTAATAATAGAATATTGGCCAAACAGATTTGGTAAAGGATCCAGTGCGCATTTGTATGGAGCCCTTAAAGGGACATGGTGGTGGAAAAGATTCAGGGTGAGTGGAAAAAATTTGGGGTGGGAGGATTTTTTTTTTTTTTATGTTTTGCGTTCTCTCGCAAAACTTTTGCATTCCCACGAGAAACTTTGCATTCTCTCACAAAACCAGTTGAGTTCGGACAAACTCTTTCTGTTCGGTTCGCACAGCTCTGTATGTTCACAATGAAGCGGTTCATAGAGTTTTATTTTGAACTTGGACTCAAGTATAAAGAAATACAGTCAGTGCTTAGATCAAGGCACGGTTTTGGGACATTCTAAAACACTTAATGTGGCTTAATGTTTTAAAACAGTGACATTGGAGGACCAAACTCAATAATAATAAATACTAATAAAATTATTAGGCTAATATTAATAACCTTATTAATAATATTACTATTAATAAAGCAGAATAGCCCAGAATATGAACGCAACACCCTGCACGTTAAGCTTTTTCTCCCCCATACACTCTTAAAAAAAAAGGTGCCAGGAAGAACCTTTTTGGTTCCCTGAAGAACCTTTTATTAAATGGTTCCTTGAAGAACCTTTTTTTTCTTAGTGCCATAAAGAACCTTTTTTGGTACTGCAAAGATCCCTTTTCAAAGGTTCTTAAAAGAACCCCTTGCAGTTCTTCATGTCACTTTATTAGGTTCTTTGTGGAACCATTCATGAAAAGGTTCTTCATGGCCCCAATGTAGTTAACAAACATACAAAGAAATCCAGGAATAGGAATAAATGCATGTTTATTACTTTTATCCCTTGTGCCACATAAAATCATATGAATAGGCAACCAAAATTAATAAATTAGACAAATTGCCTAAAATCAAACTGAAAACAGCATTAAATAAACACAAACCAGAAAACAGCAGAAAAAATACAATAAAAACAGTACAATATAAAACAGTACTGATACTTGTAAGATAAACAGCAGCAGCAGCAACAAATAAATATGCAACTTAAGATGGCTTAAGATGATTAATTTTAACTACAGGGAATTAAAAACTTCCTTCACAGAGAAACGCATTTCTTTCAAAAAGAAAGCCTTAAACTGATACATCTTAGACTCGAGAATTGTAACGATGAATTGCATACCATCTGCAAACAAATACTGTTTTAACATCCAAAAGTGATGGAAAGACTATGAATTTTCATAAACAATGAAAATGATTTACAGTTTAATATAAATGTGTGAGGGTATGTGTTGTGTGTAGGGGTGTAACGATACGCGACTCGCGGTTGAACGATTCACAGGCATTTTCCAAATGGAAGTGATCATCCCTGTCCCCTTGTAGTGGGGAGTGATGTAATTTCCTCATCTTCAGCTGGGATGTTCCTGTGACCATGCAGCACGATCTGTATAGGCATAAAAAATTGCCTATTTGATATTTAAAAAGGTTTCATACATAGTTTTTATATATTAGCATACTATAGGAAGCACTTAAGGTATAATGAACGAAGACGGTGATTTAAATATACAGGACCAGAAAACAGGCATGTGATCAGCTAGAGACAAAAAAAAAGGAAAATCTGACCGAGCCACGCCCACAAGCCACGCCTCCAACACTTATAAATAATATTATTAATTTTATAAAAAATAAAAAGCAGCACTTAATAATCATGATAACAATATAATATATTATAATAAAGTACTATAATATATTATAGTAAGGTATATAGTATATAGAATTGTTATTATTTTTAAAGTGCCTGCCAAAAGTTTGGAAACATTACAATTAATGATTTTGAAATAAATATCTTCTGCTCATCAAGGCTGAATTTATTTGATTAAAATAAAAATAAATAAATAAAACAGCAATATTGTGAAATATAATTAAATAAATAAAAAGTTTTCGATTTTAATATATTATAAAATGTAATGTTATTCCTGTGATGCAAAGCAGAATTTTCTTCATCATTACTCCAGTTTTCAGTGTCACATAATCTTTTAGAAATCATAATTTATTTGACTCTCAAGAAACATTTCTGATTATTATCAATGTTGAAAAGAATTTTGCTGCGTCATATTTTGTGTGGAAATAGTGATACACTTTATTTTTCAGGATCTTTTGATAAATATAAAGATTAATGAACAGCATTGATTTGCATTTATCAAATATATTAATTAAATTTGTTAATGCATTTATTAAATAGAAATCATTTTAAATGTCTTCACTCACTTTTTATCACTTTCATGCATGAATAAAATGATTAATTTCTTTAATCTTTTTAAAATCTTATACAAATGTTTGAGTGGTATCATTGTTTACACAAAAATATTAAGCAGCAAAGCTGTTTTTAGCATTGATAATAATGAGAAATGTTTCTTGAGCAGCAAATCAGCATATTAGAATGATTTCTGAAGGATTATGAGACACTGAAACTTCTCTTTGTAAACAACAACATATTTATAAACGTTTCTAATGATGAATGTTGCGTTCCTAAATGCACATTAAAGCTGCTCAAACCAATCGCAGTGCAGCTAGCACTAACAGTGAATGGAAACTAAACACAGTACTGTAACAGCAGACATGTAGCGCGTAAGACTACAGTCTATTATATAATTACAACACAACCGTCCGGAGTTTTATGACAGCACTAGCAATCTCAAATTCTCACCGCCATTCATAAAAAAAATCGAGTAACACGTTTCAGCGCTCTCTCTCAGGATAATTCCGTCCATGATGTTTTAGAAAACAATCTTTTAGCAGTTTATTTAGGTAATAGCTCAAGGCTATTTGCACGATTTCAATCATAATGCAGTAACCAACCGAACACCCCCCCCTCTCAAAAGAAAAAAAAAAAAGCTTGGATCTACATGAATCACATGGGTCATCCCTCAGAGGTCGGAAAATACAGAAATCCGTATCACATCCCTGAAAAATCACATCCCTGAATATACCAAATCTGTTTACAGTTGATTTTACGCACAGAAAAGCAGATGAGCCCAGACTGGACAGCTTGCAGTGGTTCATAAAACGCTTAACGCGGCTTAATGAAGATTATTAAAAAAGACCAAATATGCTATATCATGTATGTATTAAAAATATGTAGCCTCTGTACTGTACATGCAAGCCCAAAATATGAGCTGAATTGCACAGTAAGAATGTTCTCCCCATAGCAAAGTACACTTAACGTGGCTTAATATTAAAACAAAGTGATAAAAAGCCCAAGTTTAATATTTTATTAAAAATAAACACTATGTGCAGAAAAGCAACGTGCTAAGAGGTTGTTTTTTTTAATAAAGTTTTGTCTATGTGGGAGAAAACACGTGAAACTGCGCGTTCCGTTCTTGATCCAGACACCTGTGATTGGCCATTGCCTTCACTCACCTCTAAACGCCGGATTTTTTTGCGAATCCTCTCACTGTAACACGGTGTAAATAAGAGGTTCATTGATTATAAAAGAACTTTGTGAGATCACGATGAATTGAAGTAAGTGACACATTTTTAAATCAAGGGCTATCTGTGCACTTTATAGGCTAAATATAATCCTAATCTTAAAGTTTTTATTGTTGTTTTTTTTTGTTTTTGTTTTTTGTGCTGCTAAGTTTCGGGAGTGACACATACATCCCTCATGAATGTGGGATTCATTTTTGAATGGGAGAAAAATATAATTTCTCTAAACAGATGTTCAAGCAATGCAGACTAATAGATAAATAGAAACATATGAATTTTTGTGTTAAAATATTTTTTAAATGTGGTTGCAATTATTTCTATATGTAGATAATTAATAGTAAATCTTGCAATTCTTTCACTGTACATTGCTATTCTTGTTGCAGTAATAGTTAAGTTTTGCAGCACTGCAGCAGTTATTTTACTACTACAGTGATCTTTTTTTATTTATTTTTTTAAATGAACACTTCACTGTCATGACAAATAATTGCACATTTGCTTAGCTGCTTAATAATAATGAAAATAATAATAATAAGAAGAAGCAATAACAATAGTGTGTTACATACAGTGCCGTGAAAAAGTTGTTTTTTATTTTTTGTATATTTGTCACACTTAAAAAAATTCAGATCATCAAACTAATTTTAATATTACACAAAGATAACATGAGTGAATACAAAAATACAGTTTTTAAATAATTATTTCATTTATTAAAGGAAAAAAAGCTATCCAAACCTGCCTGGCCCTACGTGAAAAAGTAATTGCCCCCTAAATCTAATGCTGCCTTCACATGCTATCGGAATTATCGCAAATACGAGTTTCTTAATTGGAAATTGGATGTGAACGGCCTCTCAATTCATATTTACTACTGGGAAATTCTGAAATAAGTATAAAAGCAAGTTATCAAATTTCTTAAAGCTAAGAATCACTCTTACTCTCCCAGTTATTTAAGACAGCTGGAGAGGTCTCTCAAGTGGTTAGGAGTTGCCAGCAGGGGCTTGTGATGGCGCTGAGGAGACAGAGACGTGCGCAAATCTTTCAGGAGAGGAGGAATGTCTTTGAAATGTTTGGCGACTAGCAGTTAATCAAACAAGTTACATTTCCTCAGTTATTCAAAACGAGCAAAGGACATTTACATACCAAAGAACATCATAACTGACTTCAGTCTAGCGCGAGTATTATGCGATCTACACTGTATGATGAATAAATCTATTACCCCTTATTTACACTGCACACGTCTGTGGCACGTTACAGCTCCACAGCCACCGGAGCTGATCAGCCGCGCCGTGGCAAGTTTCTGAAGCCTCTCTCTGCGCTGCATCACTAAAGATAAGCACCTAGTCTATTTTTGATGGATAATAATAATAATCGTCTCGCTGTCGTCAAAGGCATCAGCAACAGGCGATATTATCTCCATTATCTGCCGCCCATTCTATTTACCCCGCGAGTTCTCCGCGGTCATCGCTTCTGCCGTTTACATTCCACCTCAGGCAGACACGAGCTTGGCTTTGTCCAAACTCCACGAGGAGCTAAGCGTTTACACCAACAAAATCCCTGACGCTGCCTCTATCATCGCAGGGGACTTTAACAAAGCCAACCTCAGGAAGGTCATGCCGACCTTCCATCAGCATGTATCCTGTCCAACTAGAGGACCGAATACACTGGATCATTGCTACACTCAGTTCAAGAATGCCTATAAAGCTCGTTCCCTGCCGGCTCTTGGCAAATCGGACCATGCCGCCATTTTCCTCACACCGGAATATAAACAAAGGATCGTTCAGGAATCCCCGGGGGTGAGGGAAGTGACGCGCTGGTCCTCCCACTCTGAAGCTATGCTACATGCGTCTCTTGATGACGTCGACTGGGACATGTTCCGGGCGAGTTCAGCTGACATCAGCGAGTTCACGGATGTAGCATTAAGCTTTGTTTACATGCTAACCGACCAAGCCACTGAAACGGTAACAATAAGGACATTCTCTAATCAGAAACCGTGGGTGGACAGAACAATCCGTGCTGCGGTTAACCAACGCACTGCTGCATACAACTCCGGTCTTTTGTCAGGAAACATGAGCGAGTACAAAGCATCATGTTATGCTCTCCGACGGGCAGTTAGAGCTGCTAAACTCCGATACAGAGAGAGAATTGAGTCACATTTTCAGCTCAATGACTCTCGACGCATGTGGCAGGGACTGAAGACCATCTGTTCCTCTGGATATAACCCCTCTGCCGAGGTGAGAGCTGGGCCCGTATTTATCAAGCTTCTCAAAGTGCCATTTTAGTCTTAAGTGCTGAGAATTCATGAAATTTACTCCTACTTTCAAACTTAAGTATAAAAGCAAGTTATCAAACTTCTTAAAGCTAAGAATCACTCTTACTCTCCCAGTTATTTAAGACAGCTGGAGAGGTCTCTCAAGTGGTTAGGAGTTGCCAGCAGGGGCTTGTGATGGCGCTGAGGAGACAGAGACGTGCGCAAATCTTTCAGGAGAGGAGGAATGTCTTTGAAATGTTTGGCGACTAGCAGTTAATCAAACAAGTTACATTTCCTCAGTTATTCAAAACGAGCAAAGGACATTTGCATACCAAAGAACATCATAACTGACTTAAGTCTAGCGCGAGTATTATGCGATCTACACTGTATGATGAATAAATCTATTACCCCTTATTTACACTGCACACGTCTGTGGCACATTACAGCTCCACAGCCACCGGAGCTGATCAGCTGCGCCGTGGCAAGTTTCTGAAGCCTCTCTCTGCGCTGCATCACTAAAGATAGGCACCTAGTCTATTTTTGATGGATAATAATAATAATCGTCTCGCTGTCGTCAAAGGCATCAGCAACAGGCGATATCTTTGACTATCGTCGATACACTATACTATCATCTATCGGCACCCTAAATTAAGTTGTGATGATGCTTCGTTTCCTTGCCATAATGTGTTCTCTTGAAAAGTCTTTATTGTCAAATGTGTGTTGAATGTAAACTCCTATTAGGAATTTAACCAGTCAATGTGAATTTATCTGAGAATATTCTTAATTAAGGAAATCTATTCAGTGATTGGTCCATGCGTATGTCGTCATCCAAAATCCCGTTTGTGGCACAGCAAAGTGTCGTGAATCATCTCTAAGACTGACACTTAAGATTTAGTCCTACACTTCGCTTAAATTACGACTGAGATGATTGATAACTAACTTTTAATCGCAGCTTTGAGCCAAGAATTTTTTTCCACTTAAGTCAATTCTTAGCAGTGTTCTTGAGAGTAATTCTTAGAGGCTTGATAAATACGGGCTCAGATCCATTGTTGGCCGAACAGTTAAACACCTTCTACGGCCGCTTCGAATACAACGGCGGCGCGACTCTGCCGATCAGCGCGTCAGGAAGCAGCAGACAGAGCAGCGATGTTGATCATGTTATCACCGTGTCGGAGGACGAGGTTCAGAGAGAATTAAGGAGAGTAAACATCAGGAAAGCCGCCGGACCTGATGGGATTACCGGACGCACTCTGAGATCGTGCGCCGATCAGCTTGCTGGTTTGTTTACTTCCATCTTTAATGAGTCCCTTGCTACCTCCGTGATTCCCACCTCATTTAAGAAATCTGTCATCATCCCTGTGCCTAAGAACAGTAAACCCTCTTGCCTGAATGACTATCGTCCAGTTGCCCTCACATCAACAGTCATGAAGGTTTTTGAGAGACTTTTAAAGAAACACATATGCTCCTCCATCCCTGCTACTTTGGACCCTCTTCAGTTTGCCTATCGCCCAAATAGGTCTACTGATGATGCCATCTCTCACATACTGCACTCCTCCCTCACACATATTGACAGCAAAAATGGCAACTATGTCAGACTGCTATTCATTGACTATAGCTCAGCTTTCAATACTATAGTCCCCACCAAACTAGCTGTCAAACTCTCAGACCTCGGCCTAAACACTACACTCTGTGACTGGATTCAAGACTTCATCACCGGCAGACCACAAGTGGTGAAAATGGGCCAGTTCACCTCCAACTCCATCACCCTGAACGTAGGAGCCCCGCAGGGCTGCGTTCTGAGTCCCCTGCTCTACTCTCTCTACACACACGAGTGTGTCCACGAGTGTGTCCTCTCACAGCTCCAATTCTATTGTTAAATTTGCTGATGATACTGTGGTTCTGGGCCTCATTTCCAACAATGATGAGACCGCATACTTGGGTGAGGTAGAGAGACTAACATCATGGTGCCAGGACAACTGTCTCTCTCTGAACGTGAGCAAAACTAAAGAGCTGATTGTAGACTTCAGGAAGAGACAGCAGCGGCCCTACACTCCTCTTATGATCAGCGGGACCCCTGTGGAGAGGGTGAGCAGCTTCAAGTACCTCGGTGTAAACATCTCCGAGGACCTGACTTGGACTGCACACATTCAAACACAGGTCAAGAAAGCCAGGCAAAGACTGTACCATCTACGACAGCTGAGGAAATTCAGGGTCTCACCAGCAATCCTGAAAACTTTCTATTCAGGGGCCATAGAAAGTGTATTGACTCAGTGCATCTCAGTGTGGTATAGTAACGCCACAAATCAGGACTGCAAAGCTCTGCAGAGAGTCGTGCGCTTAGCTGAGCGCATCTCAGGGTCTGCCCTCCCCTCTCTGCAGGACATCTACCTCAAACGCTGCAGAAGCAGAGCTGCAAAAATAATCAAGGACTCAAATCACCCCGGTAACCGTCTTTTCACTCTGCTGTCATCGGGCAAGCGCTTCAGGAGCATGATGGCAAAAACTGAGAGACTGAGGAGGAGCTTCTACCCTCAGGCCATCAGGCTCCTAAACTCAGTCTCATAACATCTACAGGACTCAATTCAATAAACTGTAAAAACATTCATTATTCTCCATCATCCGCATTGCTGCTATGTGAATATACCCGGTACAACCTGTTTGCACATTCCTCTTGCACATCCCTGGTTATATTAATATTTATTAAATCCACAGTAGACTGTATTGCACATTTTATTTCATTGCACATTTTACTCCTTATTTTATTTTATTTTTTACTTATTTTTTATCTTATTCTTACCTATATTTATATATACTCTCCTGTGTTATGTTTCATCTTTTATTTTATTTTTTTGCACTGTCCATTGAGCGGACCTGTCCTGACCTACATTTCACTACTGATTATACCCTGTATGATTGTGTATGTGACAAATAATAAAGAACCTTGAATTGACCGTTCGCAAAACCCGCCCAGCCTTAGTTACTGTTGCCATGACCGACAAACAATGCTGCTCTCACACTACACACATGTTCTCATGCAGTGAAAAATACATCGCAGAGCAAAGAGTAAACTGACAACACACCGACAGAGAAGACAGAGCAGGTTACTTCTGATATGAAACAAGATCTCACCCTGCTGAAAAAAACAATAGAACCCTGCCCAAAACACAATAGAAAATGTAATGGATTTAATGGTTATAATGGGGGTTGTATTGGTTTTAATGGAAACTATAATGGTATCTACTGGTATGTGATGGATTCTATTGGTGGGATGTTAAATCCTATTGGAAAAATGCCCAAAACACACTACAAAAAGGAATTTTGTAATGGTTCTACTGGAAAAAGCTAATGGTTTATAATGGCATTTTAATGGAAACCATTGGAATTTATGTGATGGTTTCTATTGGGCTTCTATTGTTTTTTTAGAAGGGCAGGACCCTCAGCTTTTAAATTGAGTCATTTTTAAAGAAATTCAAACAATAAATACCATTTTGTGGCTCTTCATTGTGTCGTGACAGATCACTGTCAAACACGTGAACCGATCGTCTTTTCATATTTACTTAAACTAAAGCATGAAATTAACATGAATAAACACCAGAAAGTGTTTTATTTAAACCTTGCTCTCAAAGATGTTTTAATTTTAGTTTCGATTTTGAATTTTGCCAGCTGTTGTGAAAACATGAATGATAATTTCTTTTAATGCGGTGCGCTGTCACACTCTCTATGTAAAAATCTTGTAACGTGAATGTCGTACAGTCTCTTGTTTAAAAAAAAGAAAAACGAGTTGAAAGCGTACCGCGAAGAGATACTGTTTCTCAAGCGCCTTCCGCGAGCGCGATTCCAGACGGAGTGAAACACGGACAAATGCTGATAAAAAAACATACTGATAAAAAAAAAAAAATGTATAGCCTGAATGCACTGTAAGTCGCTTTGGATAAAAGCGTCTGCTAAATGCATAAATGTAAATGCGTTTCATCCATTCCTCAACCCCCACCACCCCCCCACCCCGGCCGGCGACACAGTTTTGCGTAGGGCCCCCAGAAGTCTAGGATCGGCACTGCGCGGAATACACCATTTTTCAGGTTTAAGTCCACCGAAATTAATCTACTCTGCTGATCTGTGGTTAAGGCTATAAGAGATACAGCTGCAGCTACTGGGCATGCGTGTTTACATATTTTCCGAGCCAATAATATCACGTGAAACCTATAAAAATGTTTTTAAAAAGTACATAGGGCCATAGTTTCATCACTTTAGAGTCGCAGTGATGGTCTCTTTGCAGTAAAGAACCTGTCATAGTTTAATGAGTGGGAAGATGACATGAAGCGACGCGGTTAACCTGCATTGATAACAGATGAGCACACATGTGCATATAAAGCTCCCATTCATATTTAACTTAAGCGCTGCAAGCCATGCATACAGCACCGGACATGACAGTTTTTCTGGTACCAAAACAAGTACTTTAAAGGAATACCTCAGTTTATTGCCGTTACCGTGGCAACCAACAACAGCACAGCTTAACCCTCCAAACATTTTATATGGAGTTATATTAAAAAAGTTTCAAATAAGTCTATCTTTTTTTACCCCGTTTTAAGATGTATTTCTATGGAGACAGGACGTAGCTGTCGGGCAAGATGGCGGATAACAGCGGCTGCACATAATCTCTGCGTTCTGATTGGTCAGAACGCCTGTCAATCAAGCTATTTGCGATTCAATTAAAATGAACCAAAGACTTATACTTCAGTCTGTGTACATTGAATTTATTTAATACACGAGTTTCACAATTTGAATTGAATTACTGAAATAAATGAACTTTTCCACGACATTCAAATTTATTGAGATGCACCTGTATATAAAAATAGAGCAAACAAAAAAATCTGTAAAAACTGTTGTTTAGTACATTTAAGATATTGTGAAATAGTCCTTTTATTATTTTATTTATTTTAGTTTTATTTATTTTGTGGTTTTATATGTATATATAGTTGATATTTATTTATATATTTTTTTAATTATACACCCTTGGCAATTTTTTTTTGTATTTGTTGAAGCATCAATTAAAAAAAAAAAATAAGTTATGATGTAAATTCTTCCACGTTTCCCAAAAGACATTAAAGTGAGTTATCATTGAACTGGGAGAATAATATGCTGAACTTTCTAGTTACATTTATATTTACATTTATGCATTTAGCAGACGCTTTTATCCAAAGCGACTTACATTGCATTCAAGTTACAGTTTTACATTTGATCAGCTCTTGCTTTCCCTGGGAATCAAACCCATGATCTTGGCGTTGCTAGCGCCATGCTCTACCATTTGAGCTACAGGAAATCCTGCGTGGGCATGCGTGTTATCTACACTATGTGTATCTGATGTGATGAAAGGAGTATTATAGCCTCTTTCAGACATCAGTGTGTGTTTTACAGGCCTACTATACATGTGTTGTTTTGCTACTATGTGTGTATTTTAGATTTTCAGACATCAGTGTGTGTTTTGTTTTGAGAGTATTTATGTCTCTGTTTATATCTCTGTACCATAGCACACTGTCAGCTAAAACTCACATCTCTTCATTTACAATAACATCGTCATTTGAAATCAAATAACCTTCTGTAAGTTACTGTGACATGATTAACACAAATGAAGCGATATATTAAGAAATCTCATTGAAAATCATATACTAACTCTTATTCATTAACCTTCTCCCAACATCTCGTCCCATAGACAGACAGCCTGCAGTCTCTCACAGAAATAACGTGTGTTACACATATACATTAATTTTATTTTCAGCCGAATTTGTTGTTGAGAAGAGCACAATAAACATAGTTGAGGAGAAATGTTTTCTGTCAGATATGCGCTTCTCCAAAATATCAGAAGTAGTTTTACTTTCTCTTTGAAACCTGTCGGACCCGCGGAGATCAACATCTTTCAGATATGCATTAGCTATATATGAGACATCCAGAAGTATATATATATTAAACCGATTAGGGTCTACTGGAGATTCACGAGCCACTGTCTGAGGTTTGATCAGCCTAACTATTGCAGTACTGTTACTGTACTGTAGAGTGCTCTCGCCGGTGAATGACACGTGATGTATTGTAGTAATGTTGTCTCTGATCGTCTGATCTGTGAGCGTTCACGCGTTCAGGGGGCGTGGCTTTGGACAGTGATTTGCATGGAGGGCGGGGCTTTCGCTTTCAGTGCTATCAGGCTAAAGTTAGCATTTCCCAACATCTCCTGCACCTTTAAATGTATAATCACAGTGCAACAAGGACACCTTAAAATAAAGTCTAACCTTTTTTAAGTGTCTTTAATTTAACCTTTTTGTACTATTTGTATAAGTCAGATAACTAAAATAACAATGGATTTACATTATCTAATTTTTTGAGTCACAGATACTAAATAATTTGAAATACTTTATACATAAAAATGCTCCAACAGTATTCCAACAAATGCAGTTGACTAACAGTATTTCATATCAGAGAATGCTGTGTTTGCAGCCCCACATATGCACTGTAAATCATGCTATTATTATTAAGATTATAATTATTATTTTAATAAATAAATAATAATTATTATTATTTTTTATTTCAGTCTTTACGTAAGCTGCTGTTGTTTTGTCATCACCAATGACTAAATTAATTTCAATTAATTGTAGATGAGTGCAGAGTTACAAAGAAGAAAAAGGTGTCAAACCAGTTCCAGCTAAACGTAAGTTGTTACATAATTCACACAGACGGTCATATTACACTTTATTTGCACACCTTTTAGTTTCTTAATATATAATCATAGAGGTTCTAAAATTCAAAGTGACCAATGGATATTACTGCTATAATATCTGAAGAATTAATGCAGCAGGACACAGCTGATCACTCAGAAAGACCTGCGAGACTACTGTCCCGATACTGCTCACATCAGAGAGAGAGATGAACTCTCAGCTGGTAAAACATCTGTGTTGAAACGGCTAATAATAAAATGTGACATTCTGTAGATTTATCTCATATTCATCTTTTAATCATATTTACAGATGTCTTGACTCCACAGCAAACAGAGCAATACTTATGGAGGGCACTGTATATATATTCATAATCATATATACTGTCCTCTTCGTAAATGTACAACCAAATGTACAGTTTGACTACAGCAGGATTATGTGAAGTATGTCAAGACCACATGTGTTTTGTACAGTGAGTGGATTAAACAAAGTGATTCTGAACTTTTGAGTGTGATTATTTTGTTGAAGTTGTTTCTCTCCCTCTGTGTCAGACTTTGCTCCGTCTGCGTAGCACCGCTTCAAGTCAAACACTCATGATGTATGCGTATTGACCTTTGACCTTTCTCTGTAGATCTCACCTTCTCACACGCCATGATTGGTCGATTGTGCGTGTTACTGGTCAAACTAATTTTCGATCATTACCTTCAGCAATTATTAAGACAGGAAAACAAAGCCAAGACCTGGAAATTTCAGACAATATAGCAATCTTGGCTTGGAAAATGCAGACGTATGGTCACTCTACAGGTCAGAGGTGTCAAACTCAGTTCCTGGAGGGCCGGACCCCCTACCAGAGTTTAGATTCAACCCTAATTAAACACACCTGATCCAGATAATCAAGTCATTCAGGCTTATTTGAAAGCTACATGGTTTGTGTGTGTGTGTGTGTGTGCGTGTGCGTGTGTGTGTGTGTGTGTTGGAGCTAAACTGTGCAGGACTGTGGTCCTCCAGGAGCTGAGTTTAACACCTGTTCCCTTGATAAACCTCACTCCCCTGATCTCAAGAGCTGCACTAGTGATGGACACTAGAGGTCTTTAGCATCTTTTGATAGCTTGCCCTCCTCCCATGCTGGCGACCTGGGTTCGAGTCCCGCTTTGAACTAGATAGAGCATGGCCGCTCCAGTTAGTGAGTCTACTCACCTACTCCTGAACTCTCTGTGTATATATTGGCCCACTTTCTTAGTATTTAAATTGTATAGGCTTATGTTGAGTAGTAGTAGTATAACTTTATTGTCCACCTGAGTGGAAAATTGTCTTTAGCTCACCAACACAACAGATAACAACATACATATAAGATAAAATCACAATAACTAGTCACGTACACACATAACATAAAAGACAATAATAAGATACAGTTCAAGCCTTACACACTGCTCAATTAAAAAGTTGCTGAATTAATGATTCTAATTGTGTTGGGAATGAAAGAGCTCTTAAACACATTTTTATTTGCTAGAGGAACTCTATAACGTCTACCGGACTTCAAGAGCTCAAACTGGCTGAAAAGAGGATGAGAGCCATCTGCAAGAATAACTCTCGTCTTCTTCTTTGTCCTTTCTACATAAAGTTGTGTTAATTGATTCTGAGGCCTGACAATTATTTTATTTGCTGAGGATACAATTCTGGAAAGTTTGTTCTTGAGTCTACAATTTAGATGCTCGTGCCAGACAGAAAGATGAAAGGTTAAAACACTTTCAACAATGTATTTATACACAAGGTCCAAGATGTGCTTACTAACACCAAGACCCCTAAGCTGTCTGAGAAGAACAAGTCGCTGAGAGCATCTTTTAAAAATGTACTCTGAATTATCAGCAAAACTCAACTGAGAATCCAAAATTGATCCAAGATACTTAAAATGTTCCACAATTTCAACTTGTTGACTCTCAAGTGAAATCGGCTCACATCCCAGACAGCAACATAGTTTTGGCCCACATCTGGCCCGTGTGAAATCCATGTCTGGGATATCACATCTCGTTATGTACACATGATTAATTCTTTAGTCTTGGCAACATTAATTTCTAATTGGCTGGAGCAACACCAAGTTTCTAAAGCCGTAATGTGGGTCAGGTAGGCCAGATCATATATATGGTTTGTTTTGTCCAACAGGCCAACCAGGGCCAGAGCTTTATTCTTGTACAGATGGTGCTGTATTGAACAGTACATGAAAAGTGTTTCTGTTGCTCAGTACAAAAGAAACTCCCCTAAACCAGCTCTAACCCTGACAGACAGCTTTATCAACAATCATGAATATATTTAACACAACCCTGGCTTTCAGCACGGCCTAACCTTTCACTACCCACTGCTCCAGCCTGCTAATACAGCATTGACCACTAGAGGACGAGCCATATCACCACAAAATAATGTGCTTGTTTGCTTTGAGCATCACTGCTATTGCTTATATTAGAGTTATTAATAATGATCACCCTCAAAGAAAAATAATACATCATTTCAAAGCATTGTTAAACCATAGACCATGGTAATCATATTTATCTACAAACTGTATAACCATACTGTATAACTCCTACTGTATAACCATAATTTAATAAAGTCTTCTTCAAAGAATGCAAGATAAAGAAATGTTGTCATTTTTTAAGACAGTAATGTCTGATATCACATTACCACAGTTTTACTGTAATAATAATCACTATAATAAGTGTTACTTTCTGAAAGAGTGGAAGATAGTGGTATTAATACTGTACTACTGGAGCATGATCTAGTGTTAAAGCTGAACATGTAATCCATCAGAAAGTAAAGTACAGAGTTTGCTGGTTGTGCTGGAAATCCAAGCAGGCAGATGAACTCTCAAACATATAACTAATATAGTGTTTGACCACTAGATGAGCAATATTCATACAGCAAAAAAAGTTATTTGCTTTGTCATCAATACTAGTGCTTTTATTAGGGTTACTAATAATGTTCAACACTTGAGGGAAACAAGAAATAATAATAATACATTACAAAATCTTATTATTATTCCTATTAGTGATCATGAGTCCAAACTAGGAATTCACCATTCGAAGAATCCAGCTATTATGTGTGAATAACTCTTTAATGGTATTTATCAAATAAACATACAAAAATCATTAATGGGTTTATTTATTTTTTATAAAGACAACAGCATTTGTATAGGCTCCACTTTAAACTTTTTTTACATTTACATAAACTTTTTACAACATTAAAGCACTTTTTTACATTGACTGATGTAAAGTTAAGGAAAGGCACATATTTCTCTTTTAACATAAAACAAAATCTCTTTATATACAGATATTTCACAACATGTGAGCTTATTAAAAACACTGAAACATTAGTGTTGGTGAAACTAAAACATCCATGTCCAGTTCTTACTGATTTATGAAATGATAACAGGCTTTTGTGAGGATTTGACAAATGATAGCATTTTATCTCTGACAAGAGAAAAACATTCACATTAAAGTCCCTAAATCATATGGAGTCTGTTTACATATTTACAATGAGTATAAAACAAGACAAATTCACAACAGAACTAAAATGTTGCCAAACGTAGAGGCAAATCATCTTTATCACAGCGATATTTAATTATTCAAACACATAATCGATACAATTATATGGTATTTTAAAAAACAAATGTACACAATTCATGAACAGAACTGAGAGACAGATGGGAAATAAACAAATCCTCACATGAAATTAAACACTATCTAAACAGCACCTTGTGAAATATCACAAATGGGTTACAATTTAAGGCAAGATGACATCACAGCCCCATTGTGACTCACATAAAAGTAGAAATAAAAACAATATTTCACTTGTGCAGACTCCAGCAGTCCCAGTGTTGCCAGATTGGGAGGATTTCTGCTCCATCGGGTGGATGTGAATTTGATTGTGTGTCAGAATTGATTTGGGTGGATGGACAAAATCTGTGATGATTTCAGCAGTTTTCAAACCTCTACATTTTACAGACTAATTTGATTCAGGAGTAACATGATTTTAGTGTGTGAGGGGATCAGATATTGAACTTGTAGCTGAACATTCAAGTGTCTGCAGAGCCAAAGAGGCATAAAGACTGCGACTCAACTCTGAAACTGAAACAACACAAAGGAAAGTGCATTATCAACCGTGTGCAATGTTTGAGCAGAAATGACATGCTTTTAGCTGTTATGATGAGAGTGAGATGAGTGTAAATACTCTCGTTTGTTGCTCTAATAAACGCTGCTTATTTTGATAACTTATACTGTGCTTTTTGTCAGCACTTGAATCCTGGGTAATCATAAGCTGACATTTCACACATACAGTCCTTACCCAGGTTAGCGTTCTTATTTGCATGTTTGAGATGTTAGTGTCATTGACAAATAACTGGCATGTTAAGTACATCAGTGCAAATGGCATTAAGGTGCAAATGATAAGAAACAGCTGTTTGACTTTAATAAACCTCTAAATACTAGAGATGGGAAGATTCACTGAATCACTTTGGCATAAAGTTAACGATGCGATGCATTGATTTTAAAAGCGTGTATCAGACACAAGTTGGCATTTATATTGAGATGCATCGTTTCTCATGTATTTGCATCGGTAAAAAACTGATTTATTTATATATAATTATTAGTGGATAGAAAAGTGTTTAGAAAGTGACCTGTGAGCAGTATTTCAGATGTAGATTGATTTCTAAACTGTGTCTCAAGCACGTCTCATCACCGCTGCTTCTGTGTGAATATGATGAATCACAACAACAGAGGCCTGAGGAAAAACTGGGATTATTATTATATTATATTATTATTCTTTTTGCAGAGAGGAAGATGAGTCTGTGTCTCATCTCTTTTGGGATCGTGTCCATGTTTTCTTCTCTTTTGGAAGAATCTGTATATTTGTACGTGTCTTTATCTCAGACTATTTTTCTTTGGTGTTTAAGGATGTCTTATTTGGTTTTTATAGCTCTCACAAGAATTTAAAAGACAAATATTTCTAATAAACCTATTTATTTTCCTAGCTAAATTGTTTTTATAGATAAGTAAATTTTTTGTCTGTTAAACCACTATTTTCTATTTTTTGTAAAGACCTGAAATGTTAATACTATTCCTCTTCCATCAAAAAAAATAAAGAAAAGAAAAGCGGGGATTAAATTCCTTAATGTTGATCATGGATCAGATCGATCCACCGTTGAATATATCTGTGCTGTTCAATGCATTTGATGTTGTGTTTTCCTCAGTGCATAACGGACACGTCACAGATGTATTCTTCATCTCTAAATGTTAGAAAGTCATGCAAATATATCACTTTTCTGTCAGGAGTGACGAGGCACGAGAGTGAATGAGTGCTGGAGGCTAAACATAATAATTCTGAGTCAAATACACATTTTGCTAAAATACTTGTTGGGCATTAAACGTCGCTTTAGTAGAATTTTAAACCTATAAATAAGTGTATGTTTGTGATAGCAGGGTGTATTGTAATGAGTGAATAAAATGTAAGCTAAGCCTACTAAAATTACTAAACTCAAACGAGTTCATGTGTGTTTCTTAGAGCAGTTAAAATATAGTCATTTTCTATTATTTATTGTGATTTTAACTTTTAGTTTAGTGATTGTTAATGCTTTAAAGAGCAATGTTAGACTGTAATGTTCTGTTCTAACTATAAAAGGTACAGCTGTTATAAACCAGAGAGAAAGGCTGCATGGCTATGATAGTATGTGAGAGAGTCAGTGGTAATATCATTGTGTTGCTGTTGGTCAGTGAGCTCAGCTTAGCCTGACAGTTAGCCTGCTTTAGACCAGGTTAGCTTTCCAGCAGAAGTAGCCACAGTGACTGAGGTTGATCTTTGGTAAATTAGCTTTATGGAACCAAATCATCTGACAGTGAGTCAGACTAACTGAAATAAGCTTGGCTTATTTGGTAAACTTGTTTTATGAAACAGGCCTCGAGGTGTTAGAAGTCAGAAGGCACTTAAGTTAATTTATGATATGCTGTCTGTCTGAACCAGAGAAAAAAAACATCATATTTTCTGCATTGCATCGTATTGTGTTGAATCGAATCGAATCACACTGCATCGTAACAGGGGTGAATCGGATCACACTGCATCGTAACAGGGGTGAATCGGATCACACTGCATCGTAACAGGGGTGAATCGTATCATACACTGCATCGTAACAGGGGTGAATCGAATCACACTGCATCGTAACGGGTGAATCGGATCACACTGCATCGTAACAGGGGTGAATCGAATCGCACTGCATCGTAACGGGTGAATCGTATCATACACTGCATCGTAACAGGGGTGAATCGGATCAAACTGCATCGTAACAGGGGTGAATCGGATCACACTGCATCGTAACAGGGGTGAATCGGATCGCAATGCATCGTAACAGGGGTGAATCGGATCACACTGCATCGTAACGGGGTGAATCGGATCGCACTGCATCGTAACAGGGGTGAATCGGATCGCACTGCATCGTAACAGGGGTGAATTAGATCGCACTGCATTGTAACGGGTGAATCGGATCGCAATGCATCGTAACGGGTGAATCGGATCGCAATGCATCGTAACAGGGGTGAATCATATCGCACTGCATCGTAACGGGGTGAATCGGATCGCACTGCATCGTAACGGGTGAATCGGATCGCAATGCATCGTAACAGGGGTGAATCGGATCGCAATGCATCGTAACAGGGGTGAATCGGATCGCACTGCATCGTAACAGGGGTGAATCGGATCGCAATGCATCGTAACAGGGGTGAATCGGATCATATAGCATCGTAACAGGGGTGAATCGTATCATATAGCATCATAACGGGGTGAATCATATCATATCGCATCGCTAGCTGCTTCATATGTATCTTCAGTGTATCCTATCGTTGGCCATGTATCGAGATGCACATCCTTACTAAATACTGAAAAAACCTCAAGCACTCGCTGTACTGCTGCTGGTAACGTGTTGTTTTGTTTCTTAGTTTATGCTGATTTACTGCTTAACTGGCTTTCAACACTAATAAAATAATAAATAATGTTAAGCTGGTGTTTCGGTGTCAGTCTACTTCTGGGACGCTTCATTATCAGCAGCCTCAGTCTGACTAACAGAGGAGTATTTCACAGGATCAGTCTGTAAACAACAACAAAAACACAGAAGATAAGAGAAATTAACAGGATTGATGATTTAGTTACACAAACACACAAAACTAAAGATTGGAGTTGTGTTTTTGAGGAATGTAGGTTTATATTACCTCATTATTGTTCATCGCTGTAACGCCTGTTTGGACAATAATGACAATCTCAGTTACATATAAAGATGACTTTGGCCAATTATAATGAAAATACATATTTTCACATGTTGCACACACAATTATTTCCATCTTGTTCAATCAGCTGTATGTAATACTCACTTTCCCTGTGCTTGTAAATGACAGCAGCAGCTGCAGCCACAAGCAGAATAACTACAGCAGCACTTACTCCTGCTACAGCAGCTGAAGACCAACCTGAACCTGGAGCAACACAATCATATTGATATTTCTGACTGATATGTGACCCTTTCAGCTTTGTTCATCAGTGGTGTAGTACAGATTTAGCTGATAAATGATGGTTTCAGAAGAACAGGCAGTAAAACAACATCAAAGCACTCCACAGAAAACATCACTGCTTACAGGAAAACTTTCTGCATTGTGCAGCTTAATAACATTCATTAAAATGATACTCAAAACAGCCCTCACTTCATATAACTTGCTCTGAATAACACTCACCAGTGACAGAAACACTGAAGCTCCTCATTCTTCTAACACTGAAGCTGCTGCTGCTGCTGGTGATGTGTAGATGATAATCTCCAGAGTCTGTGGTTCTGGTGTTTCTGATGGTCAGAGATCCAGTCTGATTCACCTCCAGTCTGTCTCTGAATCTCTCATCTGTGCAGATCTGATTCTGATCTCCAGTGATTTCAGCGATGCAGACGTCATTATAATACCACGTCATCAGATCATTTGTGTTGTTTATTACACCAGGATCTAAAGTGACAGATTCTCCCTCCTTCACTGACTTCACATCATCTCGTTGTGCAGCAGAAACACCTGAAACACAAACCAACAGCTGCTGCAGATAACTACACAACATGTGCAGATATGAAAACAATCACACACTGAAGATCACTTTATATGATGAACAGATTTCATTTAACTGAAGAAAACAACCGCCGTTTTCAGTTTTGGTCAAATACTGCTCTGTAAACACCAGTAACAGCTGTAACTTGTCAGAGCTGATTATGATAATCCATGGCTAGATGTGTCACATTGTGCATCAAAACTGTGTAATGCACACCTAACTGTTGATATCCCTCACATAATACATTCACAATCTGAAGGAGAGTTGTGTTTTTCAAGCTGATCAGAGTCACTGCTGTAATAAACACATTTGATTTAAACACATATCGTCTGATTTAAAGTGAAATGACTCACCTTGTACAGTAACACTGAAGATCTTTTCATTGTCACTGCCTCTGCTGATGATCTCTAGATGATAGAGTCCAGAGTCTGTGGTTCTGGTGTTTCTGATGGTCAGAGATCCAGTCTGATGATCCAGCTCCAGTCTGCCTCTGAATCTCTCAGCACACAGATCATCTGTACAGATCTTACTCTGATCTCCAGTGATTTGAGCGATACGAATGTCATTATAAAACCATCTAATTGTGTGTTGCTGGTTTGATTTAACACCGGTGTGTAGAGAGACTGAATCTCCCTCCATCACTAACACTTCAGCTTCAACACCAGACGCACCTGAAGAAGAAATGAACCAATAATTATAAATCATGTCTGGGATAGTGGGACACATTTATACAAGAGGAAAGTGCTGTAAAATGTTTTCTACAGATCACACAGACTCTAAGTACAGAAATATGTCTGGATTCATAAAGTAACACATGCAGAAGAACATCATTGATTCAGATCAAACACACATTATGTACTTGTATACTTCAGAGACCACGGATGAAGCCATTTATTTAAGAGGATTAGCAAATAACCTGATGTCATTAATCATTTAATTAAGACTCATATAACACTATTTCATATATTAACTGTACACAGTTTGTCTGTAAAGACAGTGTTTTGCTGACCTGACTCAATAGTACGGTCTATTTAGATATATTCTAAACTCTGTTTTGATTGTCTTTCAGACAGAGTTAGTTAAGGGATGAATGGATGTGAAACCCTGCCACAAGCTTGTGTTTCAGCTGAGTCTCCCAAATCAAACCCGTCACAACACCAGATAAACCACTTCTTAAAACTACACAGAATACACTTAACACTCAAAACAAAGCAACATGACTCCTATTTCTTTAATGTTAAGCTTAAATCTTCAGGGAGACTGATAATGCGATGCACTTGGGTGAAGTTGGCTTTATATTGGCACATTCGGACTTCTGCACTACTTCAAATTAGCAAAAAATAACTTTACTGTACATATAATTAGAAAGTTATTGAACACGGAAATGTGTGAATGTTGTGAATGTGCCAATATAAAACCAACTTTACCCAAGTGTATTCCTGTTAATCACACTATATTAGACATTCAGCAGACATTCACAAGTAAATATGACATTAAAACTATACTTGTTGGTTACTGGTAAATGTAAATGTTGTAGGTTGACAATCGTTGATTGTAAATATTATGTCGCTGTTTAGAATTCACAAACATTAACTTTATTGCACATATAGAGAATGAGAATTACGTCATTCTTTTCGCTCCGCGTTGCATTTCGGGAAGGCGCCGCCATATTAGCAGGATACGCTGTCCGTTTCCATGGTTACTTCTCATTCTCTATACGGATAACTGCTTATCTTTTGTTTTTGCCTTTAAGTTAAACAATTATTCATTCTTCATTGTATCGTTTGCCGAGAAGAGAAGATAATTTATCACAGTGCATGATAATTAGATTTTTGTTTCTCTTAGTTTTTGTAGAATTTCATTAACAATGTTGATCTGATTACCATGAAAACAGAGCTGCGTTTACATGGACCATAATAATCCGATCGTAATAGGACTAAAGCACAATCAGAATAAAAAAAGTCACATGTAAACACTTGATCGGATTGAAACCCGAAACTGGAAAGTACTGCGCATGTGCAGTGACGAAAAAATAGCGTAATGACGTATGACGCACGGAACGAGCTGTTCTTCCTGGTGAATAAAATGATGCGTTCAAGTCATGTCGGATACATCGTATTTACGAGTTGAACGCACATGAACACCACCACAAAGTTGTTATTACGAGTGGGAAACTCGAAATTTTCTTTAAGCCCTGAGTTTCCGAGTTGGGGGCGTGTCAGTGAGAGTTGGGGGCGTTTCAGTGAGAGTTGGGGCGTGTCAGTGAGAGTTGGGGGTGTGTCAGTGAGAGTTGGGGGCGTGTCAGTGAGAGTTGGGGGCGTGTCAGTGAGAGTTGGGGCGTGTCAGTGAGAGTTGGGGGTGTGTCAGTGAGAGTTGGGGGCGTGTCAGTGAAAAAACGTGTCGGGATGCAATGGACGCAGCCAAAAAGATATGCAGCGTCGGTAAAGTTGTTGAAATGAATAAAATTATTATATTTTTGTAATGTACAATAAAACTATATAAGTTACACATACAAAATATTATATTATTGTATAATTATAATAGAATATATAATTATTCAGTTTACATCACCTTCATAAATTAAATAAAAACAGAAAACACACAATGATGCACATTCTTCATTCATCATTTTATAGATGTAGAGTTAAAAAAAAATCATTGAATTTTATGTAGAAAAGTTAAATTGCCATCTTGTTCCGACCAAAGTGACTTGAACGCACCCGACGTCGTAATAACGGCTTGTCAACTCGTAAGTACGAACGTCCGAGGAGGACTTGAACGCAGCAATAGTGTTATAAATGAGTTTCAGTCAAAAAAATCAAACACTAAACTCAATAGCGGAAAGCAGCGCGATCCTGCAGTATGACGGATAAACAAAGCAGCTTCCCAGAACTCTAGCGGCGTTACGTCACATTCACATTCTCTATAATTACAAAGTTATTAAACGCAGAAGTCCGAATATAAAACCGTCTTTACTGAAGTAAATGTGCTTACCGTGTAAGATCCAAACACACAGTACTGTGAGAACAACAGCTAACATTCTTCTGCTCGGTCTCCAACAGAAGAAGAACACATGTAATGATGCGTTTCTGCTCTAAAAGAAGAGAAAGCTGATGCGAAGTCGTGTAGAAAACATCAACACCACAAAAAAGCTTGTGCCATTTATGCAAGCGGTGTGATGTTCGATGCTGAAGCTCTGAAACATGTGTAACCCCACAAAAATAAAATAAAATTAACCCAAACAAAGTAGTTTCTGTTTGGTGTTTGCCTCGCTCTACTGCTGTTCGCTTGCAGCTGCAGCCTGCAGGTCGAGGCAATGCTTCTCATTGGTTAGTGTCAAAGTAATGACGTCGACGCCGTGGTAAACAGGAAACATAGTCCTACATGGTATTAATACTTAGTTGTATAAAACAAAACTGTGAACCCGTTAATTACTTATACCTGGTAAAAATATATAGTATTACACAATACATTGTAAATTTGTAATTTTTGGAAACCGTTTCATTATGTAGATTAGAATCCAATTACTGCTTTTGACTCACATTGCAATCGCAATGTCAACGAATATAGTTTAAAGGCCAATTCACACCGCACCGACAAACGCCAACAAACGCGTTTGTTGGATCAGTGTGTTACCCCTGTTGGCGTTGGTTGTAGTTTGTTTTCACCCGACTGAACATGCTTATCCGGCGTTTGTTGGGTCGTGGAATGTCTGAGCGGTGTGAAAGGGTTTTCCAACAAACGACAACAAACTCTGACGTGGCCACGAACCGTTGTCATGACGACGCGGCAAGACTGCTAGTAGGTGCTGTGCTGGGCGTGCTTAGCGGTATCCTAAAATGGCAGGTTTCTGGACTAATCAAAAAGAAGAACAGTTTCTTGATCTTTGGGAGGAGAGGCCGGAGCTTTATGCAGTGGGTGTGGCCGAGTATACCAACCGCATCGCGAGGGGAATGCGATCATGTCGATTGCTACAGCGCTTGGGATTTCAGGTTAGTGTTTTTATGTTTTGCCTTACTTTTAATTATAATACAACGAAAATATATATATATGCTAATATATTATTAATATAATAAACCTGCCTGACAATATGGTTAACATGGTTACACGTATGTAGTTGTGGTTATCGATAATGAAACGTTAGTGTGTTCCTAGCAAATGGTTACAAAGTTGTTTGGTGAACGGGCTTGCGCTGAAAGTGCTACAAAGTAACGTTAACTATGTTTATTGGTTTTGCAGCTTGCTCAGTCTGAATCTAAACTCTCTACAAACGCCCTTATGTCATTTTATTTTAATATTCTGGTAATGTTGACAAGATGAGTCAATTATGTAGATAATTATAGGCCTGGTTTCACAGACAGGGTAAGACTGGCCAGAATTAGTCCATAGTTCAATTAGGACATTTAAGTAATTTTTATAAACG
The DNA here is from genome assembly GCA_027422415.1 of Schizothorax lantsangensis. NCBI lineage: Eukaryota > Metazoa > Chordata > Actinopteri > Cypriniformes > Cyprinidae > Schizothorax > Schizothorax lantsangensis. The sequence goes on along the minus strand of JAPDDO010000388.1, from coordinate 145,370 downwards.
TGCCTAGAAAAAACATTACTGGTGTGCTTTTTGAGACAAAATAAAGGCACTGATATATTTTAAGATCAGTCAGAGCAAGTTTCTTTTAGTTGAAACAGCTCACACTTACATTTTAGTCTTGGATTAGGCTTAAGCCTTGTCTGTGAAACCGGGGGATAGTTATTTACAATTGAATCCGTGTCGCAATATCCTTCAAAAGGTGTATTTGTAGCCTAGTTTAACTAAATCAGGGGTCACCAGACTTTGTCCTGGAGGGCCTGTGTCCTGCAGAGTTTAGCTCCAACCCTAATTAAACACACCTGAAGCAGCTAATCAAGGTCTTACTAGGTAAACTTGAAACTTAAAGGCAGGTGTGTTGAGGCAAGTTGGAGCTAAACTCTGCAGGACACCGGCCCTCCAGGATCAAGTTTGGTGACTCCTGATCTAAATTAAATGATACTTTGTGATTTTTCCTGCACTTTCTATACATCATTCTTCATACAGTGCAAAAAAAGTGCACTGTAAGTTTGTTATAAGTTTGTTGTAATCATTTTATACTTTAAAAAAAAAAGTTACGGTCCTGCGCATTGAGGCAAATAAAGAAATTGTCTGAAAAAGTTTGTATTTTGTTTGCCCTATATCGAATATTAATGTCCTGCGTCAATCACTGTTTAAGCCATGAACTGCACTAGCAACTTCTAGTTGTTTTCAGAGATGTAACATACGCTTTTTGATGCTGTGCAAAAAAAAAAAAAGTCTCATGTGCAAAACAAATATAATGAAAACAATTTCTGGCTCTCATTCCACATTACTGTATCATCTTTAATTGTTTGTGTTTCACAGAAGCTGAGGTAAAGAAGAAAATGGACAGTATGAGGACACAGTACAGCAGATACCTGAAATCACCTCCCTCTGGTAGTGGAGGACATCACACTCCAAGGCAGGAATGGTTTTTGAGGAGACTTAAGTTTTTAGAGCTGCACATGAAAAAAAGACCCTCGACATCAAACCTTGATGTTCAAAATGTGAGTTTATTTACAGATTTTAAAAATGTATTTAATAAATTTTTTAATTATTTAATACAAATATTTACAGCAATTTAGCCCATTGCCTTGGACCGCTCACCTCTCAGAAATATACACCTATTAACTTCTCTGTTTAAAAATGTAGTTTAATGTAAATTAATCATAAAATATACAGCTCTCATATTGTACAGTTAATTTCAGTTTAGTATTGGTTTACATGTTATGTACATATGGAAATGATTTTCTATATTCTATCCCATTGCCAAGGAACAGCTCCTGCCTCTGAGTTAAAGTACCCCATTAGCCTTTCCCTGTTTTGTTTGGCCTCGCAACGTGCATTTGTGGACCTTGGCAATGCTGCCTGTTGCAGGGGAGGGTCCTGTCTCCAGGTTTCTTGACCATCCTGATCAGTCATTCCACACAGATAAGCATTGCCACATTCATCACGTAAATAGTTGTGAAGGGCACATGATGCAAGAACAATAACCTCCACAGCATCTGGATCTAGGTTAATTGTGGTTAAAAAAAAACCTAAATCTGTTCGCAAAGATGCCGAAGGTGTTTTCAACAATACGGCGGGCACGGGATAGCCGGTAGTTGAAGACTCTCTGTTCTCTGGAAAGCCCTCTCCTGGCAAAAGGCTTCATTAAATATGATTTCAGAGGAAAAGCTTCATCTGCCACAACAAAAAATGGCATTGTCATGTCTGTCCCTGGCAATGGAGTAGGTTGGGGAATGTTTGCAGTTCTCTGCTCTAGAGACTCTTGCAGTGTTGACCCTCTAAATACTCCACCATCCGACACCCTTCCATTACACCCTACATCAACATAAAGAAATCTATAATTGCTGTCAACCAAAGCCATCATAACAATCGAATTAAAGTGTTTATAATTGAAGAACTGTGCTCCGCAGTGAGGGGGGGTCTAATCCGTATATGTTTCCCGTCCAAAGCCCCTAAGCAATTGGGAAATTTTGCAGTGGTTTGGAAACCTTCGGATACTTTTTTCCACTCATCTGCTGTTGTGGGGCACTGGAAAAGAGAATAATACATTTGTAAATAAACCATTAATTAACCATTTTTAAACAATATTTTACAGGACTCTACCACTTCACTTGAGGAGGGGGAAAGTGAAGACAGAGGTGATGATAAAGAGCAGGAGAAAGAAGAGGAAGAACAAGAGATGGAAGAAGAGCAGGAAGAGGTCCAGCCTAAAGAAAAAAAAAGGCAACGGAAAAGAAAATATTCATCTGATCCTGCTCAAGCTCAAGACCTTGCCATTCTTGGGGCAATAAATCAAACCCTAAAAGTCCTTACAGAGAAACAACAGAATCTGCAGCCACCCAAAAATGACGGCATACATGCATTTTGTCAGTATGTAGAGCATCAATTAAAATCAATAGAAGACCCACACCAGCTACAATATATACAATTTCACATACATCAGATATTATTGTCCCCTCGTCCTTCTTCAAGCCAATATCCAGCTACATATTCACATCCACTATAGTCAATTAATTACTTAATTGCATCTAAATCTTCTTTTCTATGACTGGTAGATCTCACTCTGTATTTGTACTGTATGTTTGTTCATTTGAATAATTTTTTGTATTTTAAGTTCTTCCAGTTCTCACAGTGATTTAAAGTGAGGATTTAAAATAGTAATTGACACAAATAAAGAATCACAAGTTTAAAGTATTGTTTTTATTATTGTCTCATTAAGAAAAATAAATAAATCTTAATAGCAGAAAGGAATCTATCATTTGATAACAGCTTGAGAAGTCTTTATAAGCAGATCAAGATATATAGCAAACAACATCCATTTATATTATGTGCATTAATCTGTGCATAGTGTACCTTGATAAAAATAAACTAACCATTTTGTATGTATGATTTATTATTGGCGTATTGATTAACATTTGTATAGCCACAGTTTTACTACAAAAACCATGGTTAAACTATGGTTTTTGTAGCAAAATCATTTATTAATTTGTGGTTACCATGGCGGGAAGGCTACTACAATAAACTTTTTTTTCCATAAGGGTAGCACTAACCCTATTATTTGAACTATAGCGCTGACAGCACTGGCTTTGTTCAGCACCACCTGACCGGACAGTTCCCATTGACGATGCGCATACTTCGCTTAGTGAGAAGCACAGAACGCATACCCACATATTCTTTTCAATAAGGTAATTATAAATCGACACATTAATTAAACCAAAGTGGTGAGGATCGGAATGCATACCTTAAGATGCCTTTCTTTGAGAACCTGATAGATGGCTCTACATGTGTCGGGAATAAATTCACTTAAAGTTGAGCATCCAATGCGAAAAGCGTAATGCAGGCTACGAAAGGATTAAAACAAAGAAAAAGCTTTTAGAACTGCAATATTGAAAATGTATATACCTATATCGTGTATAATTATCAACACTGCTAATTATTTAAACGGATCGAAGTAAGAACGTAGGCCATTACCTGTTGCCAAGAAGCGAAGAGTTATCATTAGGCGTTCACCAGGTGAAATGGCATCTCGGAAATTTGTATTTTGCCTTTGAATGATTGGTGTCACCATCTGAAGTAAATGCTTAAACTGATTAGGGACCATCCGAGCAAAATTTTGAAAGCTTTGTAAATCTTGCAACTGTAGTTCTCTGCATAAATTCAAATAGGCGCCCCGTCTTCCCCGTTGCAGCAGCCACGGCTTCACCCACAGCCTCTTTCGTTTTAGTCGCCGTCTTTCATGCGAAGGATGACACGCAAAGACATTAATAAGAGTAAAATTTGGATTGTGGATGATATAGGATCGTCCATTTTCTCCCCAGTCAGTGAGAGTTTGTCGGTGTCTGTTGGTGCAGTGTGAACATGACAGTTATTTTTCATAAGATTCTAAATCCAACGGCCAACTTGAGCCAACTTGTTTGTTGGAGTTTGTTGGCGTTTGTCTGTGCGGTGTGAATTGGCCTTAAAATGACAAGATTAAACACTCAATTTTCAGTTAAAGGCATTTCATTATTGAATTCAGTGATGGCATCGTCCAGCTCAGTTCAGTTCAAAAAGTCTCTGTTCAATCAAGTCGACGATATTGCTGGAAATGAAGTGTCCCCAACTAAGCAAACCAGAGGAACCTAAACTCCATCGGTGACCGAACGGAGAAAAAACCTTGGGAGAAACCAGGCTCAGTCGGGGGCCATTTCTCCTCTGACCAGACGACAGTCATGATTATTTCCAGAAGATATAGATTTTGAGGCATCACGTTTATCATATACTGGTGAATCCCACATTTTTTTGTTTTCTTTTTATTTATTTTTTACCAAAAGCTAAAACAGTGAAACTTCTAATATTAATTTAAATAATTAAAGATTATTGTCAAACAGATGTTGTGTAAATGATTGAATAATGAATAAAGTTAGATTGGTGTCTCAGTCTGATTAGGGGTCGTCCCATTAGTAGAGAGTCATTCTGATGAGGGGACACAACTTCTACACCATTCACCTTTATAACAAATAAATAAATAAATAACATTTTATTAAATATGTTAAACATGTGCAAAATGCCAGATTAAACATGGTTTGTCATATTTATAATCATTTTTAACTAGTGCTCATAGTATCTTACCTGGTCATAGCTTTGCTTTCTGATGTCTGTTTGAACAATAACAATACTTTTGTTAATTATGATCGAAATATGAATTTGAAAGGCTCTTTTCACACAATAAAGCTCATACTTCATCTTGTTAAATCAGCTGTTTGTAATACTCAGCATGTGTTTGTGATGGTAAATCACAGCAGCAGCACATATTCCTGCTACAGCAGCTGAAGACAGACCTGATCCTGGAACAGCTGAAGACAAACAGTCAGTCAATGATAATCCAGACAGTATCTCTAGATAATATTTTACACTTTTGGTCATCAGTTGTATTTTATTGAGTTATAAATTAAATGGTGGCATCTGGTGGGTTTTTGAGCAGCAGCAGCTAAAACAGCATTGGTTCTGTAGAGAGACAGAATCTCCCTCCATCACTGACACTGAGATCTCGTCTGTAACAACACAAAGCACAGCTGAAGAAGAAATGATCGCTTTAGTATATTATACTGAATATAAATGACTCAGAGTCGACTCTTTCTTTTGAGAGACAATAACTTTATACACGGTGCACTTTCAGATTTAACACTCTGCAGATGTTTTCATTCACACAGAGCTGTGTTACACATGTATGTTGCCACTCCTTCGTTGTATATGCTTTAATTACTGCTTTTGCTTCTTCCTGTTTCAGGTTTCAAAATAATAAGAATGTGACGTGTTTGGATAGGGGCGTGGCTTGTGAGGTCACGCTCGGATGTGGGCGGGGCTGGATGAGACGCTCCTCCTCCTTCACTGGACGAAAGTAAACTCGACGGGAATAAAAAAAGACTTAAAAACCACCATAAACATCACACTAAGGTAAGTTCATTCCTCGGCCTCTGATATAAGTTCATATTATTGTAGATGTTTCTCGCATTCGCGTCTCTGTCGAGTTAAACCCGATCTTTAAACTTGAACACCGTTAATGGAGGAGTTGTGACGCATGTAGAAATGGATGAAGTTCATCTTCAGGATTATAATCATATCGAGTTCTAGATTCTGCTTTTAGTTCAGATTCTTTACAATCGGAAATATAGGCTACTAAAGGAGGAAATAAAGATTTGAACAGAAAACACGAGCTTCTGTAAAGACCTTCCCAGCTAGAAATGTTCATGTTCTGGGAATGTTTTCAGAAGCAAGTTTTATTTTAGTTCCCAGAATGTTCTGCTAAAAACTAGGATAACATGCTCTAAAATCATTGTAAAATGTTTATTTATAACACTATTAGAACATTATCCTCTAACATTCTAATAAAGCTTCCCATCACACTAGATGTGGACTTACATTGCTCAGAAGTCAAATTCTGGTTGAAAGTGAAAACCCAACCTTTGTTTGATGTCGAGCTCCAGTGTCATTAAACAACTCCAAAAACAGCATTACCAGCTTCACTTATAAACCAAAAACAGCATTACCAGCTTCACTTATAAACCAAAAACAGCATTACCAGCTTCACTTATAAACCAAAAACAGCATTACCAGCTTCACTTATAAACCAGATTGACTTTATTTCTGTCAGACATTTACACACGTTTTTATTGAGATTAACAGAGGTTTAGATGTTGATTGAAAGTAATAGTTTGGTTTGATGTCACCATTATTGTGATAAGAGTTTGCTTTAGTTGAGCAATTTGACTTTTGGATGTTTTTCTCTAGCTGCTGTAGCTATGTTTGTTATGACACAAACAGCAAGAGAAACTGTGATCAGATGATGTTGGCTACTTGCTGATGTTAAAGATATCATCATGTAGTGATATGATCTCATGTAGAGTCTAATCTATGCTATTAATTTCATATTAGTGACTGTAGTAATGCTTCAACAGCATAAGAGCCAGTAGTGTTTTAATCCGATAATCTGTAGTTTTTAAAACACCTTTTACAAATCACTCTGAGCTACTGAATGGTTAGACACACACAGACATCAAGAATCAGTGTATGAATCTCAGCAATGGTGACATGCTTCATGCCGCAATGCATTCTGGGAGCCCTGGATGAGTTTTGTATGATGCACCCAGAATACATTGCAGCATGTCACCATTGTTGAGATTCATACACTGATTCCTGATGTTTGTGTGACAAAGACAGTTATTGTTTTGTTTTTTAAATCTTTGAAATTATCTGATTCAGATTCTGCTGGATCTCAGTCTAAAGAAACATTAAATTGCTTTAATAAATAATGTGCAACCAACACTGTAGATTAGTCTGAATGAAATCAGTTAATCAGACCACTACATGATGACATCTCAATCATCATCTGATCAGATTCTCTTGCTGTTTGTGTCATAACAAACACAGCTACAGCAGCCAGAGAAAAACATCCAGAAGTCAAGAGTCAAATTGCACAACTAAAGCAAACACTTCTCACAATAATGGTGACATCAAACAGACATCAACATCTAAACCTCTGTTAATCTCAATAAGACCTTTTCTAAATGTCTGACAGAAATAAAGTCAATCTGGTTTACAATAAGTGAAGCTGGTAATGCTGTTTTTGGAGTTAATTAATGATGCTGGAGCTTCATCAAACAATGTCCAATGAGAAGTTTCCTGCTTAAATCTTCATTAGAATGTTAGAGGATAATGTTCTAATAATGTTATCAATAAACATTTGTAGAATGATTTTAGAGCATGTTATCCTAGCTTTTAGCAGAACATTCTGGTAACTAAAATAAAGCTTGCTTCTGAAAACATTCCCAGAACATAGCATAACGTTCTCAGAACATTCTTAGAACAAAATCATTCCTAGCTGGGCTTGCGTCTTTTTGGTTTCGGTTTTGAAAGAAACATGCAGGAAAGAGAGAATAAAGTACGGGACTTAATTTATATTAAAAGAGTTATTAAGAGCGACAAGCCTCGAATAGGATCATTTAAAACCCTGTAAAGACTGATGCTAGAGGTGGTGGTCTTAGCCTCCTTGTTGGAGCGCCCGCCGGAGACCCGGGTTCGAATCCCGCTCGCAGCACCGGTTACATCTGCAGGAAGAATAACTCTGGGATCAGTGTGCCTACTGTACATGTGCAGCAAACACTAGTTATATCTGCTCCTCTCAGCTTCACACGTGCTGAAATAACCCTTCGACATGTGTAATACATCTCTCCTGTCACTGATCAAACATTTCACAACAAATACTACATTTCTTGTCTGCAATTAAATATGTTTATTTAAATTAATGAATTATTTGCTGACAATTGCCAAAGACTCATTACCCATCAGACATTTCTTCACTGTACTTGGTTATTTTACTTATTTTGCATATAGGCCTACACATGGATCCTTTATTTGCAGCCAAATAACAGAATATAAGACCTGAGGCTCATACGCTGTTGGTTTGTGAAGAAATGTGAAGACTTGAAGATGATGTTGTGGTGTTACTTGGGTGAAAAAGATTGGTTTCAGAAAGCTTCAAAAATACAATGTCCTGGAATAATATGATTAGAGGGAAATTTGTATGAAAATGATTTGTATTATTAATTGTTTTACTGATCTTGTTTGTTTGGTGGAAACATTGAAACTCAACTATCACACATTTGAGAATATAATGGGCTGTATGTCTGAGATTTGAGGGGTTTTCAGCAGTGCTTCAACAATGAAAAACATCAGCTCTGAATATAATCCTCATCAGATGTCATGATCAGTTAGTTGATATGTGTTACAGCAGCAGAAACACATCAAGCTCTGAACAGATTGATGCTTTTCTCCTGCTGCTGAAGTCAAATATGTTCAGTAAGACACAAGAGCATCAGTGAGCTCAGATACTGACGATGCTCATGAGGATCTTCTTCACTACAGTCAGTAAACCATCACTTTATGATCCTGCTGCAGATCCACATTCTCTTCAATCTCATTGTGTGTGTAGCGTTAAGATTTACTGCAATAATAATCACAATATTATGTGTCATTTGTTCTCTTATGTGTCCATATGCAGGTGTGAAGTCAGTTTGTCATTATGGAGAACAGAGAGAGCAGAGAGAGATCTTCATCTCCTGATCACAGCTGTGTTTCTCTGAAGAGTGACAGATCCATTCATAAGCCTCCTGACCTCAGTGATGGACCAGTGACCTCTGACCCCAGGTGAGATATAATCCAGTGTTAGACACAACAGACTGACTTGTAATAAATGAAACAGCAGACAGAACTAAAGAAAGAGTTATATCTGTGTGTTTATCAGGATCTTCAGGAGGAAGAGATCTTCATCTCCTGATCACAGCTGTGTGTCTCTGAAGAGTGACCGATCCATTGGTCCTCCTCCTGAATTCAGTGATGATCCAGTGACCTCTGACCCCATGTGAGATATAAAACTACTGCTTTATTAATGCAGGGATCTAATCATTTACTCAGAGGGCTGAGTGTGATCAGTGAATTGTGGAAGGTGTTTGAGTGAATGTGTCAGGGTTCCCGCGGGTCCTTAAAAAGTCTTAAAATGTCTTAAATTAAAATCCGGGTAATTAAGGTCTTAAATTGTCTTAAATTTACCGTAAAGTTGCTGTAGGTATTAATTTTTTTGCCGGTGCGTTTAATGGCGATGGGAAAGCACAGTGGCCCACCGTAAAACATCTAATAGTTGATTAATTTTAGTATGGTGTGAAATGAGAGTCTCCGCGATTTACATTTACATTTAATCATTTAGCAGACGCTTCTATCCAAAGCAACGTACAAATGAGGAGAACAATAGAAGCAATCAGACCATCGAGAGAGCAACAGTATACAAGTGCCATGACAAGTCTCAGTTAGTCTAGCACAGTACACGTAGCTAGGATTTTTTTTTAAATTTATTTATTTTATATTAAATAGAATAGGTAAGTGTTGGTATTAGTTAGTCAGGTGCTGGTGAAAAAGATGTGTCTTTAGATGTTTTTTGAAAATGGCTAAAGACTCAGCTGTTGAATTGAGATCGGGATGTCATTCCACCAGCTGGACACAGTCCAGGAAAAGGTCCGTGAGAGTGATTTGGTACCTCTTTGGGATGGCACCACAAGACGTCGTTCACTTGCAGAACACAAGCTTCTGGAGGGCGCATAAGTTTGAACTAGCAAGTTTAGGTATATTGGTGCAGCGCCAGTTGTGGTCTTGTAGGCAAACATCAGTACCTTGAATTTGATGCGAGCGGCTATTGGTAGCCAGTGTAACCTGATGAAGAGAGGGGTAACGTGAGCTTTTTTCGGCTCATTAAAGACCACTCTGGCTGCTGCATTCTGGATCAGTTGCAGAGGCTTGATAGTACATGCGGGAAGGCCCACCAAGAGAGCATTACAATAGTCCAGTCTGGAGAGAACAAGAGCTTGGACAAGGAGTTGTGCGGCTTGCTCTGACAGGAAGGGCCTAATCTTCCTAATGTTGTATAAGGCAAATCTGCAGGACCGGGGCCGTTGTAGCAATATGGTCTGCGAAGCTTAACTGGTCATCGATCACAACTCCAAGGTTCCTGGCTGTCCTGGAAGGAGTTATGGTTGACGAACCCAGCTGTATAGAGAAGTTGTGGTGAAGTGATGGGTTGGCTGAGACCACGAGCAGTTCTGTCTTCGCAAGATTGAGCTGAAGGTGATGGTCCATCATCCAGCTAGAAATGTCACTCAGACAGGCTGCAATGCGAGCAGTTACCGTCGGATCATCTGGTTAGAATGAGAAGTAGAGTTGAGTGTCATCAGCATAGCAGTGGTAGGAAAAGCCATGCTTCTGAATCCTAATGACGACATGTAGATGGAGAAGAGAAGTGGTCCAAGCACTGAGCCTTGAGGAACTCCAGTAGCAAGAAGTTGTGACTTTGAAACCTCACCCCTCCAAGACACCCTGAAGGACCTATCTGAGAGGTAAGATTCGAACCACAGGAGGGCGGTTCCTGAGATGCCCATCTTTCTGAGGATGGACATGAGGATCTGGTGGTTAACTGTGTCAAAGGCAGCAGACAGATCCAGCAAGATGAGTACAGAGGATTTGGAAGCTGCTCTTGCCAGTCTTAGGGCCTCTGTAACCGAGAGTAGGGCAGTCTCAGTTGATTTAATAGCTGTTTACGGTACGTCGGCTACAGACGCTGACGTCAGGCTGCGTGTCGCCATTACGCGGTTGTCGAGGTGAGGTTCAAAATGCAAAGAAGATGGGGAAGTGCAAATTTAACGACAAGTGGATGGAAGAGGATGCATTTAGGAGGTGGTTGGCGCCGGCTGAAAACAACAATGAGGCAATGTGTAAATTATGCAAAAAGACCTTTTCATTAGGGACCATGGGGCTCAAAGCCGTCGAGTCGCATATGAAAGGAGGAAAGCATCAGCGGTACGTTGCAGCAGCTAGCCATAGCGGGGCCAGGTTAATCCCTGCATTGTTTGCAGCACGACCTAACGACGTTACAAGTTCAGACGCCACCTCTCAGTCGGCTATAACAAGTTTCATTTCACCGCCAGACACCCAAAAGGCAGAGGTACTGTGGGTTCTCCATACTGTGACGAGGCACAATTCATTTAAATCTAACGATGACATACGGGGCGTCTTTGCTGCCATGTTCCCCGATTCGCAGCTTGCAAAGTCATTCACCTGTGGTGAAAATAAAACGGCATATGTCGCCAAATATGGCATCGCTTCATTCATCAAGAAGGAGCTATCGTGCAGCGTTAGTGAGAAACCATATGTTGTCATGTTTGACGAAAGTATGAATAAAACGACAAAGAGCAAACAAATGGACCTTCATTTGCGATTCTGGACTACTGATGATGAGACTGGCACACACCACGTCATCTCCCGCTACTATGGGTCGGAGTTCATGGGTCACTCCAGAGCTGAGGACATGTTGGGTCATTTCAATGTAAGTAACGTTACGATTGTGTTTGAAATCCCATACTATTGTTCATACTAAGTGTGGTGTAAAATTGAGTAACGTTAGTGCGGTTTAAAGCTCATATGCTAGTGGTGTAAACACCAATACTCCCCCGGTGCTCAGTGCGCCCACTCCGGGCAGAGTCGGCAGAGGACTGGTTATGTGCTCCAGTCAAGTCACAGGTCTATGGTCACTTTGACAATCTAACAGGTAACAACACATTAGCTCAGAGTTGTAACTGTTGGTAGATGTGGTTTATTTTGTTTAAATATGCCGAATTGTGATTTTATGGGTTGTTGGGCAGATGTAGCTGCTAATGTAATGTTAGGCTGTCACTTAATGCCATAGCAACAGTAAACATTCACGTAAGGGTTAATGAGCTGTAAATAGAGATGCAGAAACAAACTTTGTTGGAAATACACATTAGATATGTTGTATTTTATCACAAAATACATGATTTTACCAGTTAGTAAACCTATAGAAAATAATTAGTTTAATTTGCAAAATTCACCATTACATTTATAGGCCACACACATAGAAAGACCACAGTGACCATAGACTGACTTGAAAAGAGCATATAACCAGTACTGTTACTATCTGCATAAAGTATTTCAATATCAAAGCTCACATTTTTAATGTACGAAGGCATTCTGTATCATAACTACATGTCGTTTGTAATAAAACAAACCTGAATTGAATTCACTGAACACTGAATTAAATTCAGTGTCCCATATACCAATTATATAATGATTAACATTAATTATCGCGTGTGTTTGTGTATGTTTGCATTTTATTGTTGTTTAGGTGTAAATATGTAAATATGTGAATGCATATTCGTGTGTGTGTGTCAGGGGTTTTGATGGATGTTTTTGATCTCTCTCTCTCTGCTATATAAGCACAACCATTATTATTGTTGTTGTTGTTATTATTATTATTATATAATGTGGATTACTTGGCACATTGAATTGATCTTTTTCTTTTTTTACAAATGTGCAGGAAGGTACAAAGGAGCTGAATCTGAACAACATGCTCTTACCGTCAATGGATGGGCCCGCTGTAAACTGGAAGTTTGTTGAACTCTTACAAGAGGAACACAGAGAGCAGTGTGGTGGAGCCCAACTACAAATAATTGGGAGTTGTGGCCTTCACACGATGCACAACTCGTTCAAGAACAGCTTCGCGGTGTGGCAAGTTGAGAAAGTCCTGAAAGCCCTGCACTACCTGTTTCATTGTGCACCTGCAAGGAGAGAAGACTTTGTGTTAGTGACCAAGTGTGATACATTTCCTCTGCCATTTTGTGGACATCGATGGCTGGAAAACCTTCCAGCAGTGGAAAGAGCCATTGAAATTTGGCCATATATTGTCACCTATGTGGATCAGGTCAAAGCCAAGAAGCTCCCCAATCCAAGGTCATCGTCATATGACACCATCGCAGAAGCCCGGATGGATCCCTTCATCTTGGCAAAGTTGCACTTCTTCATGAGTGTCTCAAGAAGTTTTCAGCCATTTCTCACCAAGTACCAGACAGATGCGCCGATGATTCCCTTCCTCGGCAGAGATTTGGAGGATCTAATCAGGGTAGGCCTAATGATTACTAAAAGTATATTAATGGTTTAATCATTCAAGCACCGTCATTTACAGAGGATATGAACAATAAAACAAAGTACTGAGTTTTCAGCATGATGATGTTTGTAGAAAGTATTGTAAATACTGTAATACTTTTTCCAATTTTGATTATAATCATAATTATTATGCTTGTGCTATTCTATTTTCAGAGCCTTCTCAGACGCTTCATAAAGCGAGATGTCCAGGTTGATGTTTCCCCAGTAAAGCTGGTCAAGCTTGATGTGACAGACCAAAAGCTTTGGGTCAGTCCAAAGCAAGTGGACATTGGCATGGGAGCCACAGCTGCCCTCAAGGTAATATTTATCTTAGATTACTTTATCAATGTGCTATATGAGCTGCAAAGTCACTTGACTAGTGAAGTATTTATGTTGAAAAATTAAGAGATCAGATTAATTGTTTTGACATCAAGCAGTTGACCCATTAACTGGATCTGTCAAATGTTGTGTAGTGTAAGTTACACATAGGGAGAGTTTATTTGATATTTCAGGTGATGTGACTTTTGTGCTTTTGTCAGGGAATGTCAGGCAGTCAGAGTGGTGGAAGTGAGCGTGATGTGTTACTGTTCATGCGAGACAGCCAGAGTGCCCTGTCAAAAATTTGTCAGAACATTCTATTGAAGTGCCCCCTAAAGTACCCCTCTGTCCGAAATATGATGTGCCTGGACCCCCAATATATGCACAAAGAACCAGACATGTGCCTGCAAAAAATTAAGGCCCTCATCATGAAATTTGTGCAGGATAAGAAGCTGTCAGGAGTCGTCACAGCGGGTAACATCTGTAGACATATCAGAAATGTGAACAATAAGCCTAGTGTTTATCAAAGGGAGTCTTATTTTAGATATCAAGTTATACTAGCCTATTATTTTGCAGTTCATTTTTTTTTTGTTGTATTTTATTTTATTGGAAATACAGTATGAGTTATAATAAATGTCTGTAGGCCTAATATATGTTCTTAGACATAATAATTGAAATATAGTTGGAAATATGAGATGCATTTTCCAGAGTATAGTGAAAATAAATCTCTTGTGATTTCCACAAAATATAATTTTAACTAGAAAATATTACAGATGTGCTTGTCTTTATCTAAATGCAGGTGATAAGATTGCCCAACAATTTCCGAAGTTCATCTTCAGTGAGGCCAGAGGAGAGGAATTCATGGCCTTCAGTGCATTGGATGGAAAATCGTGAGTTGACAGCTTCCTGCATAAGGCCATGAATGGATATGCAGAACTTTGGAGCTTTGTGGAAAAGCTGCTGCTTCTGTCCCATGGACAAGCTACTGTGGAGCGTGGGTTCTCCATAAACAAGGAGGTGGAGATGTGCAATATGAACGAAGACACTATAGTCTCACAGAGACTAATCTGCGACTATGTGAGGATGTGTGGTGGAGTGGTCAAAGTGCCACTAACTAAAGAGCTGCTAAATGAGTGTGCATCTGCACGCAACCGGTACAGGATCTTCTTGGAAGATGAGAGGAAGAAAAAGGAAAAGACAAAACAGACGAACAAGAGAAAAGGGGTTGAAGATGAGCTTGAAGAGCTACGCAAGAAAAGAAGAACAATCTCAACTGTGTGTGAAACTCTAGAAAAGGATCCAGATGGCCTTGCAGAGAAGGCTGAGAATACAGCAGGGACCAAGATGGCAGAACTTATCACTAAATCCAATTCCATGAGAAAAAGATGCAAGGAAAAGAGAGGGGAGTTGGTGGACCTAGACCGTGAAATTGAGAAGAGAGCGGCAGAGCTACGCCTCATGTCTTGAGGAGAATTTGGGATGTTACAAAACAATGGACCTCTCTATTCATTGGTTTCTCTCATTAAGAGTCACGTGATAACATTTGTGTTTTCAAACAGTTATGTACATTATTTGTCAACTTTTTGGCTTGGGAAAGGCTGTTTTGAGGACTTTCATTATTGAGCTTATTTATGATGGAGACTGCTTTAAGTGTTGGAAGTATTATTATTCTGTCTCCCACTCAGCCATGATGGAGTCCGCTTTAAGTGTTGTTATTTTCATTATTCTATATGGTTCCTTCATGCAATGCATTGTGTTGTTTAGTGTAATCCAACTTATGTATGTTATGTTGGCTCTGTTTTGCATCACAAAGGAACAAAAAAAAAAAAAAAATGAAAATGCCAACTGTGAGCTTTGATTGTTTACATCTATATTGGCCAAACAGTGTTGGAAGGGTTATTGTTGGAGTTACATTGCACATAATTGATAACAAATGGAAAACTTTAAGTTTTGATTTCCATTGTAGGAGGTATTGGAAAGAAATTGTTATGACATTTTTGGGTCTTAAATTATATTTGTTGAGGTCTTAAAAAGCATTAAATTGTACTTTTAAAATGGTGCAAGAACCCTGTGTGTGCTGCATGTTTCAGATCCTCTCATGACTCAGTGTTTTCAGAGTGGACTCCTATCCTACTGTCAGACATTATTACAGTCGCAGTAGTGAACACCTTGTTCTGTAGTAGATGTTTAACTTCTCTTGTAGTCTAACAGTAAGAGGGGATTTCTGAGAAGATTCAAGACGGACCTTGCTGTAATAACCACAGCATAAAATTAGGGATGGGCATTTTTGTAAATTTCTCATTTCGATCATCAATAGGTTTCCAAAACGAGTAATCGAGTATATATATATATATATATATATATATATATATATATATACAGTGTATATATATATATATATACAGTATATATATATATATATATATTAGGGATGCACCGATACCGATACTGGTATCGGTATCGGGCCCGATACTGAGCTCATGTACTCGTACTCCTTAAAATGCCCCGATACCAAACGCCGATACCACACAGCATGTGATAAGTGCCATATTCAGACAAAGAAACACACAACAGAATAACAGGCAGCAGAATTGAGTTATTAGAGATTAAGGATGTCTACGAAGCAGATGTATTCAATGAATGATGTTAAACATTCAGTATTAATGCCTTTATAGCTGATGTGCGCGAGCTGAAAAGCAAAGCGCTGTGTGGATTGCGCGTGCGCCGGCGCAGATGCGCGAGCTCGTCGAGTGAATATTCCTTTCTCACAGACATCACTGGAAAGTTTGTAGTTCTGTCGGATATGTCAAAAACAAGTAAGTAAAACAATGCACAAGTTACTTAACGGTAGGGAGGGAGAGAGAGAGAGAGAGAGCGCGCGCTCTTCTGTGGTGTGATCTTTATTGATGTTCGTTCACTTAGCACGCATTATTTGGATTAAAACTAAATCGTAAATATAAGACAATTGATAGGGGCATTCACTATAAACTTTATTTATTTTCAACCTTAAGCATAGGCTACACGACGTTCTGGCGAAAGTGAAACTAACAGCCTGTTTGAAATGCGCGAGGCTGTTCTGTTCTGTCCCTCTCATTCTGCACCAGTACAAATACGTGCGCGCATTTTGCTTGCTTCATGAGCGATTCTGCATTATATGAGCGGCTTTGGAATATAAATCGCAGCATGTTTCAGATGAAAAGAAAAACGCGACTTCTATTTCTGAAAATATCACAGTTAGGAGATTTATAACGAGTGGTTCCCAGCATTATTTCAGCAAAGCGCGTGATTACAGCACTGAGCTGCTGCAATGGAGCAGCTCTAATGCTGTTAAATTAAAGATGATGTACCATAGAGCAAAAACATTTACAGTGAAAGTAACAAAAACTTGTACAAATACATTTTAATGTGCATAATTAAGTGTGAAAATAACCGAAGGATATACAGTCAAACCAAAAATTATTCAGAGACCAAATATAATTTTTGATATATTTTACTAGTGGGTGCAGGACACTATAGTTCATTTATGTAAGTGAGGATAGCAAAATAAAGTAAACCGTGACATATATCCAAAAATTCTTCATACAGTGGACTACCAATAAAATTGATAAAAATTTGGAACCAAAAATTATTCAGACCGAGTCTGGGAAAAAACTGAAGTTCAGGTTTGCATTAAGGGTTGCAAGTGTTGCCCGACAAAGTATTGATAGTTGTGTAAATATTGTCATACTAACAGCTGTCTGAAAAATTTTGGTTGATTGTAATCCATCACATTCCTTTCTATCAAAGTTATCTGACATTATCAAGCTGAATTTGTTCTGACACAGTTTAACTCTGAGTTCTTGTCATATTTTATTACCATAAACTATAGAGAATAAACACTGATAATGTGAGAAATGTTGAAGGTGTCTGAATAAATTTTGGTTTGACTATCTATTTGATAAATGAAGTTAACCAATGTATAATGTACAATTGACATTATACATACTCTTTTGGTTTCTGTACCCAATATTTAAAAAATTTACAAATGTAATGAAAATATCGGTATCGGTACTCGGTATCGGCAAGTACCAAAAATAAAAGTATCGGTATCGGGCGAGTACTGGAAAAAGTGGTATCGGTGCATCCCTAATATATATATATACACACATATATTAGGGGTGTAACGGTTCACAAAATTCATGGTTGGGTTCGATACGACACAGTGGTGTCACGGTTCGGTATGTTTTTGATACGGGGGGGGGGGACAATGGTTTACGTCACAATGTTGGAAATATTTCTGTTTTAACCCTCTGGGGTCTGAGGTGATTTTGGGGCCCTTGAGAGGTTTTGACATGTCCTGATATTTGTGCTTATTTCAGCTACTTATAACATACTAATGACCAACATGTATTTGTTTTTATATTCAGCACAAACTTTGCTACAATATTATGTGACCAAGATGGATGTACATCTTTGTATTTTTTTAGAAAAAAAATATTATGCGTGGTTAGTAAGTTTTGGGAAAATAAATGTAGCTGAAATAAGGCCATAAAACCCACACTAAATAGTCCTGAATAAGACTTTAGAGTAATCAGTCTTGTTGGCTAGAATATTTACTTCACAATTAAGTGAGAATCATTCTGCTTACTCATTTACAGAAAACAATACATTGATTAAAATTTTTTAAGACATGTTTTGTGATTGAAAGCCTGTATGCGATGGAGTGACAATGTCCTTGAATATTAAGTGATTCTCACCTGAGACACAAAGGGCCCTCCCCTAAAGGCTGCTAATGGCCCATCAGTGTGACTGACTTTGAGGCAGGTAAGAGAGAATGTGAGGAGATTGAACAAATGTTTTTTTTTAATTATTTGTATTTTATTTACAACACCGTATAATCAAAACATACATAATGAAGGTCAAAGACACATTATTGTGCACACTGATCTAACCACAGAGATGTGAACAGACTTTGAGTCATTCCTGCAACAGATTCTGTTCAAGTGACACAAGTAAATCATGCCTGATATTTACGTGTGTTATTTAAGTGTTTCTGCTACTTTCCATGGATTCAAGAAGAAAAAAACATAATCAGTGGTCAAGGAGCTTGTTTTACCATATAATATCAGTGTAGTTGGACATCTGATGTTGGTACAGCGCTCTCAGAGGAAAACAGTTTGAAGAAAGTCATCAGGATTCATCATCTGTGGTGCAGTTATCTGATTCAATAAAATACAAACAACCAAAACATTTGTGAGCATGTTAATATCAGGAGCATCTTTTTATATATATATGTTTTATAGACTCACGCATGCTTTGTACTATCGTAAACAAAAAAATACATTTTATATCTGAGAAACTAATTATTATTGTTTAGAAAAAACGAACTATGATTTTTGTAGTCATATAGCCTAGTGTGTATGGCTTTGTACTACAAAAGATGTACTTTGTACTATAAAAAAAGGATATTTTATATCTGAGAAACTAATTATTATCGTTTAGCACGCTATTAAATCCATTGGTGAACATTAAACATTTTTCTAAACATTGTAGCATTCATCATGTTGTCATTTGGGAAAACAAATAAACGCGTTCAAGTTTGAGTCACAATAACACGTTAACTAATGCAAAAAAATAAACATTACTTACTCATCAGATCGCTCTTCTCTTCTGGATGAACTCTTGCTCTTATTTTGAGGCAAATCCAGCTTTTATTCAGCGTGTCTTCTTCCAGAAACTTACAGTAATGTTAGCGCGAGGACCGATCTGGCTTTGTTTATGGGCGTCTCCTTGAGCACGCGGCTCACGTGGTTATTTACATATGAACGCGAGGGGGCGGGATCGCATTAGAAATAATGAGTTAGACGGGACAGACTGAACATCGTGTTGGTTTCATACGGATTACTTCATCACATAATGTTTGTTTTCGACTTAAGACTTACTTAATTTCAAAGTAGACACTTCCAGCTTTCTATAGATATAACTCCCATGTCCGTGTGTTGAGTTTTCGCTGAGTTACAGTTCATTTTAGTGACGTATTTTGAAGAGCAGCTCGCGGAGATGGAGAAGACAAAGAGCGCATCCTGTTTGTTTTCTTTTTTTTTTTGAAAACCACAAAGTTTTGTTGTTATTGTGAGTGTACACAAAAATAATAGACACTTCAAAGTTTAAATTGATGTATAACACTTATCTGTACGACCAAAATCGACGGAGTATTTTTAATGTCTTTTGCACTGGTCTTAAAAAAAACGAGTTGGTATCGCCGGCGATACAGCCGTCCCCTTAGCATGAAGGCGAGGCAGTGGATATCACACAAGCACACGTTTGCACCAGGGTTTGCAGCACACGTGCAAACTTTGAGCAATATTTATGCCGGTGAACATCTCAATCTCAGTTAATTCACTATAAGCAGAAAGTGAAAGTAAAAACGTAATGATGGAGCAGAGATGGCTCGATACCATAATTTTGGCTTCGGTACGATACCAGAATGTAATACCTCGGGATCGATACCATAGGTGACAAAAGATAAGTGAATTGACAACAATTTTAATAATAATAATAATAAAAACAGATTCATATTAATACCTTTGTATCAAACTGTAACAAAAAACCTACCGGGAACATAGGTTACATTTTGATGTTGGAGAAAAAAAAAATATATAACTGAAGTAATACAATGAAAATATATTAAAATCTTATGTTTTCAGTGCAAACAAAATGTCTCAAAATGTAACACAAACCTAATACTACATAGATTAGATTTTGACTGAGTGTGAAGAAAATAAAATACAACTGAAGTAACGCAATTAACGCAACAAATATTGTTTTATTGTAAAGTGTTATTCTAACAAAGTAATATTCAAAATCACGTTATTATTTCTGTCTCTCAGATTGTTTTCAGATTTCAGACTCAGATAGCCAAAGAAAAAGCATTAAATATAAATCTCACTCTGCTTCATATTAGCAGAAACATTCCCTTCATATTATTGATGCTAAAATTAATATAGCACAACTCTTGATTCATTCAAATTCAATTAATATTCGATT